>CM073770.1:119223752-119722024 GCA_037158775.1 Hetaerina titia | reverse complement strand
ATTTATCGACATGAAAATAAAGTCTTTGTGAAATGTAATTTCCGTAATTATATTTCACGTTATACATTAATATCTAGAATCTTGAAAAATCAAGTATTAAATATCAACCTTCAAGGTTGTTTTAATCGTATTGAACACTTCGTTACGATACGTAATCATGCGCGAGCACATTTCGTATGATTTAATGCGAAGATATTTTGTGCATCAAGCATAAATATTTTTTACTCATAATGCTAGAAATGCTTGACTCACTGTAATGCTTGAAATGTTTCCTAATTTAATCATCCTAAGTGATTTAGCATTAATAGGTTGATGAGGGAAACGAACTAATACCCGCGCGTTTATTTTCATTTGAAATTTTTTAAAAGTTTTAAGTACCCAAAAATCTCCGAGTTCCACTTGAATTGGAATGGTCTAAACAAACGTGATCTGTGACGAATAACTTTCTAAAAAACAAATTTTTTTCATTCCGTAAGATCGAGCAGTTGAGTAAAATTATATACCTAATTGCCTCTTCTCTTCGTTTTCAATCCTGGTCTGTCGTTGTCTTCGCAAAAAAACTGCGATTACATCAAGTGCTCAGAAAAATGTACACTTTTTTTGCGGCCAGCTGCATTTTTCATTTCTTTTATAGTACCGAAACGAGACATCATGAACACCGTGAGCCAATTATGCTTCTTTTCGGCGCTGCGACTTCGAAGCCATTCGACACTAGACGTCCGAAGTACTCATTAGGTCATTAGCATCCCACGAAAAAACCCTAGGACTAATTGATATGATAAATTGCGCTGAGTCTTACGACTACCTGTATTTCAATTCAACCTATTTTTTTACCCTCCTTATTCCCATTTAATCAAGGACGCAATTTACTTTGGCTGAGTTATATAATTGATGTTTGGGTTTTTCCATAATAACAGTGGGTGTGTAGAGGAATGACATTCTCGAAATTGAAAGATCGTACTTCAAAAATATTGATATAATTAAGGCCAACTCATGACCATTGGAGTATAGTCTGAAATGGTTTTCCCTTATTTAAAATATCGTTGACGAATTGAATAATTTTGACATTATTTTCATCAGTGGACTATTTAATGCTAAAATTTTACTATGGCCTTGAATGCGAACTCAGAAGCCAGAACGTCTTGTATGCTCCAAATGAATTATTTAGTGAACTGTTTTCCTTCTAGTCATCTACTCCAAATAGGAAAGGCGATTGGATTTTATGCTGAAAGGCATGCGGCAAATTTATCTTTTTATACATGTACAATGGAACTCAGGTTCTGTAACAGAATACGAAATGCAATATACTACAAATTAGAAAATGAATTATATTACCTAATATATAATAAGATCTTTTTTCATGATTTTAAAAGCTTTGTCTTGCAGAAACAACATTCGCAGCATATACCTCCACTTTTCAGATCACCGATCATGTGAAAATTTTGAAGAATTTGGGATGAACTCAACGCAGTATTTAAAATACTCCAGTTTGCGTAAACATGAACCTCCGGCTTCCATTTCGGAACCTGTGTAGTACTTTTATTTTGACGGTTGGAGAATTCATTTTCTCATTACATATATTATTTTATGTCCCTCGGTTGCAGACTTTCTCTAGAAAAATTCAAACAGATGCTGCCCTAGCTGTTGTTAATCTGCCGAGAGGTGCCGTGACGGTTTTATCTTTGCCATCAATGAGATACTCCGATGAAAAGCAAAAGATAAATATTGCGTCTGTTATATATGTTGTGGATAGAAAGGGTGGAAGTCAAATCACGAAACCACTTAATTTATATTGGAAAGGCGAATGGCGTGAAGGCAAGAGAAAGCTTGGGTAATATTGAATGGACGTGGTTAGAGCTTCTCTAATGGCGTCGTGAGGGCGTATAGGGAAATGATGGATAGGTATCTTAAATTCGGAGAGAGGATGTAAATGAAGAGAAATAATTGAGGAAGTACCGGCTTCACTGTGTAAGAGGCAATTTCATAGTTTTGCTAATCCCTGAACGGAATGCGTGACATTCAACTGATTGTTATTTTCTTTTTAGACGCGTCGGTGTGTTGAATAAAATGGAGTTTTACTCTTCATTCCATTTTACTGCCACCCATGAGTACTAAGAAGGAATATGCTTGCGATCATACATTGTTCAGGGTTTGTAAAAAAATCCGTCTTTTCCCTCCGTCTTTGTAATTGGCAAAACTTTTTTTTTCATTCGTTCCCATTTATTATTATCTTTTTTACCTCGGCAGAACTTTGTAAAATTTATGACATAATAGTTTCAATTGATGTTGCCGCTTCGAAATTGATTTTCTCGAGATTATTCGCGGCGATGGTCCGTAGTCAACAAAAATGCGCGTGTAGGAGGGCAACTTTTCGCAGTTCTGGAATCATAATTGAAAGCAGGTAGTAGAGGTTTCGATATCGCTCCATCTGCAAGTACCTAGTTGCCTCCGTACCACTTGAGCTATCTCAATGACTCATGGAAGCGAGGAGCGGCTTCTTAACTTTATGCGTTCCCTGACGCCGCTGCAAGCATTGTTACGGGAAAGCCCACTTTCAGTTGCCACCATTTATGCATTTCCTGTGCAAAGTCGCCTGCTTTAAAGGGCGGGAAATGCTTTTCACAACATGCATAACTGCAATCATGCACCGCGATGGACGATAAGTAAGTAGCGATTTTTTCTGTCATTTTTTCATGCGCCGGGCGACCAGTTAAGGCGGCTTAAGTAGTACTTGTACATGCACGTATCGTATCTTGTTGGGTGCTTAATCTTCGGTTGAATATACCCCGATTACTGCCTTTATCGAATGAATTTAATGGCTCGGAACATGAGTATTCAGGCAAAGAAAGAAAAGAAAAAAGACATACTCGGTTGGGAGGTGTGCAGTTCTAACAACGGTTATGAAGAAAAAATCGATGGAGGTTGAGTGAGAGTTGGTGAGAGTTTTTTTCCGGAAGCTGCGCGCGGGAGCGTTGAGGAGAGGAGGAATGAGAGAGGGTTCGTTTCGAAGAGGACATGCATGGGCACGCAGTGGACCGCGGTGTGGGCGCTTCTCGCTTGAAAGGGCGTGGAGAAATCTGCCGGGGATGATCGTGATGGGGCTCTTTGAGCGTCTGTCGGCCGCCCAAGCGCGCTGCACGATTCTCGATGGAGATTCCCTTGTCGACACGTTTCATGGTATGGAGCAATTAATGACGAACCGTGCCTTAAATCTCCGCATTCGCAAGGGGTTACTCCCTTTAAATGCTCTCTCTCTTTCTCACGCACTTTTTCAGGTTACTTAATTGCCATGGCTTTAGTAGCTCTGGATTTATATGAGAGTCCTCACAAAAGTGGCATGAGTTAAAATATTTAAAGAGGGTACCTAATGAGGTTCAATAAAATTGCAGGTTCATATTGTTCCCTTTTCCACACGTTTACAATGGAATGTATAGTGTTTTTTTTAATATTTGCGTCCTTAATCTAATTTTTTGTGTATATGAGTAAGGAATTATGAAGAATTTATTTTTCTTTGTTTAGCAAATATTATTTTTGAGTTGGATCTTCAATAATACTGAGATAAATATACTAACGAATGGCGTGTGAATAAACCGACAGCATTAAAAGCTCACGATCAACCCTTAGAATAATATTTATGTCCTTACTCTTTTCACAGTTTCAGTGGTATCGATATTTGAAATTCCTGCAAAAAACTTTATTCCTGATGTATTTTTACAGGCTCTATTAATAGACTTATGGTAGTGTTTCATTTTACTTGCTACTATGCTTTTAATGTATCTTCAATTGCTGGTAATCCCTTTCATTTCCTTTCATCATTTCATTTCAAAGCAGCAAGTCTCCTATTTATGGCAGTTTTATCAACTTTATTTTGCGCTTACGCTAATTTCCTCAGAGCATAACTTTGGTTTGTTTTCTTACCCATTCATCCTCTTCTCTTTGAGAACCCTCAGGTTTTCTCTGGCGCCTCTATGTTTTCCGATCCTAAATTGATACTCCTCAAGAATTTTTTTATCTTTTTGCCCCATTTGGCCGAACATTTCTCGTAGAAAATTTTAATGACCTTTTTTTTGTTTGTTCCTATTTTCTTTGGGAAAGGGAAAAATGAAGTGATTTTCAAGGCTTCTATTGTGGAGATACAAATTTTTTCTACTGTATATTTTTTCAAGAGATTCCTTCTTCTATACATGTGCAGCTTTCTTCAATTTTACTACTTATGACTTAATTATATCTCCAATATGACTAAAATCTCCTCTTAATTAGGTATATCCTTTCCACTATGTTCTATATTGCTTTCTTTACTACATACTAGAGTACTTCCTTCCCATTTCATACCGTCCAACAAACCTATCCTATTCCTACCCCACCCCGCTTGCGTAACATTCCTACCCCTGCCACACTCTTCAAAATTTTAATCGTAACACAGCCCAACAGTGGTTTTGGTGCCTAATGCTGATTTAAAGAACAATTGGGGTGCTGAATCCAATTATGACACTAGTTTTTTCCTATCAGCTATAGTTTTCAAGATATAGATATGTTGTTACTTACGTAAAAAAATCTTCTAGATGGTGATATGGGAATATTATATTAATAATAAAATCCACTAAATATAAAGACTTATTTATTTCTAGGGCTGTTAAATCACCCACAAATACAGCAGAATTTTACAATACAATTGAACACAAATACTAAAATTTTTTACTGTAATAAAATAAATTGAAAAGAAAAAAATACATAAAAACATCACTCAACACATCGGAAGCTTCTTTTGCGCGATTTTCTTGAGTGCACTTTGTTCAAACAGTCTCGTTTTAAGCACCAGCAGTAATCTGCCATCATATGGTTATCCCATCTTCCTTGGTAGCGAACTACCATTGTTTTTATATCCTGGTGAAATATTTCACCTTGTTCTTCACTTGTGTCTCCTAAATTTCCAAGAAAATTGTCTAAGTGGCTGTGTAGGTAGTGAACTCTTGTGCTCATATTACATCCAAGTGATTTGAAGTTAGTGAGCATAATGTTTACCAGCTCAATCTAATTTTCACTTTTGTGATTTCCTAGAAAATTTTTTATGACCTCAACAAATGACATCCAACTAATTTTTTCAATCTCATTCATTGCCTCGACAAAAGCAGGATCCTTTGTAAGTTGTCTGATTTGTGGCCCCTCAAAAATACCAGCTTTAAGTTTTTCAATACTTATATGGGGCATCTTTAGTCTTAAGTAGCCGAAGCATGGTCCATCCTTGTCAAGAGCCTTTACAAATTGCTTCATTAGGCCTAGTTTAATATGTAGAGGCGGTAAGATGATTTTCTCTCTTTCAACTAAAGATTCAGCAATGATGTTTTCTTTCCCAACAACCAAGTTTTCTCTCTTAGGCCACTCCTTCTTAATCCAGTGGTTTTGTCTGTCCCTGCTATCCCAGAGGCACAAGAAACAAGGATATTTTGTGTAGCCACTTTGCTGCCCAAGAAGAAAGTTCACCATTTTTAATCTACACAAATCACCCAGCGATGTTCCTGGTATTTTATCTTCTGTAAGACCAATGCTATTGTATCGTATTCTTCTTTGATTTTAGTTAAATGAGCCATTGGTATTGCGCCAAACCTGTTACCATTGTGAAGAAGTACACAGTTTAAACTACGCTTGGAGCTATCAATAAACAAACGCCAATCACTAGCATCATATTCTGATAGTAGTCCCATTTTTTCCAAAAGACCCTTAACGTCTAAACAAAATGTAAGAGTTTCTCCTTGAGTAAAGAAGGGTAGCATATCCTTTTCCCTTGTGCGATAAAAACTTATTTTTGTACAGGGTTGCAGTAAATTCTTTTCATGCAGTCTTGATACTAGTAGCTCGGATGCTTCCTTCGATAAGTTCAGTTCTCTTGCAAGATCGCTTAGTTCATCTTGATTAAATAGTTGAGGAATTGTTGATACCCCCTCGTAGTCACTGCCACTATCGTCAATAGAATGAGAAATGTTTTCAAATAACTCAAATTCTTCCTTAGATATATCTGGTAACGTCTGAAACATTGGGATCGGTATTTCTTCTGAATGGGGTACCGGGCGTCTAGCTGAAGGCAAATCTGGATATGTCCACTTGTGGCGATTTTTTTCGATTAATTCCCGAAACATTTACTATGCAAAAATAACAGTCGTCAATATGGTTCACAAGTTCTCTCCACACCATTGGCACACCAAATTTTAGACTTTTCCTTTGTCCTGATGTCCATTGCCGCAGATGTTCAGTACATGTTTTACACACAAAATGCGGTGCCCATGTTTTATCTTAACCAAGCTTAACACCAAAATATCCCAAGTATGCACGTTTCACAAAGTCTGTAATATTTTTCCTATTTTCTTTTACCATATATTCCCATGTATACTTATAGTTTTATTTAACTTTGAAAATTATTTTCCGGAATATATCAAATATTAAAACAACTAATCGTAAGTTGTGCCATATCTAAAAAAGTAGAGATGTTAAATAAAAACGGATTTCATATTTGGATTCAGCTCTACAAATATAGTTAAAATCAACACAATGATTCCCGGCACCAAAAAAAAATTTTTTTTGTAGGCCTGTGTAATCAATATGCTCTGCATCCATCTTTCCTGCTGCGTTTGGATTTTTCCCCACAATCCCCTCTCTTTCCCCAGCATGCCTAGCGCTTCTTTTTCTGTTTTTCTTTCTGTCCATCCCAGCTCTTTCATTTCTCTCCACATCCACATTTCGTAAGCCCTTAATCTAGGGCTATCATTTTGCTTCAACGACCATGTTTTCTCGCCGAAGCACCACGCTCTTTATAGAAATTTTGGCAAGCCGTTTCTTAAGATCCTAACTGAATAATGAACAAACGATAACACTTTTTTTACTAGACATTGATTTATTACTCAACCGGTTCCAATGTACTACATTATCTCCAGGTTAGTAACCCGGAGATGATGCAGTGCATCGTAACCGGTCGTGTAATAAATCAATGTCTAGTATCAGAAGTGTTATCATTTGTTCATTATTATGTTCAAATTTCACCGTATGGCGCCTGAAACTACACAATCAGGCCATCTTAGTCGAAGACACTGTCAAGATACGTAAACTGCACTAGTTTTTGCCGTCTTATTTTAACGTTTGTCTTAGCCTTACTCTTTCATGTAAACATCATACATTTTATTTTCTTACTTCAATTCATATCACGCACCTATCTTAATGATTTTATAATGCGTAGCAATGATTTTTACCCTTTGATTGACTTGAATACGTGCGTAAGCTTGATCATTTGCAAACCTAACTGAATATATGAAATGAATTTGCCACCGGCTTTCTTTACGTATCTCCAGTTCTTCCCTTATGTGGAAGAAAATAATTAAATATTTAAATATTCATTAAGACTACTCTACATTTGATGAAGGCGATACGATCGCCGGAACTTTAGAGAACCCCCGTGTCATTTTTGTGTGGCTAAATTTGTCTTCTCTTTTTTTACGCATGTGTATACTGCGTAGGTATATTCTGACGCCGGTTTCCATGATTTCGGAGTACTGATTTTACGTCCTTCCATAACTTTCAAGTTATCTAAAATTCCAGTCCAATATTATTTGTAGTTGCTTAAACCACCAAATTTCTTTATTAATCTTAAGCCTTCAGACTAGTTTCAACCAAGAGATCCGAATGGGAACTAGTTAACCTTCGGAACATCTTACTCATGAAGGTGTCATCATTTCTGTTCCACTAACAGCATCAACTACAGACTGTAATGCAAAGGCCGGTTTGTTAGTTGAGAGAAGAGCTCACTACCCGCGAAGCAATAAGTCACGTGAAATTCACACATTCAGGTTACGGGGTCAGTTCCTATCCTTCTACTACGTGGGATATCGCAGAGAGTTCTGGTTCTCAAAAAATCACACGTTTTATTTAAGTCGGTGGTTTCAAGAGGCATTAATCAGATTTAAACTCGAAACCTTTCGCTTTATAGCCAAACGCTCTGTTCAAAATCATACCAAGTCTCAATCAAAAAAAATTATGAGTAAGAACTGTGGGTTGCCATTTCCTTGAATATTAATGGAGTGTTTCTTTCTTTCGATACTCCACTTTTTCTAGTACTACATCCACTTATTGTTGTTTAATTTTTTCCGCGAATGCAGTGAAATGAGTAATGTTGAGCTGGCCATTACGGTCACTTTCTTCTCATCATTTTATTATGTTTTATCGATACAGGAAAAGATTAATCCACAATATGATTACTTTGAAGATTTGGATTCGATTAACACCTCGATGAATATAGGTTTGTCATGCACAATTCTTTGCTAATTGTCAATAAATATTTGATTATATACTGGTGCTGCATAGGGTACTAGAGGAGTATGTTAAAATTCAAGGAAAATAGAAAGTAATCGAGGAAGTAAACGAAATATTTTAAAAAAGCACTGACTACACATTCTAGTTTCATCCTCACCTTTGGATTTGGGAATGTCTCCCCGTTTCCTTCGCAATTACTCACAGCGAGGTATTCCCTTATTTAATTTTAGCAATAGACTACCGGACTAGGGTATGTTTTTGATGAACCATGCATTACACACTGCTGTTCTTCTTCGCCTTAATGTAAAGGTAAAAGGGCAAAATGACGAACAATATTCTTCAACAACATTGAACGTATTACAGTTACTCATTCTTTAGATCTGCATGCTTTTTTACCTGTCACAATTTCATCCAAAAAGGGTATTCTCTTCCTGCCTTTAACTGGATTTCCCTCGCTCTCCCATCTATCGCGTCCTTCAGCATCTCACTGACTCTCAGTATCTCCTGCATCCACTTTTCCTGCCAGCTTCAAATTTCTTCCAACAACCTTTTCTCTTCCCCTTCCATGCCTAGGATTTAATCTTTTTCATTCGACCTTTCTGTGTCTATAATTTTTTCCATTCCTCTTTACTGTCGCATCTAAAAAGACTCACAGGTAAATTTATTCTCTTACCTCAGCGTTTGTTTCCGAACCATACAAAACGACGCTCCTATTTTTTCTAAAACTAGCTCCAAAAACTATTGTTTCCTTATATTGTTTATGGTACCTGTCATAAACTCCCGAATCTTTATAAAATGTCCTCCATCTAGAATAACTCTTCTTTAAATTGTCTTACTACGTGCACTTCGGTCACCTTCTTCTAAAACACTTCCTAACTAGGTGAACTGTTCTACATGTTCTAGTGTGACCCCAACTTTATCTGTTTGGCTTAACCTTCCTCTTTCTTGAGAATCTCATTTCCTTTGTTGTTTATGATATACATTAGCTATATTTATATATTATATTAATAATTAGATATTAATAGTGTATATATATATATATATATATATTATTTACATGCATACGGTATATATGGGGGGTCGCGGTAGTCTAGGAGTAGAATTGTTGTGTGAATTTCCCACGCCGTCGGGCTTAGCACTGAGTGAACTCTACTATCACCCATCAAACCTACCAACCTTAGGGTTGAATACTGTGTTTATGGTTTATATATATACACACACAGTATAGATTCATATATATATTTTTATTTTTTTCCTGTTAAGACATCGTCTGGATTGAATTATCCTTTCAGAGTCGAAAAGGAACTCGTGAACCATTCATTTCCTAAAAATTATAATCCAACATTAGTTAACATAAGTACAATCATTTCGAGATTGGAGTGAACCACAGACTCCCAGACAAAACGGAACTGCGCCGAATCTTACGACGTATTTTTAATTTAAAGGCGGCTACGAAAGAGTGCATGAGAGTAACATGTGCGATGCGGGATTGGAGTTTCCCACCCCGGGTGATACGAATACCTGCTGTCTTATATTAATCTGAACCTTACCTATCGTGGAATTCTGTTTTCGATATCGACGAAGTACTTCAAGTCCTGAATTTATCGGCAAGTCAGATAACTGTGACGGAATAAAGTAAATAGCTATGCGAACAGTTAAGAGACTCAACGACTTTTTCTGTCTTTCGCACTAAAAATGAGTCATTAACCCTTTTAAACTCATCTCTCCTTTTTCATGACTTTAACACACCCTGACACGCTTCCTGCGACGGATTTCCCGGAATCTGATAATTTAATAGCCAGGTCATCTCTCATCCCTCCACGCTAATTGCATAATGTGGGCGTAGATATTGCAATAGGTTTTTTTTATGGATCTGCTTCTTGGGTGGAGTTAAACATCTTACCTTCTTATCATCAATTAACAGGGATAATTTAAGGAGTCACCTTTTGAATAGTCATTGAATGAAAAGTAGGTAGTCGAAATGCAATACGAAGGCAACGATCACCTTTTCCCTTAGCTGCATTATGAAAATCTACACTAATCCCTCTGTCAGTTTAGTAAATATTATTTGGGTGGTGTATCGAATGAGTGCTGTGAGTTGCGACGATAATGTACGTCCCACTGTGTTTCTCTGCAGCGTCTTGAAATTGTAAAGTAAGCGTTCCATGGAGTGAATTGAAAGCTAATATTCTATTGGCTTAGTTCCATAAGTTTTTTTTTGGGTGGTGGGGGTTGCGACTTCAGAGTTAGAAACCACTCCAGAATGACGCCTTCGCGAGGTTTTTTCCTGCGGTTTAATTACTAGCCACTCTCGATACAGGCCGAAGCTCTTTGTTATATGCCTCTCCCTTTCCATTCATTCATCTCATAATGGTCCATTGTTGTCCGGAGAGTCTCGCGCACTCTTAAAAGCACAGGATAGGAGTTGGTGGGTGTGGGAGGGTGGGGAAACACACACACACACAACGGTTGTCTCTTGGGTGTGGTGACGTTTCCTTTTGTGCTCGAGGGAGTGTTAAGGACGCGGCTCTTATGCGGAGGCTGTCTTTTGCTTCACTCCAGCACCACAAAACCTTTCCACTTGCACTTCGCATTCCTATGAAAGCTTGCATCGCGAATTTAAATCGGGTACCCACTTGAGAATGAATGATTAGTTTCGCGCGGGATTCCTTTATTTTTTCAAAATGTGCACTCGGGATTAAGGGCCGGTGGATACGTTTCAGGAGAACGGTTGCTAATTTTGCGAAAAACCGTTACGAGTAGAAAGTGAGACGGAGTTGAATAAAAACTAGGATAGGGTTCTTTAAAAGTCACGAAGAGAGCAATGAAAGACCAAGACTTTTAGAAAGTAGAGGGGACTCGTGTATTTGATCACCGGGGGGATTATTAGATATCCGCATTGTATCGGCAGATTGGATCACCCTGATAGAATAGGTGAAATAGACAACGGCCCTGATTGATTGTCGACCTTCCTTCGCTTGATTCTCGAACATGGAAAAACACGCATAAGCACCCGAGGAATTAAATAGGGAAAAATTGTTCTTACCTATCACTTATTCCTCTAGTCCAACAAAAGTTACACCATTAAAGACTGCATCCCAAATACTTTTGCCAAACACCCCTAGCGGCGGGGAATGTATCTCCAGGGCCTCGATAGTTGAGTCGATTATACTGTAACATATTTCATGGGTAATCTGCCTATTAAAAGTATGCTTTCGATGGTCATAACGATATTTTCTGCTGAAGTATTTAATAAAAATGGTAAGCAAATAACATTGGTTGAATTGAGAGAATAATCTTTGAAACATGAAGCTTGTCCTACAGTGGAATGTAGGTTTATTTAATTAATACGAGTAGTAGAGACAAAGTTTGTATTAGGATGGAATTTTTAATCCATTTTTAATTCTTTTTTTTTCAATTTTCAATCCTGAATTTCCTGAATTAGCTCCCGAGTTTTTTGATCCTAGTAAATTAACGCTGAATGCAATCAGATCAAAGATATCGGCTGAAGAGCTGTGCAGCCAAGCTTTTTTTCTACACCCTTCGTGCGTGTCGAGCCTAAGACAGATGGCCTGACTCTGAAGAGGGGGAAGAAATAATTTCAAGTGAATATTGCCATAAATTATATGTTGCTACTTGTTTACTTTCGTACACAGTTATTTTGAGTTTCGCAGAATATTATGTGTTGTAGAGCGCTTTACGATAAGAACTAACTGTTGCGGGAAATTCTTCGTAAAAGCCATCTGTTAATTTACAATTATCGTTAACTAGTCCAAGTATCATACCAGATTATTGTCGCAGCAATCGGAATTCATCCTCTATTTGTTCTTTTTGAAAACTCGAATGTTTTCATTAAGGGTACTATAAAAACCATTTTTAATTAAATAAAATATATGTAGCCACAGGGTAATCGAACACGGGGTGGTGAAACCAGCTAGTTTCTTTGTAGGGTGAATGAGATTAAATTTTAAGTGTGTACCTCAGAGTAACGGTCTTTGAATGGGCGCTATTACCATCTCTTTTTCCAGCCCGACTCAATACGTGCATGCACCTCGGCGAGCAAAGGAATTTTCTTATTAAGGATATTCTTCCTGGTTTCCACCCAGCGGACATTACACACTTTCCTCTCTCCAGCATAAAAACATATATTCCCCATGATGGTGGTGGTCCAATCTTGTTCGACATAACTAGCTATATTCTTGAGAACGCGGATACGAACCTTGCTCGTAGGGTTTCATCATGTTTTGAATCCTCATGTTCTTCAATTGTATTAGCGAAAGAAAGGAGCGAAGTCCGGGTCCGTGGTTTAGGTTGGAAACGATTTCATTAAAAAAGGGAGAAGCATTTAATTTCTCTTATATAATTTCTTGGTCAGAGTAAAATCAGGAAGGATAAAATAAGTAATTTGATTGCATTGAATCTTTCTTTAGTAATTGATGTTCTTAGCGTACTCATTGTCAGATATTCTTCCCGTACAATTTCCCTCCGGCGGTTAACCACACCTTGCACCGATATAGTCACGATGGAAGCTTAGTCAATTAAGCACATTCCTTTTACATTTTCAAACCGTTCCCTCACTCTCTTAGCAGTGGTTTCAATATCAATTGTAAAAGATTAACAATCGGGTTTTTTCCCACTGCACGATACGTGATACCACAGTCCAGAATAAATGAGAGACTAATGAGGGATAAATACTTATAAATAAATAAAATAAGTAAATATTAGGGAAGTTGAAAAACTCATCCGAACATAACTCTTCATTAAAGTTATCGCGTATCAGATTCAGTGGTAAGATTTGCATATGTTATTTCTGTTGTTTGTCTTGACGTTTCATCACCATGCCCAATCACTTTAATGGTTTCATGAATTACGTTTTCATTTTGGCAACTAAATGGCGTGTAATAATCGAAGAATGTGAATGATTATGTCAGTAACCACTCAGGATTGTCTCTGAAAGGGCTGAGGCTGAAATATGTCATATTCAGCCAGTCGAAACCTGTAACCTAACGCTCCTGCTTCAATATTTTCACGAAGCGAAGAAACGCAGGGACTATTTGACTCTCGTTTTTAATTCTATTTCAAACTAAGTAAATTTTTCAATTTTAAGGTGAATATCTTTAGGGACAAAGTTTTATCGTAGTATGAATTCAACAATTCGTGGCGCACTGTCGTGTTTGTCTTTCACATCCCTTTGCAAGTGATGTTTAGATGACAAAAATCTTGTGCAGTTCTTGAAATTTTCATTTTTCATTTCACTTCTTTGGGAACTGCTTACTTGTTTAAGTGGAGTGTCCAAAGAAAGTATTGTCTGAAAGAAAAATCCTTTACATCACCCAAGTCTGAATTAATTTGAGAGGCTTTGAAATATTTGAAGAATTCTTGGATTAATCCTGCGTAGAAAATAGAGATATGTCCGAATTGAAGTCTTGCAAATGTGTTGGGAGTCTTAATTAAAAGAGTGAAAATTATTAACGATGAATTATGTGGAATTCAAATAATAAGCCTATTCAGGTGATTCAGTAATCGCAGGAGGTCCTGCTGATCGATGTTTATTGCCCTTTTACACGAACCTGTTTCACATAAAATGCATAAATGTACAATAAATCCCCTTGAGTTGACATTTTAAAAGACTCTATTGATCAACAGCACGCTCACGTTGAAACTTCGGTGATCTTAAGACAGTGAAAATTAGTTAATTTGAATTTCTTTGCATTGTATAACATTGAATGTGTGCTCGAGAAAAAAATTCAAAGCATATCTAAGACAAACATTGAGGTCAATATTTGCATCGGTCCCTTCACAGCGGCACAAAAGTGCTCATGTCTTTATCGACCTTCTTCCTACACTTCTCAAGTGAATCGCTATAAGCTGTTTTCGAATCAGTGGTGTAATAATTTTTATCTTCCGTTAAATTGATATCGTGCTGAGTGTGTCAAGGGCGTTATCTTGAAATCACGATAAAATAAGCAGAATGTTGGAATTATGACATAGCACAAGTGACTCCCATTGTCTTCTAGTTTACAGTACTCCAGTAGGACTGCAAAGGCGTGAAACTCCTTGGCGGCATTTCTGTCTTCACAAGATTGGATTTTAGGTACGAGGTGTGTTAAAAAAATAATGAAAATTTTAATTTTTCGGGCAATAATATTTATTTATTCTTATACATTGATGCTGTCACCTTCAAAGTAGTCCCCATTGGAGATTATGCACTTGTGTCAGCGCTTCTTCCAATCCCCGAAACACTTCTCAAACTCGATCTTTGAGATAGCCTTTAGTTTCAGCGATGCGCTTTTAATGCCATCTACGGCTGTAAAACAACGGCCCTTCAAGGCTCTCTTAATTTTTGGAAATAGGAAAAAGTCACACGGAGCCATATTTGGCGAATATGAAGGCTGGGGCATCGTTACAGTATTGTTTTTGGCCAAAAATTCACGAACAAGCAATGAAGTGTGAGCTGGTGCATTAGCGTGGTGCAAAAGCCATGAGTGGTTTTTCCACAGATCCGGGCGTTATTTTTTCGGATTGCTTAACGCAAACGGCGTTGAAATTGTAGGTAGTACTTCTTATTGACCGTTTGACCTGGCGGCAGGAATTCATGATGCACTATGCCATTAAAATCGAAGAACACAATGAGCATAACCTTCACGTTCGACCTCACTTAACGAGCCTTTTTCGGTCTTGGTGAGCCAGGATGCCTCCACTGGGATGATTGAGCCTTAGTTTCAGCGTCATATCCATATACCCATGTTTCATCACCTGTTATAATACCTTTCAGTAATTCTGTATCGTCGTTTACTTCATTTAGTGACTCCTGAGGAACTTCCATTCGCCGCTGTTTTTGTTCAAAATTCAACCATTTTGGGACGAATTTTGCTGCCACGCCATTCATACCCAACAAATTGGGGAAATTGTCATAAAATGATCTAATCGATATGCCAACATCATCAGCGACCTCTGTAATCGTGATTCGGCGATCGTTCATAACCATTTCTCTCACTTTTTCCACGTTTTTATCGATTGTAGATGTGCTGAGGCGTCCAGGGCGTTCGTCATCTTCAAGGGCTTCACGGCCTTCTTGGAAACGCTTATACCACTCGTAAACTCTTGATTTACTCATAGCAGACTCACCATAGGCCTTTGTTAACATTTCACACACTTTGTAACACTTTATTTAATTTTTTACGTAAAATTTGATACAAATTCTTGGATCCATTTCTTTTAATAAACGAAAATGGCCGATCTCATAAAACACGCCTCACCTTAGTGGCTGCCAAAGACAAAGTCCACAATGAAAACAGGTGAAAGTTTTATCATACTTCAGGGGCATGTATACGTTATAAAATATAATAAAAAAAGTTTGACAATCGGACTCTCCAAGCCCGCGAAATGAAAACATTCTCGTTATGTTTTGAACACACCTCGTACTTCAATCGTGTGGAGCCTCTTTCCGGGTGCACTAGAACTGGGATATCCTTTGATTTGGCGTGTGGTGGACCGACAGGGGATCGTATTAAAAGTTAAAATCAAATTTCTTCTGTGTATTAATCGGAGTGAAAGCTATTTTTGATGGATAAAGTAAAATAATAAAGGAATTGGTTCTTGATGATGCGAAAAGAACTTGGCCCTTTGGTTTTGTCGACAGGTTTTCACTGAAACAGCTTCCAGTACACCTTCACAAGTCAAGTGTAATGTTTTACAACCTAATTTGAATTATTATAGTATTAACAAATCTTCCTGAATGACATTCATTTAAGTAGGAAGGAAAACCAAAATATACGAGATAAGATAAAATATGCCTCCTCACGATTTAATCATTGAAAAAGGTCAATTTGTTCGATAAATGTTTTTTGCCTGATCAAAGTCCTCTTCAACCGAAAGATAATTGTTTCACAATGTAAAATATGTGGTTAGCACATTCAGGTATATCAGAGGGATCTTAAATGAAAACATTCAAAAGAATCTTCTAAATATAAACAACATATTACTATCAGCAGAAGTCTGCCGGATTTCGGTAGGCTTCCGGTTGACCAATTTACGTGTACTAAACTCTGCTGTACTTCTAAAACCTAACTAACACAGCCCAATTATCCTAAAATCCAAAATTTATATTAAAATAACTTGTGTTACGGCATAAAAATGTATAACAGCTAAAAAAATACTATGTCACACAGAGATAATGATAATAGATGGAAATATTAAACGATTTAATAGTAGATATGTAATAAATATTGGTAGAACTGTTTGCATGATGATGAAAAAAATAATCAAAATCAACCAAATAGAAGTTAATATCACAGTATAGGTTAATAAAATATGAATTTCTCTTTCCGAAAATAATTTATCCCGTGAAGGTTGGGAGTTAATGGACGTCATCAGTATTCAGTTTCCAATGAGCATGTGGGTGGGCTTATGAATTAATTTTTTTGCCATTCCTTTGGCGGACTGTATATTTTTTCGGAAAAATGAAATCGTAATCCCCTCCCTCCCCCTTTGGTAATTATCTGTGTGAGTTCGATGGAAAAAATCCGTATTTCTGTGCTCTTCTTTTGAAGCGCACCGTGCACGCTTTTCATGCGTGCCTGAGAGCGTTTCACGAAATGAAGGATTTAATGTATTATTCCTCAGTGGGATATTCTATTTCATTGGGGAAAAAATCTCTCATGCCTAAGGGATGACTCGCCTCCATATCCGAGGGAGCGTTTTAATTATGCATTTCGTGGACTCGCCGGAGAGCGGATGAAGCTGCGAGGGGATGATAATTGATGGAGGCCAGGAGGAAGAGGCAGAGGAGGAAGGATGATGCCTATTACTCTGCAATGACGATATTCCCTTACGTACTTTCCTTTGATCGTGCCGCCTTCAGTTCGCATTGCCTTCCATCGCGGTGGAAGACCCCTTTCGCGTCGCCCTGTCTCTCTTAAGTCCGCTCGCAGCGTCTCCGAGTGAGTTGAGATGTCCGCGGCACGCTTCAGCCCCCGGTCACGATTCCTCCTCCACTCGCGACTACCCCCGTGATCCACTTATGCTCTCCGCCATCCTCTCCCTCCGCTTTTATTCCCATTTAAGCCTTTCTGAATCTCCATATCACACTTATCTCCGAATTGTCAAACGGACTTCACCCCCATAGTAACTACGAGTGCGCACATTTTCAATAGTGGCTCATTCCCTTCCATTAAACAGAAAGGAAAACAAACGAGGAAGTGCTTCCATGGAAGAGCTTGTAATGGTTGGTGGGCGGGAAGGAGATAGGATTGTTGGGAGAATTCAAAAGGAGGCAGGGAAGATGGATACATAGCGTTTTGAATGGCGATGGGATGTTGGAGACTGTGATTTAAGGGAGGTCCGAGCGAGGAAGGGGTACGAGTAGGATGGGCATGTCGGACGGAATGAGGGAAGGAGGTAGTGCGCCGAAGCAAATAAGGAAATATTATAGTGTCGGATGTCACTTTGTGTTTTGCTGGTAAAGGCGAAGAAAAGTATCCTTGTTTTGCTGGTGTCCATCGAAAATCTACCGTAAACGTTTGACCCAAAATACTTCTCCCTCCTTGCGCGCTTGGACAACGTGATTCTAATCCCTTATCGTTCTTAAATCTATCCGTCTTGCACTTGATCCCTCTAATTTAATTTTCATGATCTCTCCGACCGTAGTACGATGGGCTAATAATACTTTCAACATCATTGCTAAGGAGACATATTTCCACTTTATGCATGGGATTTAATCTGTAATTTAACCTTCGCTCCGTGAGCGATTCCCAAACTAGATCCTCCAATAGTTTTGATACACTACTCAGTTTTTCGTGAAAACCTTTTACAAATCTAGCTTCGCTAACAGTCCAACTTCATGAGAATCCCATATATATATTACTAGCAGCATATTCCAAATGAAGCCTAACCAGCGAAGTATAACATTGCCCTCTAAACTTTTCCTCAAAATTTCCACAATACAATAAATCCTTATTATATTTTAGCTTCTCAGTAATAGATTAATTCACAGATATAATGCTTGTACCCGAAATGTGCCTATGAATGCGTCCGATAATTTGTGTTATTTATATCGTATAGTTCACATTAAGGGTAAAGGAAGGAGGTATCTTTTCTCTGCCGCGAATGGTTTCCATAGAAGATCTTGTAATTCTAAAATTATGCACCCTGTCTTCAACTCTGACTGCTCCAGAAGCATCATCTGGATATGAACCAGAATATGATGTTCTGATATATGAGAATCTTTTGCGTTTAAGAAATTTCAAATTTAAAAATATTTAAGTTTTAATGTTTTTATTTCACTCTCCCTCTCATTTGGTTGCTCTTGGCATTATTTGTTATTTTCTTTTAGGGTAGCTTGGGTGCTTGATAGCAAATAATGTTGCGGCCATAATTTTTGCGAGAGAAAAAAAAAATGATTCCTTCGGTCTGTTCGCCAGGTACTATCACTCCTCGTTTTGATCTTGCTGGGAAGTGTAATCCTGAGCTAGAACCGTTTCCTCTGTGTCAGCCATAAACTAATACGATTTGTGCTGATCTAGTATTTATAAGCCGTTCATCTAATCTTCGTGCCTCCACTGGTTTCGAAAACAGGACATCAAACAATTATGCGACGCTTTCCATTCATTCATTAGGATTATTTTTTTTACAAAACTGACACCTTTTCTATCCATCTATTGTTAGTGTACAAATTAGATCCTTCATCGAAGGGACCCAAACGCTTGGAGCGTATTCAGGATGAGGAGTCACCGATGCGAAATAACACCTCTCCTTAACTTTTTCATGAGAATATTTGCCCGCCACTCCGGTCGTCGAAGCCCAGTTACTTTATACCGCTCCACGGATGTTTCTTAAAATGTTTTCCCGAACCCTTTCAAGTAGGGACATTCATATTTTTCTGATATCCCATAAATCGGGGTTCACCCGTGAATTCGCCATTCTCCGGTTTCCTATCTTAAGTTATCTCCTGGATGCCACGTAAAATATCATAATGAATGGTCGAATTAAATGTGTCGCACCGATTGGCGTTGGTCAGAGTTATGCTGTGGTTAATTTGATCTCAGTGAAGTACCCAACTAGGGACAGGAACACGGCTGAAAAATCATGTCCTGGGGATCGCATCTTTGCCATCGCTAGTAGTGGTAGTAGTTATCGCGGGAGGAGCCGGCTGAGGTCATTTGCGCTTTGCCGTCGGTGAGGGAAGCTACTGTCCTCCCAGTCCCACCAGCTACCGTATTAATGAGAACCTTCCACTTAGAGCCCTTCTCCTCCCACGCTCGCTCCTCAGGTGATAAAGGACGAAGTAACGCTAATGGACGCGGCGCTCAAATAAAAATCCCCATGGGAGGATCGCAAGCCTGCGGAGAAACACGAGGTCGGGAGCATTTTTTCGCGGTTAATGCAGTGACGGCGATTGAAAGCGTTGCCCCCTACCACTCGATCGCCTCCGTGTTTGAATACACTTTATTTCAGTCCTCCGCTTCGAATGCTCTCGGCGGTTTGTGTGTTTGCGTATGCGAAATGAATTCCTCATTTAAAAAAAATGGCCGGTAACCGCATCGAAACACCGCGGCGAGCTTCAGATCTCCTTCAGCATATTATTTGCCAAGTTTTATCTGCGTCATTTCGCATGTACTGAACGGTATCCTCTACACTTGCTGTTATTTTACTGGCCTGATTCAAGATTAAATTCAGTGGATGTTTTATATTTTACGGTGCACTCTTTCTATCTTTATGGTCCCTCTTATTTAGGCCAAATGTGAAAACTACTATGGCTCGGGTATGTAATTTAATCGGCGGGATACCTTAATGAAAAATGGAGCGAACTGATGCAGAAATCTGTCATTTAGCATGAGAAGCTTCTCTGCTCTTCTCTTGAACTACACCCATGATATGTTTTTGTTCTGTATGCTCTTATTTGTTAAGTTCTGAAAAGCCAAAGACCAGAGACAGAATTCTCCCTGCGTCATTCTAGTGTAATTAATTTCTAAAAGTCATTTGTAAAAAGTCATTTCTAAAAGTCAAAGAATTGTATGTAAAGGCGTGGAAAGTATAGGCTCATGTCCCAAAAGGAAATGACCCTGGAGTGCTGATGACATTTACCAGGGTAGGCAATCGATAACAGAGGGTCCTTACACCAGTGGAAATAATTGCGTAATTTCAAAAAGGTACGATTTATAGGGATTGGTGAAAAAAAATTCCCTCTTGTTGATACTCGTTAACAGATGGCGGTAAGGACGTGTTCAAAATGACGTCTCAGTCTCCCGGCTGAAGATCTGAGCTCTAAGTGATATCCACACGACACTAGATTATAAAACCCCTGTACAGTAATATTGCTCAATGCCTATTATCAATTCTCTAAAAATGTATAATAATATTTCGTACATTATTGAACATTAATATATATAATATTGTGATCGTATCGTTTCTTTGGATGGAAATAGTGCAGACCGAGATTATACTACGTGGTGACGAAATAAATATGTATAAAAATACAGCATTTTTCCTTTGTTACCGAAAACTGCGTAGAAGGGACCAAACCCACAAAAGAGGAGATTACGGCAAACAATCTTTAAATCGGCGGAACGTAGACCGAAATAAATCATTCCATCCGTCGAGACGCTCTTTGATTTGGAAACTCAATGGTCGGGTGCCATTCACTGAATACTAAAAATTCATATTGAATCCAACTATCCTCGAAGGCAATTCATTTCTTTTTTACTTTTTCACGTTGGAACAACGGAGATCACGAAGATGCCTCGGGTTCCACGCAGGCGCCATCCTAAATCTCCAGGAAAATCCGCTCAGTGATTCCCGAGGAAAACCATAATGTGGATGTACGGCCGGAGAAACGTACGCTCTCGCAGTTGCTTAATCCGCGGCCGTCTCGCGGGCGGGGTTGAGGGAGGGCGGAGAAAGAGAGCTCACGGGAAAAGCGAGATGAAACGACGTTTCTCCTCGGCAAGCCGTCAGCTCGGTGGGTGGAGGGACGGGGGAATGGAGGCGAGAATATGAAGGCGGCGGCACGAGCGTCCTTTCTCACCTCCTCCCGTCCCTCGTGCGTTTCTACTGCACACGCACGCATGTCAATGGTGAAGTCCAGCGTGTCCGGCGTTAGAGGTGGAGAGGGAGTGAAATTATAGGCCCGATATTAACGCTCTCACGTACCCACACACACATACATATATATATATATATATATATCCTCGTCGTATCCTTCCATATTCCATCTCCTTCCCCAACTCATCCCTTCCACCCTCCACTGCACGATAGTTACGGAGAGATAAATACGGTCGTGATTATTAATCCGAGGAAGCTGGTTGGGTGGGAGGGATGGTGAGGGCGTTTCGGAGCGAGAGGCGGAGGGAGCGCAGGTCGCGGAAGGGGGTGGGAACGGGACGTCCACGCTGGCAACACACAAGGGTAGGCGAGATGAAGCCGTAAAGCGCACGCCGCGAGAGATTCAGGTGCCAAGATAGTGCGTGTGGGTTCGGGAACCTCGGCCGACGGGGGGCGACGCCCCCCCTCTCGGTTGCACTTTTGTCTCTCGGGAACGCATTCCTGGCGAATTTTTACCCGAGCGTTCTTCACCGGCGGCGAATAAACTTTCGTGCGCGCTGACGGGGCTCCGGAGGTGCAGGTGGACCAAGGAGTTAACGAACGCCCGCAGAGGTGTTCCAGTGTCCAATGCGCGCGAGTTACGTGTTCGTTAGGGGAATTGACATTGTTCTCGATGAATTGCGGTCGACTTTTTCGATCGATCCACGAACATCAAGTTGATAAACGACCGTTCTAGCGGGAGTGCTCAACGGAGTTTCACCCATCCACCCTCATCATTTTATTTTCAGGTCAACCTAAATGGATCAGGAATGTATCCGTCATAAACTTCTTTATAAGTTTCGATTAACAATATTCGAAGCAGCATTTTTCAAAGTGTAAAAATCTTTCACCTTGACCTGGTTTAGAACCACATTCCCTCGTTCCTGACCGAGTGCGTTAGCCGATTGAGATACCGAAGCGTCCTCTTACTCTACGAAATGTTTTGGGACTTCAAAGGAACTCTTTAAAACGCTTTAAAGGAGCGGCATCTTGTTCTTTCAAAGCTTCCAAAATTTCAGAGTCGACATCGAGTGATTCGGATTCCGGTCAAGGCGAATGATTTTTACAATTTGAAAATTGTTGCATTGCAATGGGCATCAGAGGATGACGCCTTCAAAAATCACTGCTGTAGCATCTCCCTCAGTTTCATTTAATTCAGCAATAGACGCGATATTAATGTCTTATTGATATATTTTACGAGCATAAGTAATCGACGCTGAGATTATTGTATACGTATACTCTCAAGTGAGCCCTAACTTCGGTGCTCCCTGGAGTGCCTTCAAGGATTCAAATTCACTTTTATTCATTTGAATTTATTCGATACATCCCATTTTGCTTTTTATCAACCTTTAATAGTAACCTATGTGCATTGTTAATACCGGAATCAAATATTCCGGCAATATGAGGTCTCACTGGATTAGAGGAAGCTGGAACAGTCTAAAATTCTAATCGTCCAATTATTTGAGTTGCACATTCCACTCATTTTTTCCTCCCCTTCGAATTAAAAATTTGAAAAAAAAAACAATCTTAATTTAACCGTTATGTGTTTGCAAATAGTACATTATCTCATATATGGATTTTTTTACGATATTATTATCCCTAAGTACCTGGGATATTGTGTTTAACACTCACACATATTTCGTCCTTGACATTTCGTAACCAAGGCAGTGGAAACAAATCACATACAAGGTAATTGATTATCTTCGTGCTTTTGTTTTCGTACTGCAGGCAGTCCTTTAAAATTCTCGAATGCCCATCCATTATATTTGCTAATGGCCCATCTCGTGGGGAACGACGTCTGGAAGTGTATCATTCCTACCGTTAATTTTCCAGCCCACGGTGTTCCGGGCGCAGCATAGTGGATGAGAATGATGTGGATGGAGAGAGGAAGAGAGAAATGGGAAATAAACCTCTTGCTCGTCGCCAGTAACACCTTTGTAACATTGGGGCAAGGCTGGGGAAAGAGCCACCATCTTCCCGTATCGCCCTGCTTGCCTCTTCACTGACGTCCGTGCCCTACTCCTCTCGGGTCGTGGGTTTTCTCTCATTCTCGTTCTGTCACAACTTCCGATCTATTGCTCCGCTTTCCGACCACCAGTAGTTTTCCGGACGGAGCCACCGGCTGCAACGGATCGAAAACAAGAGCGTGTTTTGGGATGGGTGCGTATTTTCAAGTATCTTTATCACTTCCACAATCAACTGCTTCAAAATAATAGAGTTAACCAACAGTGTAGAGGGTGGTTTTGGGCTATCCCTGAAAACCGTCTCAATTAAACGGAAAAGTGCAATGCTTCTGCGCAACTCAAGCACCATTTTTCCTGCACTACTGTCTAATTTTTATGCTCTCAAAGTTACAATCTTCGACATTAATTTACCTCTTAATGTATCCTTATAAAACTTCTTTTACAATCTTCGATGTTCTCACGCCATCTTTCCTAGTTAGCCGCACTTCCTTTTAACCCTTATGCTTTCGAAATTATTTTGCATAGAGTCTTAACAAATGCCACCTTGGAGACATAGATAATATCAAAGACGAATATATTGACGCATTATCAAAACCGCGATTTTGATAGCAGCCAAGCACATATCTGTAAGGGATTTCATAATTTTAAAAAGAAAATATTCAAAGTTATTTATAAATAAATTTAAATAATTTATTAAATTTCAAGAATGTTTAAAACTGCCTCAATTGCTTTTAAATGATCTTTTTAGAAAATGTCAACTTTACCCTATAAGAATGATCTCCCGCCACATCACTAAGTAAAACCAACGAAGACCGTCATGCGGTTATTTCCTTTGTTAAAACTTGGATTGAGAGAGAGCTCTGTAAGGACTCTGTTAATGTCGTATATGCATTCATTCGATGCTTGATAAATGAAAGTTGACTCACATCTTAGTTATCGTCACATAAAAATGGTTGGCATGGAACAGTCTCGATCTCGGGTGTCTCATTTACATTACTGATGAGATATTTCGTCGGTGTGACGCAATTAATGCAGTTAGGTTCATTTTCTGCTAACCGTTTTTTTTCCAGTTCTCGAAATCGTACGGCCTAGCGCAGGCCTGTCTCTATTCCTCAATTCCGTGTCTCGACAAATGTTCCTCATTACACGAAATATGCGACGGACAAAGTCATTCTACAGCTAATGAAATTGCTACTCTCTCGTCATTAGAAGAATGAAGAAATATAGTTTTTTCCATTGAAACTGCTGCGTTTTCTGACAACTTGCGTGAATTCATTGAAGCAGCAGCTAGAAGTTAATATCTATGATTCTGGTCTTGCTCTTCTAGCTGAAAGTTATCTTTTCTCATTTTTCTTTTCAGCATTGCCCTTCAGTATGTTTTTTTATGAATCATTTTATCCTTTAAATGACTTTCGGAAGTACTTGGACGGTTCAGATTTCAAATGACCTGTTGCAGAACCTGGTATCCCGCTCAAGTCTTGATTTTACCTCAAAATATTACCAATCGCCATATTTTGAATGACATTCAGCCATTTTTTTATGCGTATATCTTTAGATGGAATATCAAGTTAAGGACTGCTGTATTCATTTTATCCTTGTCATTATCTTCTTTCTCTCCTAATACGGTCGAGAAGTAATGGTGAATTATCGTGGCCTGCGAAATTTTCGTGCCATCTCTTATAGTGTTTCTGTGTTATATTCGTCTCCGTATTTTCGTTGTTTTAGATTTTTTAGTCGGGATTTAACCCATTTTTACATTCCACACTTGTAATCTGTGGAAAGTTAAATATTAATCTAGCGTGACAATTTCGTAGCGCTAAGAGGAATCGAACGAAATATTTTGTAGCAATCAACCAGGTTAGCAGGTTATCCAGGATTATGCAGGAATACATTTCCTGCAATGATTATAAATATTTAATAATTATATCCAGAATTTCCTGGTTGCAGTCTTCCTTATCACTTTTACTGGAGGTGACCCATGTGCACAGTGTTTTTTTATTTGGTAGTTTACCGTTTAAGGTAGGTTTAGGAAGGACATAGACTAAACACTTAAAAGTTTTTAAGCCTCATCTCACGAGACATCCTTGAAAACTCACACTGCATTAAATGTTCTCAATTCTGCATACATTCTACTTCCCTTCATTCTGTCCAATATGTCCATCCTCTTCCTGCGTCCATTGCCCAACGTTCTCTCTACTATCACAGTCTTCAACATTCCATCTCCAATAAAAATGCTCTGAATCCACCTTTCCTGCCTGCCTCCTATGGATTTCTTCCAGTGACCCTCTCTCCTCCACCACCTTCTTAGGCCTTCGTTTGCTTTTCTTTTCGTTCATTTTTCCTTTTGTTCACAGTTGGGATTTACAAAAAAAAATGTTTTTAGACATATTTAATGAGGCATAACATTTAGTTGCTTTCTAACTCAAAATAAATATATCAGATGTAGTTTGAATTTGTTCAGCGTTTGATGAGTAGCTACAGCAGAGCTTTATTTTTGTTCCGTATTTACTTGAAATATATGGATAATATTTAAAATAAGTACGCACTAACTTATTCATCGTACCAAATTCATTTATTAGCTGTTTAGAAATATCGGCATCTATAACTCTTACGGAATATACCTAAATTAAATAATATTTACTGATTTATTTGAAAGCATGCAACTAAATCTTTTTTAAAATACATGCATGTGTGGTTGACAACCCTCTTCTTGGAAATTATATATTATTCCTTTGGAGGAATTTCAATTTCGCGTTTTCAATTTCGTAGGTTCTATCCTAGCAGGTTCTCTCTCTCTTCTCACTATCCTATTTGCATGACGAAACAAAATTAAAATTGGAGTTACCTCATGAAAGCTTGTCTGTAGTGCGGGGCTGCTGCATTGCTGTATATGCCCTTCTGGCACGCATAACTGTGGCTCTTCGATGCTCTCATTGCTCTACCTTTAATTCTCATCATTTACATAATATATATTGCATACAATTACTAAAATGAATTAACTTAAGTTTTAATTCTCATGAAACTCTTTTCCAATTACTTTGGACAGCATTTCAACCTCTTTCCCTGAAACTCTACGGCCCACAACTTTGGAGGAAAATGCGAAATTAGGGAATGGACGTTGTGTGTTTCAAGCGTGGGATGCAAGATTTGCGATCGTCATCCTAAACGCGTGATTTTTTCCTCCTCCGATGGGTATCTCAGCAGTCCTCTCAATCAAGCTTGAAAAATCACCCTCGAGAAAACCTCTGTTCCAATCTGGCTGTCGTACTCTCGCTCGGTTAAAGCGCTCTTTTCCAATCTTGCCTCCGAAATGAAATCCCCGCTCAAATGAGTGAATAGTTTTATGAAATCCGTAGGTGCCTTTCTTTCCCAAACTGAAGGGCGGGATCCTACGCGGGGGGATGAGGATTCCCTCGGAGCGATTCGGCACGGAAAAGAGTGGCTACTCTCCCCATATCACCATCTTATTAACTCGCGCGATGGCCTCCGTGGAGGACGGTTGGGGATGGGTGATGCTCGGGATGTTTTAGGGGAGGGGGATCGCGGAGATGGGGAGGTGCGAAGATTCCTCCCGGGCCTTGTCACTCGTGTAGCAACTATTCTCCGACTACCATTACTCCCACCTTGCCCTTCAACCGCGTCTTTTAACCTCTCCTCCGTTCCTTTTTAACCGGCTGTGGGCGATTAACTACACGCTCTTCGCCCTCGTATTCTTGAGAGCGAGTCAACCTGGGACTGATTGGTAGTACTTTTCCAGGCTACCTCTCAGGTCGTGAGCCCAGATAGAGCCTAGGGCAGTGAAGTCTTGGCGCCTACGCCTGGCGTCTAAGGAGATGCAAGTGTGTTTTCACCACCCTACATGCCTCCCCCACCCCCAACAGGTCGGTACTTGTGCCACGTCTTCATTAATTACTCGAACAAAGAGTTCACGTGAGCGGCCGAGCCATCTTATCCCCTTCCTAGCAGATTTCTCTTAATTTGCCCTTCCTCATCTATCGTTTCCTTCCCTTTTCCCTTCTATTCCTACCCAGCAACATCCCCCGCATGGATGTGTACGGTCGCGCATCTAAACCGCAAAGGTTGGACCTGCGCCCTATGGAATGGGTTCTTCCGTCTTTGAATGATGTTTAATTTTTGTGGAGATCTCTGGAGGGGAATGACCTTGGTCGACGCAAATGCAATGAGAGCAATTAACGAATTCTCAATGCAGGTAGGTAATACTTGTCAATTTCATCCTTAGCCGTTGCCCACCGGAAGGTTGTTAGTTCCCTCTGGCTCCAAGTCGAATTTCAAGCCCTCTGAAAAAAATCTTAAATGTAATATTAAGATTTCAAATTCGTATGCTGTGTAATGTACACAAGTAACGAGCTGCACTATTTATTATTATCAGTAGCAATGTATCAATTATGAGAGAATTTTGACGTTTAAATGTAAAGTGAAAAGTTGGTGTTGTTGTCAAATTTTGGAGGTTATCATTTCAGTAGCAGATATTTGCCCATGGTATAAACGAGGCAGCAGTAAATGTCATTTCACTCGATACCTATCGATCAAAATACTTCTGTAATATGCACCCGTTAACGCTTCATTTAATCCTGATGACGCACGATCTGCGGGTGCGCACTTAGTAGTATCCTGCATCCGGTTCGGAATATCTGAGGAAAGCGCACGTTTTCCATTCCAAGATGTTTTAGGATATCACTTTCGTAAGAACTACAGTACAGGTAACGATCCAACTCTACAAAGACTTGATTCTTTCGTTTCATGTAATGACTTGTAAAAAGTCGAGATCATCTTTTACAAAGCTCGAAATAATACCCAAATTATTTGCTACCGTGGAGGAACTTTTCCGAGCGTCACATTATAGGCAAATGCACTATAAAATTTCCACGCTAAAACGTAATAATGAATATGCGATCTAAAGGAAACAATATCTTCAGCTCAGAAGCTGCGTTTTCAGTTCGGAGAGCCTGAACACAGATCAGGGACATAATTCTCTTCGCCGCATTTCATTGCAAAACCTTAAAGGACTCTTTTCAAAAGGGGTACGTAGTTCTGTTTCCAGAACGGGTCCAGATAGTGTTGATGGCTTAAATTGAGTCTTACACCATTAGTACACTTTCGTAAAGGACGAGCGTACTTCTAAACAAGGCATTTCTGCCGGAAACATTATAGTGCCAACTCTGGATGATTGTTTTCATAACCATTCTTGCCGGTTACGTGTGTGATTCTTAGGAGCTATTGATTGAGATTTTGGTTTTGGATTGGTGAAATACTGCCTTCCCAATCTCATGGGACGCGTACATTCCTGGGTTTTTCAAGGTATTAACAAAATGATACTCTCTCTGCATGCTAAAATACGGAGGGTGTTTTTTTTCATCCTCCCAGAAAAATTCGGTCAGTATAAAAATCCACTCGTTTCTGATCTGAAGATACATCCTAATTGAACACGCAACGTCGTCTCTACAAATATGGATCAACACATTGAAAAGTCGAAAACCTTTGACCTTCAGGTGCGGAAAGTACTACGTAGTAAGGAGCAAAGTACACATAAGGAGTAAACGAAAGCGATATGGATTTCTCCTCAACCTTTCTTCTTTTCCATTAATTCTATCTTATCGCATTTAATAACCAACATTAGATAGCGGAGTACATTAGTTTCTAATACACAAACTTCGAAAACCTCATTTTAGTGCTTAAAATAAGTTATTATACGTTTAAACTTAGCGTTATTTTCACCCACATATTTTGTACGCGCGAGTTAGGCTATGTCCATTCATTTTCATCCTGTGTGAAATTCATTCAATTTCGTCAACTACGTTATCACTTGATCACACTACAAGTGTAATTTGTTTAATTCAATCGAAATTATTAACAATAGTAGCATTTAATGAATCTGGATGATTTCTAAATATTTTTACGGATGAAAGAGGCTTGACAATGAAAACTAAAGTCACCTCTAGAAAAAAATAGCGACTTGATAGGAAAATTTATTTCACCAGAACGGAGTTGTAGACAATCACTTCTCTTCTTTTCTATCTCCAAGCACTGACAAGGAGCATAAGCCCGTCTCTTAGTCGCTGCCAGTGCTATTGCTGCTTTTCTTACTCGCTTCATTATTTTTTATCCTCTTAGGTTGGGTGAGCTCTAGGATCGAGTTTTGTAAGTCGGTTTATCATTTCATCAGAAGAAAGTCATCACCCACTCCCTCCCATCCATTAATGATCACAACGGGGTAAACGCCTTCGCCAAGTCCCTTCTCTCTCCGCCATTTCCCCCTCTGTCCTCTTCTACCCTTATTTCACCGCGTGGAGCGGCAGCTCCTCTCTGCTTCCTCTCCCGTTCTTCCTCCGACCGTTGGAATCTCCTGATGAGCGAGCAGTGTCGCACAATATAGTACCCTGCTTCGAGGGAGAATTAATGTCCTACCCCTCCTCTCTCACTGCAGGCGACCTGTGTTCGGGTCTTTCTTTATACGTGGGCTGCAAACACAACGTGGAGAGTAGGAGAATGAAGAGGAGAAGAGAGGGTATGAGGAGAATCATGTAGACGACGGAGGAAGGAACAGGTGTCGTCGGTACATGCATACGCATCGCATGGCAAATCCATGCGTAAGTGTACGGACGGAATGAGTGGCCTCTTGACGCTAGCCTCTTCTTTCTTCACAGGAGAGAAGAGGGATGTCCACTGATACGGCTTAATAGTATAAATTAATACAAGTCATTTTGTTAGAAAGACATTCGGACCGAGGAAAAAACAGTGGGCTAAGAAATTTGATTCGTACATAATATTTTATTGTGTTCAATAACCTATAAGTTATTGAGCACGAAGTTCAACGTTATCGGTTCTATCCCTTTGGTTTTATAATTTTGGATTTCATTCCCTGTCATATATCTTGTCAGAATATTTCTCGGAGGCTTTTGTTGGTGAACAGTCTGTCGGTATTTCCAAAGTAACATATATATTGTGTTTGTAATTACTCATACAAAGTATACAATTAGCACGCAGTAGTAAAAATTAGTACAAGTAGCAAATATTAATATTCAATCAGCATGCATGTAAGTAGCTCGTTGAGTACGATTTGAATCTAGAACGTTATTCTCTAGTCAAAATAACTGAATATCCTAATTCTAGGACTAAACGTTATGGAAAAGTTTTATGGAGCTTCTTTCTCTGATAAGCATAAATGTACATGATTCATTTTTTGCATTCCTACTATAGTTCTCCAATGTCCTTAGTCCCTTGGCGTTAGATGACACTTGTCCTGACAGGAAGTTTTAAATATTACTAGGAGTTTTCTTTTTTAAACTGGTGAAACCAAACGCTTCCTCCCCGGGAGATCGTAACGCAATACACCACCCCCTCCAAAGTGGCAAGTGAAATGTAAAACTAGCCAATCGTACCGCATGAATGAAGACTGGTACCATTTTACTCAGTAGGATCCTCGGAGAGAACGTGGCACAGTTAGGGAACATGTAGCTTCTTCTGACGTGCCGGGTGTAGAGCTTTTTTGTTTCCTTTGGTGCTTTTCGCTCCGAATTTTATTTCTCAAAAAAAAGAGGCATTAAAATCATTCATGTCTGGCTCTTTCCTCCATTTTCCATTTTATTCTCATTTTCCAGCTGGGGGGCTAATCTCCTTCGCTCCAGGCGAATTCTTCTCCAGCCCGGAAGGGGAGGGGGGAGATGAAGATTTATGGGGCTTTTTTTCCTCCTTTCTTTCATTTGGCTGTACCCATCCCACAAGCCTCTCAACCCCAATCGCAGGAGTCATAATGCCTTAAGACCTCGTGTTGTCGGGAGGAGGGAAAAAATATCCTCGAAAGTAAAATGAGCAATAATTTCGGACTTTTTTCAAGATGACCGGGAGAGATTGTCGCGAGAGAGGAGGATGCCTTCTCGTCTGTTTTTGCATGTGGGCGACGAGGAGGAAAATGGGAGAAAGTTTTCGTGGTGCGAGAGTGGACGAGGAAGCAAGGGCCGCTCTTCCTCACTTAACACCCCTCACCTCCCTTCCTCTACACCCCTCCGCGATTCAACGGGTCATTTTCGTAGTAATACTCCGGTGTACTAACGAAAATGCTCCCACTTTAGAGGTGATAGCTGTCGTTGCCGAAGACACCCAACAGTTCCACGCCAGCCCAAGGGTCATGGCCCCACCGCGTTCGAGCAAACGCCGCCTCACGATTCGGGTGTGTGCCGTGCGAGAAACAAGAAATTTGGCCATCGGGAGGTGGCAATTTTCGCAAATCCAATGGTGGAATTTTTAAATTCGCTCTCACCCGAGCTCGCTGCGGACTCGTTGAAGCAGCTAGCTAGCCAAGTCTCCTCGAATAAGAGTGGTTAAAATCATAAAGATTCCATCGAGGAATCTGTAGCGGACCAAGTAATTATCTAAAAGAGGATGAGAGGTTTTTCATGCACGAGTAACGACAATTTCACAATCATTTTTGCACTAAAATTGAAAATCATGTTGAATTTGAACTCAATCTCACCAAGACCTCAACGAAACCTTTGGAGATAATTTTAAATGACCAGGAGAAAAAAATGTGTTAAAAAGCAGTGTTGATCGGTCACATAAATAATATTTATTTAGATTTTTATTAAAGCGAAAAATATACCCTAAATGTGAAATTGGTCCGCACTTGGATCCACCCCTGCTAGGAATCCTAGTCAAAGAAAGGTCCAATGGGCTAAAAGCTTCGTTTCATTCCGCTATCTCACTTGGTTTTCATTCTCATGACTCAGTTCTCTACCGCTACCCACATTCTCTATCCGCTCGTCATTCGGGTCTGCTACAGGCGGTCGGTCCTCCGTATTACCAGAGATGGGGTTTCGTGAACCATTATCCTCGGGGACTCGTCAGTAGGAAACTGAATGGCCTGCTGTCATCACGATTTTTTTTCTGGTGGCTCATCTGAAGGAATGGTAATGGAAAAACTCCGCTTTTGAGAAAGGGGGTGGGTTGTTAATTTTTTCGGAGACAAGCGTAGGGTGAGCGAGCATCGGGAAGCAATTGTGTTTCGCCGTTGGGAGGGTGGGGAATCTAACTCCCCCCATCGTAGGCATCATCTGAAAGCAATTTTATGGTATATCCGTGCTTTGAAATGCTGTAAATTAATTATTCGTCTTTCTTAAAATTTGTTACGTGCGTGTTAGCCCCTCTTTTCACATTTCATTTCCCTGAATTATGAGTAATGCCAATCGTGAATGACACGGGAATTTGGGTAATTCGATTTTTAACATGCATCATAGTACAATGAGAGACTCACCCTCAAATTCGCTGAAACATTAACAATTGTGGGTGGAGTCTTCATTATCTGTCACTCATTTTCAGTATTATTTTGATTTCCTTGAAAGGTTTGGGGAGGCAGCAAACTTATGCTGCAGAATCCATGTACCAGGTGCCACAATTATGTAAGTATTCAACTGCTATAAAGTCAAATTTTTGTCCATAATTAATGGTCGTTTGTGGGGTATCTTTTAGATAAAATGTGTCGCCGCTGTGATTAATTTGAACGCTCTTGAAGTGGGAGGGGGACTAAAATGCGTGTCACAAAACTCCATGCATATAATTAACATTCGCTGCTTTAGCATTTATCAGCTAAATGGCGATCAATATAATTAATTTGTACACTGATTTAAATCGGAGAAAATATATGCAGGGAAAGTAAAAGCGGTTATTAAGTATTCTGAGCGCCCCCGCATAAACCATGCTGAAGAATATCCAAATGAAAATCTGGGCATGCGCAATGAGTTTGTGTTTGATGTTCTTATGGGCACAATTTTTTAAGGATTTTCTGTCTGACTTACTTAACAAATTCCACGCATGAGTACACCTTATTTGAGTCCTTCCTTCCGTGCGCTCTCATTTGTACGATCGTGAATGTGTAGGGATGCATTGATGCATGTTAAATCAATCGCATTTTGATAAGTTTTGGAATATCACAGAATATATTTGATACTTCATGATACCAGAACTATAAAAAGACAGTTAATCCAACTCAACATATGAGATTCACTTTTATACGGATAGGAGACATATATTGTATTAATAAAACAGAAAAAAATTCTGGAAAGGATGAGTATATGATTCTAGATATCACTGTGATATCTAATGGATATCAGCAAACTAATCTTTTAGATTCTATGGGGTTCATGTGATTGGAGATTAATTATGAAAGCAGAAGAAGGGTAGAAATGTAGAGGGGAGCCGCGGACTATGAACAAATTAAAAATCTTTTAGAATAAATTTACAAGTTTAAGTTTACAAGAGATACTATAAATCAACGTAATGATTTGAAAAGAACGGTTTTGAGTGAAGATCTGCAGCTTATGGCCATGAACCTAAGGTGATAACGCGTCATTTTTGTGCCTTCTCTTTTCCCTGGCAATGTTTTAACGGCGTTAATATCAGAAACAAACAATTTCCAGTTTTACGGTACAATCTTTAAGTCAAGAAAGCCATCCAGTAATGCAAGATCTCCGAGAAATAAATGATAAAAGAAAAATTTAAAATGGAAACATTTATTATACAGGTTCTCTGGAGATCTGATGTCATAACTTGGGAATGTTAACCCTTCTGTCAATTTATGTTAAGAGTGCCATATGGAAAAGTTCAATTGAGGCCATTATGACGGTGACGAAACGTTAAAGCCCGTCTGCACATTGGTCGCGAGAGTTTATGGCATGGTTTTAGCGTGTGTCGAGAACTAAGAAGCACGTCCATGGACGTAAAAGATAGAACAAAACTTGTAAGCTTGTAATAAGTCAATACGATATCACTTGCATCATGTAATTAAAGTTTTGAAGTAATGAAGTAATCTCTATTTTCGCTCCTTTCTCAAATACCCTGTATGTTGCCCCTATTCCCGTGAACAAGAGTTGGTCTAACGTCAATATAATCTTCTGCAATATAGTCGTTTGCTTGCTTAGAATAAAATTAACGCTCCAGAAGTTTCCTTTAATCTACTTGATTTTAATGTACATTCGAAGAAATGATTTGTTGATATTGTAGTTTATGACACAAACAACAGACGGAAAAGTAAAATTGATTAAGCGAGGTAATGGAGACCGAATTGATGGCCGCGATTGTGCTCATGCTGTTTGCAGAAAAGTGGCGCTGTTACAAGAGAAAGCACAGGTTGATACACGATTCGCGCATCCACCCGAAGAATAGAATGTAGCAATCATTTTAATTCATGCCAAGAACTATTTAAATTGTGGCTTACCAATAAAATGAACCGGAGACTCCCGACGAGTTCAAGAAGCGATCGGTTCTTTCCGAAAAGCTGTACGGAATTGGCTATGAATTTAAGAGTCTGAGATTTTCAAAAATATGTAAATGTTTTGAAAAAGAGGCCGAGTACTTTTTAACAAACCTTCTTCTTGGCACGTGAAATCACAAAATGTTGAACAAATTTTGTGCTAAAGAGACGGCTCTTCCTCCTTTTTATTGCTGACGTTGACCTTTTCGAGTAATGACTATTTACACACTTGAATGCATTGCGATTTCCTCCGTGAAATAATTAAACTCGGATGTATTCAGGTAGGGATGCCCTATACTTTTTTATCCATCCCATCGCAATATGTGGCGGTAGTACCAGTCGATACTGTCACCACAACCACCTTCTTGTCTTCCCCTCAACCTTCCTCCTTTTCCCTCCCCACCCCTCCTCCGGCTTCCTCGACCGCCAAGCAACCACCTCCATCGTATAGGGACAGTCATCGTTTGGCGCTTACTCAGGCTGCATATGCATTCGCCATCTCTTTCCGCCCCTCCTCGTCCACGGCCGTCCCTTGTGTTTAATTCAATCAGTCCCCACCCATCTCTCTTTCCATCCCAGCCCCCTTCTCCTTTCAACCCATTGCATGCCATTAACTCCTCTACATTTACAAATTACCTCGCAGGTTACCGAACAGGGGGTGCGTGTAGCAGAGGATGTCAGGCAGCCGTTGTTTGGGTTTCAGTGCGACAGTCTGGATGATAAAGGGGAAAGCGAGGGTTAAAGGACGCGGTGCTTGCATTGGAAGCTGCGCTGATGGAAAGGAAGAACGGTAAGGCGCTCTGCGCGAAGAAGTCATCCCAGTATTTATCGTTCCGAGAGAAAACTCAACTTTACAAGTGTTATAATAGCTTCGTATTTGGTTTTCCTGAGTTATGGCCGTGCGGTGAAAAGTGATTAACGAATGGTACACGGCCAGTACAGCTTTATACTTATTGTACGTCCACGATTGTCGTTTTCCCGTGGCTTGTTCTCAGGACACACGTCGGAATTTCTCACTATTTCTGGAATAGGAGTCTTTGTCATTTTTTGCATCTCATAAAGAACAACCGATATGGAAAAGGCTCTGGACGCAATACCAACAAACTATGATTTCAGTCTCTTCGACAATACAGACCATTTTGTATTGTGTTGACGCGATCTAAAAAAACACAGTTTTTTTTATGTAAACAAAAAGATACCGGGACCGTAAACTTAATTGGCACTAAGTGATAAGAAAGCAAGAAAGAAAAGAAAAGAAATGAACAAAAACACACACAAAGGCCAAAATAAATAATAAATATAAGGAATAATAAAACAAACTTACAACCACTCGATCACTAGGGTGTTTTAAGAAATAACTTTCACTCTCGTGAATCACAAATACTCACACGCTCAGGGTTTACCAGGATTCCTCCTAGGCCAAGGACCCGCCAATCGCACAGAAATAACAAAACGGAAAATGAGGGACTTCGGTAAAAACGCAATCACTCAGGTGTATCGGACCTTGGTGAAACGCACGCACTCACTCATTCAGGGTTTACAAGGATTCCTCCTATGTCAGGGACCCGTCAATCACACAAACAAAATTAAAGAACTAAAATTGCGGGTAGGTATGTGCCTAAGAAAACCTGACAACAGGTGTTTCGTCTGCAAAGCAGGCCTCTTCAGAGAAGAATGAGAATTCCGTTGGGGAGGTTTGATAGAACGGCTCGTTGGGAGGGAGAGGGGGTGATGGGGAAACTTCGTGATTGAACAACAGAGAACGAGAATAGATGGTCCAATGGGTATTGTGGGTAGGGGTATTGTGGTAGGGGGGAAAGAAGAAGGGGGGTTTTCGAAAAAGACAAAGAAACACTTAGTCATGACACACACCCCACCAAACCCGATCAAGGCATCGACCTACAGTCATCAGGTGATGACGACCTTGCCAACCAAAACCCCGGCCGCGCCCTATACAATGTTTATAGAACAACAAAGAACAACAAAACGCAATTTTAGTTCTTTAATTTTGTTTGTGTGATTGACGGGTCCCTGACATAGGAGGAATCCTTGTAAACCCTGACTGAGTGAGTGCGTACGTTTCACCAAGGTCCGATACACCTGAGTGATTGCGTTTTTACCGAAGTCCCTTATTTTCCATTTTGTTATTTCTGTGTGATTGGCGGGTCCCTGGCCTAGGAGGAATCCTGGTAAACCCTGAACGTGTGAGTATTTGTGAATCACAAAGGTCCTTGTTTTCGAGCACACCTGAGTGATTGAGTGACTGTGTATTCACGTAAGTTGTTTCTGTTTGATTACATCCTTTATAATTTTCATTTATTTGTGTGATTGACGGGTCACTGACAAATGAGGAATCCTGGTAAACCCTGAGTGTGTGTTCCAATGTTATTCACGAGAGTGAAAGTTATTTCGTAACACACCCTAGTGATCGAGTGGTTGTAAGTTTGCTTTATTATTCATTATTTTTATTATTTATTTTGGCTTTTGTGTGTTTTCTTTTCTTTCTTTCTTTCTTATCACTTAGTGTCAATTAAGTTTACAGTCTCGGTATTTTTTTTTGTTTACATTGATTCAAGACCGTAGCTACGTTCCTTGTGTATTAAAACAGTTTTTTTATGAGTCGTATTCTTAAAGTAAGTGCCGTTTCCTTATATTTAAATATTGGCGCTTCAGAACACAATTTTTCTCCTGCAGCGCCATCTACTGATTCATTGAGAAGCTATAGCGGCATTTGTTTTGTTTGCTTCTCCGTGCATGCAAACAACAATGTCCGCGACAATCGTTGATCCCGCCAGCTGTGAAGTGCGTTCTGTCATACGATTCTTGTATGCAAAAGGATTGTCGGCTGCTGAAATTCATCGGGAATTATGCCTAGTTTATAAACCTACAGTTATGAGTGAAGGAAAGGTTAGACAATGGTGCTGTGATTTTAGAAATGGACGAACAAATGTCCATGAAGAAGAGCGAAGTGGTAGGCCCAGTATTCTGACCGATGAAATTGTTTCGCAAGTGGAACAAAAACTGCGATGTGATCGTCGATTGACAATTAATGGCCTGGCTGAACAATTTCCTCAACTTGGACGCACTACTGTCTACAATATTGTTACGGAAAACCTCGGATACCACACATTGCGTGCAAGGTGGGTACCGAAAATGCTCACCGACCACCACAAAGAGCAAAGAATGTCCAGTGGACGAGAGTTTTTGGGTCGTTGGGAACTCTTTAAACCACCCACCGTACAGTCCTGACCTTACACCCAGCGACTACTTCCTCTTCTTGCACTTGAAACAGTGGTTCGGTGGACAACGTTTCGAAACCGAAGAGGAACTCAAGAATGGCGTTGTCGATTTGTTCAACCCTCAGGCGGCTAGTTTCTATGCAGAGGGGTTAAAGAAGCTGGTGCAGCGGTACGAAAAATGCTTAGAAGTGAACGGCGATTATGTAGATAAGTGAAGTAGGTTTGTAGCTAACTAAAAGTGCCAATAAAATGTGTTTCATATGAGTATATTTTTTCCTGTGACCAAACGGTCCTTACTTTGTGAACACGCCTCGTAATCTAACGTAGATGCGTTAATCATCCTTTGAAGAGGTTATTTTTAGGTGTTACTTTATCAATTGTACGAGGATTAATTGAGCCGGACGGCTGTATCTTAATATATTCGTGCATGCTTGTTGCTTGGAATACTTATAAAGGAAACCTCACAGTTTCAGGAATCATATCACCAGTTCTTCAAACAGTTGCAATTCATGCTCTAAACAAAAATGCATCTTGTAACAAGATTCAGGGATATTGATTTGTTGGTTTCTTTGAAGGTTTTGGAATTATGATTTTTCAACTTTAAAAGTTTGTGAAGCTGTGTAAAAAGAACAATATTATTTTTCATTGCAGTGTTTAGGACTGTCCAAAATATTGGTGTAATTTTACTGTAGTTTGGGGAGAAAAATGAGATGCATTAAGCAAAAATAATCCCTGATAGGAAAATTCAGTTTTTCTTTCATGGAAAAGGACCGTCGACGTTTGAGTTGTGTTGTGTTGTAGATGCATCTCGTAGGCCGGAACATCCCTTAAGTTCGTTAATAATTCGCGGAGACATGTATGATAGTTTTTCCACTGATTTTTGAACTCTTCCCAATATAATATTGCGCGAAAGGGAACTGTGAGGAATTACATAAAGAACTCAACAAATTTGAGGAAAAGTGCTCTTTTTCAGACACTTTCTCGATACGAAATACCTTACGATGTCAGATCTTTTTGCCCTAAATTTGTATCCTTTCTGAATTGGCGCATATATACATCCTATATCATCGGGAGAAAGCTCTCCCTTTTCATCGATATTTGTATATTCACAACCGCTTTAACGATTAAATTATTCTAGATAACGAAAAACCACAATTTTATTTTAATGTAGAACCAGATGTGTGGTATACAAATTTAATCCTTCTGGATAAATATGTTTGGGCTTTGAAAATCTTGGGGCAGTTTCTGAAAGAGAAGTTTAATTGAAGAGAATGATTCGCTTCGGCAGCATAAGTAATTAAGGAATTGCATGTGCAAAAGGGTGACGTGCAGAGTATGTCAAATAAACGAACATAAATCATATGAATCAAGCTATGATATGACTCAGGCTAAAAGAGACATTTTCGTGTAATGCCACTCGTCTTGAGAACCCTGTCAACTACGATGTGGTGCATTATTTTCCCCGGCAAAGATAACAGAACGTGTCAGTGGCTCTTTCTCTACGACATAGGTGATTGTCCAATGGGAGCGGGAATAGGATTATTATTCTCAGTAAGTCGTATCACGCATTTCCCTACTTGCTGCTTCATCCGTCAACCTTTCTCTTGCGGTCTCCCCCACATTTTTTTAATCATTCCCTTCATCTGGCCTTTTCATTTCCTCGCTTTGTGCGGGTGAGATAGTACTCTAGCAGCAGCCAGTCTCTGCTCGTTTGTATGTCTTCAGAATTCCTCTTCCTGCCGTGTCACGACCTCACCTTGCTCCGGGGGAGTAATCTACTGAGGTAGCACAGCGGATCTTCCTGCGTTTGCCAGTGGGAGCCGAGGGGGAAAGCAGCGCGCGCTCCCCTTTTGTGTATTTATTCCGTGTTCTGATGACCCCTCGCAACCCCCCCCCCCCCCGGGATACAGGCCGGCTGACGTACCAGAGACACCACCGTCCCGAGGATGCTCAACCCACCGAGGTTGGGTCATTTGGGTGCTGCTGTCTCCCCTCTGGATTTATTTGCTGTTCATTGCTCTGCTGTGCTCCACTCTCTCCCGTTAGGTTCCCCGGAAATATTTCAATCTCCTTTCTGTTATCTGGAAACCAATAAAAAACAGCGCTCCCCACGGGCAACTTTTGTTGCCTACCTAATAAATGATGCCCGGATCCTCTGCCAAGATTTTCCCTCGTCATTTAGATCATGGAAGAGATATTGATAAGGAAATGACGACATCCCTATCAATTAAGTTGTTTTTTAATTTTGGCTCCTTCAATCGTTGAGGAAAATCTTTCCTTCATTCATCTCCACTTACCTTCGTTGAATATTGATGTCTCGACTACCCGTTCCTTTTTTCAATAACTTTGTCTGAACAACTCTGGCTTTTGTGGGCAAAAAATTCAATGGTTTCGAAGGAAGAAAATAATAAAATGTAACATAAGAATATGTGTGAAACCTTGAAAAAATTGCTCCGTGAACAGATGGCATTTAAACGCTTTAAAGAAAGATAAACGGGGAAACAGACTGTGTAGTTTAAGTTAGGCCACATGCGTGGAAAATTCTTATTAGACCACATGCGTGTAAAATACTCGCACAAAATGTGTGTAAAATACTTATATGGTATCTTTCCGAGAAAGTTTTCATTGAGAAATGAAGTGAGTATCAAAGGATATGAGCCAATATTTGGACAACGTGCTAAAGAATGAAATTAATATGACAGGGGTATCGGTTGAATTAGGATGAAAGTATTGCCATTCACGAAGATCGCAAACCAGACTATGAGTTTGAAAAATGTACTCAGCGCTTTACTCTGAATTTACTTTTGAAAATGATGGAATTAAGGCCCTACAGTAAGTATTATTAGAGTATTATTTGACTGATTTTTGCGTTGCGACGATAATATTTTCGCCATAACAGGTGGAGGCAAAAGTTTGAATTACTCTACATTTTCGTTTGAAGACATTCTCTTACTTAAATCTCCAAATTCAATCCTTTAACCGAATGGAGAATCGTTTAACAAATTTAATCTTAAGGAACGTGTAGACAGCGATGGATGTCGTTTACTCATTTCCTTTGGTGGTATGCAACCCATGCTTTCGAAACTCCTGTTAAATATGAATCAGGCCTTTGTAAGTTATGGAAGTATGCCAATGTTCATTTTTCTCCATGGCGCCATAATCAGTTTATAACTCGGAAGTGAACATAATGCCGCGTCAGCCAACAAAAGAATAACGATTAAGGGAAGAAATAATCTAATTACTTTTTATGATCCACTATATGGCTTAAAGCATTCTTATTGAGGATGGAACTCTACGGACCATGGAACCATCAGACATAGAGCATTGAAAAGAACCATCAGACATAGAACATTGAAAAGTTGGCCATTGAAGAATAGAAGCTATTGAACCAAGGTGCTCGAGGAGAATGCTGAAGATTAAATGGGCTTACAAAGTGGGGAACGAGGAAGTACACGTATAGAAAAGCAGAAGAATAAAGGGCCAAATGGAGAACTCTACGACCTAAAATGAATGGAAGGATTGGACACTCCTTGAAGCACAATGAATTTGTTAGAAACAAAATAGGACGGAAGATTGAAGGGAAAATCGTGCGAAGAAAACAAAGAGAGGAGTACATAGGTCGATTTAAAAAGGACATAAAACAAAGGAGCTATCAGGGTGTGAGGGAATTATAATTGAATAGAGAAGAGTGGAGGGCTGCTGTAAGCCAATCTTAGGATTGAAATGCTAATGGTGATGGTGATATGGTTTTGATCTAATTCCTCTAAATAATTTGAACCTGCCTATGAATTTATTTAATTTTATTCATTCAGAATTCCTTACGACTGTCTCAGTGTCATTATACGTATCAATGCAAGAACAATCTAAAAATGACTTTATAAGTAAATTCTGTGAGAAACCATTCCTAAAGCGGGCTCTTTCCGTGAATATCGTCTCGTAACTTCGGCTTAACTAACCCGTAAACTTGCCACTTTAGTAACTCTCTTTTTCACCTAGTGAACATTGCTAAACTTGGGCTCAAGACGTAATCGATTTTCTGGTTCATTAGCTATAATATGCAGAGAAGTTTCTCTTTGGATATGATTTAAATACCTGTTTGTAGCCTTTCGCCTTTCCTATCTGTCGTATTTACGTGTATGCAGGGATTGTATAAAAAGTATCGGTGACAATTTTTCCTGACTTGCGTGTGACGTGCTGAATTCAGACCATCGGATAAGTGTGCGCATCATCGCAGATCGTATTATTGGCATTGATAAGATGATATTGCACACTATTATTACCAAATATTTGGTGATGCGAAAGATCTGCGCTAAACCTGTCCCGAAGGTATTGACGAACGAACGAGAGCAGAGTCGAATATCTGCTTACGAAGACCTTCTGTAATGACATCGCGACGATTTCCCAACCCCCTAACAGTCCGGACTTGGTACCAGCAGACTATTTCATATTCCCGAAAGAGAAATAATGCCTCAAAGAACACCACCCTAATTACTGTCAAAAAAGCTTGAACCCATACTCTTAAGGACCTTCCTGTATCCGACCACCAGGGAGCATTGGAGTCGTAGAATAGCCACTGGAAAAAGTCGGTCGACGCTCAGGCTCAAGAGATTTTCTTTGAATAATTTTTAAGTCAATGTAGCAATATTTCTGAAATAAATCTATTTTTCGACAATTTTCCCGATAATTTTTATGCAAATATATATATACATCTCTTTAGTCGGCACTATTTGCTCGTTGCTTAGTAGCTTATATCAATGTAGCAGAAATATGTATATTAAGGTAATAGCGGAAAAAAATATATTCTTGTGACTTTAAAGCATAAAACAGGAGACATAATTTTACAAACAGTCTTAAAATAAAATTTTTCTATGAAGGAATTCACGATCCGGTTTATTTGTATAACCACCCCAGTTCAAGCGAAATCAAAGTAATGGAAATCCTTTTTTGCCATTAATATTTGCTCGATAATTATATCATTCAATGTTTGCTATCTCTTATATCTAATGCGTTTGTATAGTGTTATTAGGTTGTGATAACAGTTTACTGCTTCATCTGTTAAACTAGAAAATTACTTCGTATGTTGATAAGATACATTTTTTTAAGGACTGAAAAAGAAAATTAATCGTTGAAGTAGGTCGTTACGTCGGTCTCCTTTATAGCGGGTAATCATTGCTTTGCGTGACTGAAAGGATTTGGCTGCTGTGTTGCCTCACATGGATGTTGGGTAGTGTCTAGAGGGAAGGAAACGCATACTTTATCGGCGCAAGAGATGGTGTCTAGAGGGAGGGAAACCCATTATTTTACCTGCGGGAGACATTGTCCCTTACATGGCCATTGTGTAGTGAATAATAGAATTGATAAAATAAATTCCTTTTTCCTTGCTTTAATATAATTCCCAATTAGTAAGTAGTGACTATACATTCGAATCGTATTTTCCTTATGGTTAAGTAACTATCTCAACTTCTTTTTTTTCTGCCATAAAAATAACTTTCTTTGTTGAAAAATATTAAACTGAGACGTTGAAGGAATGGTTGGGGCCAAAACAACTATTTTTTCGCTTTTCATAGAATTAAATGTGCGCTCCTTATAAAAAACAGTAGTTATGTTTGAAGCCATGAAAATGTGAGTTGAACTATTTTATGATCATTTCAATCTAGTCTCACTGCTTAATCTCATATTTCCAATGAAAGCTTATTTGGTAAATTACTTGAATCTAGTTCTGTTGTTAAACAAGCATCACTGTTAGGGTATACCTGGTGTTATATTGTCTTGCATTGACTATTGCTTAATTTCTAACCTTCAGGATATTGATTCAAAAACGTAATGCTTTGCTGCAATGAATGAATGCCTTTGGTAGTTGAATATTGGTGATTACTCCAATAAATTGATAGTTTTTTGTCCATAAATTATGAATGTAATATAGAAATCAGACCATTTTCCACTTGAATTAATCGTTTATCAAGATCCGTTTCAAAGCAAAATATGACAACGCCTCCGTGATGTCATAAGCGTAAGTGTCAAGGCATGAATTCCAGAGATACTGAGGGATTGCATGTGCGTAATAATATTAGGGAACATTCTCACCTTCAGTGATGTGAAGAAAGTAATACTTAGAAAATCCTTTGCAACTTGTAGTTTAAAGTGTTTGAAAAGAAATAAAAGTTACGTGAGTCATTACATCGCTTTGTCTTGTTAGACACCTATAGCTGGAAAAATATTTTTGCGCCAATGGGGTCCAAAAATTTTTAAATGACGGTAAAGATGGTTGGGATCATTTAGCAGAAAAATGTAGGCTTACTAAATTGGATGAATTGCTCAGTATTGTCTTTGCCGCCTCTAGCAATATATAGTGATAACGAAGGTATTTCGAAGCATCGTAAACAATTGGCATCCCTTTAGTGTCATGTCGTTAGGCATCAACAGTACTTAGCCCGTCAAATGTCGCATCTCCACAGACCTAGCACTCAAGTCGAAATCTTCCACTTTAAATGGACATAATAGCATATAAAGAAGATCTCTGATGTGACAATTGGAGGATATACCGTCGGCTAGACTACGATCGCGACGAGCCCTAACCCGCATCGTCGGATAAATGTTCCGACTCCCTTCGTGTTCTTCCACCCAATCACCAGGATGCGTGCCAGGGTTGAGGACACGAGTAAGGCCCTCTTGGAAAGCACGCCAACGTGAGAGCAAAGCTATATGGGGTGGACGAATGGACGGAGGAACGTGGCATGAGATTGGTACACTAACCTTCCCCCGGGTTCTAGGTTAAAAAAACATCCCAACCCTCCCGCACCGCACCTGTTCGCCTCTAATCAATCAATATTCAACCCTTGCACAATTTTCGAGCGTCTATTGCCGTTTAGGAAATGCGAAAAAGGATGCGGGTAAAAGGGGCCCGAGGAAGGTAAGGACTTCACTGAATCATGTCGAACGTTTTGAATTTTTGTGCATGCGCTTTTCCTCCAGCGACGTGATCTCCCGCCGCACTCTCAGGCCAACTCTCTCGGCCGTACGCGAGCTGCGTTTACGTTCGCCAAACTCTTTTTATCTCGAAAAGGGTACGGCGACAAAAAAAGTAAGGGAAATGAATCGGAGAAAGAGACGTGAAAAAATGAGAGGAGAGATGAGTCGAGGAGTCGCACGCCTCGGTCATTTCGAAGAACACGAGAGATTCAATCCTTTTGACGGATACGCAGATGTCTGCCGCACATCGAATCCTCTCTCACCCCCACCCAGCCCATTTAAAACTTGATGGTTTGTATCGTTCGAGTACACCGTGCGTTCCACGCAGGTAGTTTGCAAGCCGGAAGTCCACCAGCGGGGAGTCCACCATCCGGCTGCATATGGAATCGAAATCGGCGTATTCTTAGAAAATGTCTTTCGAATTGATTTTAAAGAGTGCCGCCAAAGCTGAAGAGTGCCGACTTCGATAAGGAAAGGGGACGAATGTCTCAAAGAATTACGCTTTGGGTGCGCACGAACTGCCGGTAGGTATGACTATGACAGCGTTTGTTCCATAAGTAATGGAATTAAACTTCTCGCGCCGTTCCTATTGCTCAAAGTGGGATCAAATTATTTGGAGTAGGTGGGGGGACGCTTAGATTAGCCGCGAAACCAGTCTGAGTGTTCCCCAAGCGGTGGAAGCGGCAGGACGTCAGTTCTTGTAAACCTCTGCGCGCCGACAGTGTCACGAAAAAAAATGGAATCGACGATCGAGCAACGTTACGCGATTACTAATTTTTATGATCAACTGAAAAAATCTCTTGAAAATACTAACAAAATTAATTGTAAGGTTTACAGGGAACCTGCTCTGTCGTAATCACAAGTTTCGAGGTGATTAAAGGCCTTTAAGGAGTGCCGGGAAGATGTTCAGGGCGAGCAACGCTCTGGGCGGCCGTCAACCAGCAAAACCGAAAAACAATGTGTCTCGTGTTCGACAATTGGTGAACTCTGGCCGTCGATTGAGTATCGAGATGGTTGCCGGTGAGCTAAACTTGTCTTCTGTTGTGTTTCGCATTGTTGCTGAAGATTTAGCGATGAGGAAAGTGTGCGCCAAGCACGTGCCCAAGGTGTTTGGCACAACGCGCCACGAGTACGCGAGTTCCTAGCCAAACACCAGGTGCCAACGCTGCCACATCCCCCACATAGTCCTGAAGTCTTCCCAGCAGACTTCTTTTTGCTCCTTCAGATTAAGACAGCCCTGAAAGGAACTCACTTTTCGTCCATAAAGGAGATCCAATCAGCCGTGACGAAGGTCTCTGCGAGAGGTCCCCGAAGACGCCTTCCAGGGCGCGTACCGGTCATGGTAGAGTCGCTGGATAAAATGTGCAGAGGCCCAAGGACAGTACTTTGAAGAATTTTAAGTGTTTGTGCAAATATGTTCAACAAATTACTTTTAAAAAATAATTGCATTACTTTTGGATCGCACCCTGTATGACTGCCTAGAGGTTTCCTGAGGCCCTTCGAGCACGCAGTGTCCACAAAATGCCAAAGGAAGTCGAATTTAAAAATTAGGACTTGGTTATAAACTTCTTGTTATTTGTCACGCTGTCCATACAAAAGGCTTCAGGATTTTGGACTTCACAAACTTTGGGTGATAAGGCTTGTTCAATATTGTTCGCGACTCAGTAATGGAGCTAAACGATTTCCATTTTTTCTTGTTTAATCGTCAAATTTTAAAAACATGTCAGGAAAAAATTTCAATCTCAATCACTTAAAATCTCATGGCGGACTAATGATTTCAGAGTGAACAGCACGAATAATATCAATGTACCATGGGGCCAAAAATGACCCCATGCGTCGAACTGCGCTGACCATATTAAGTGACCCAAAGTTCTCTCACCTTCCCCCCCCCCCCATTCCCCTCACCTTCTATCCGTGAGCTGCACGAAACTTTCCGAGCCGTAATCAAGCTTCTCTCATGGCCGCACCACGGTGTGCATTTCGGAGCCTCCCTCCGCTCTCCGCAAGTGGCGCCCTCAGCGGTTGCCAAATTCGCTCCTCAAAAGTAGACAAGTGAGATTATCTCATTGTCGGTTTCAGAAATGGCACTCAATAAATATGCGGTGTAGGGAACTGCCGCAAGGGATGAGATTTTCGAGGTAACAACACTAGGAATAACTCCAAAATTATTTGTCTCCGGACTAGACCATAGGGAGAGATTTATCCCTGGAATTTTGTCATACGGAATGGGAATCAGGATGTCTCGAAGATTCGGAAATGATTGCACGCCATCGTGCTGTAACAGGTGTTGAGCATTAAGCCTCAAGTCATCGCTGTCTCCTCCCTTAATTATATTGTGTAAATTTTTTCATCCGTACAGATGGGCAGTGGATGAGTCGGCAGAATGTCAACTCATCTTTCAAGAGTCTATCTTCGGGTGCACCAACTATATTAATTCTTAAATGGAGCGGGAACTGGATTCTTCGAATTCGTAATCGAAGTTCCCCCGTTGGACTGTGAATGGAACGGGTTTATGAAACGACAGCGAGTGGTAATTTTTGTTGGGAAAAAATGACTCTACACAGGAATGAAGTCGTAGAATAAAAAAGTAAAGGGTGCCATTTCTACCTAGAAATAGTCCCAAATGTTCCTCTTGGCTCTACCGTTGTACGCGTAATATTGCGCCTCGAAAAAAATGAAAATTTGAAATGTGTTGAATATTGAGACAATCATTTTTACACTGCACGTAATGTACAGCAGTCCGATAAATTAATTTGTGGGTTGATTCTTCTTTTTTGTTTGTGATGGTCGATGGTCTAAATTATTTCAATCTTGCAACATGCTCATATTCTCCTTCCAAGTCGCCATTTTTCGTGTGAATTAAAATTGTTCTATCGCCAAGCAACTTGAACGAATTCACAATAATTGCCATCGCAGGATGCACTCATAACCTACTACCTATGTTTTTCAATGTTTTCACAAGCCTGACGATAGGGCATGAATCCTTTTGTGGTTGAGACAAATTATAAGCATAAAAACCTAGGAAAAATCTAAAATGCCTGCCGTTATAAAAATATAAAAATCGCTCTCAACACGTTCGACAACTCTTCGCATATTTATTGCTTTATAAAATGAGTTATAGCCATCCCATTGAGCATCCATCCTTTTTCTGGAAGAAGTAGGTTTTTGGCGTTCTTTTTACACCGGTATGATAACTGTTCGGTCGTATACCATCCAACATTACGGTTGTTTAATGACACCACTCTGCTGTCGCTAATAAATATGTACTCGTGAAAGGAATTTTGCTATCGGTGAGTAGTTTCTTGACAAATTGCAGTTAACTACGAGAAACGTATCGCCGGTGTTACATGGATGCCAAGGAAAATGAAAAAAATCTGGTGTTCATCCTGGGGGTGTTATGGATGCAAAATTAATGCCGTGTTTTTTTCATTTTGTGTTCAAGAATTTAAGAGTGGCGTCTAGATGTGTTGAGATATCACTAGAAGTTCTCTCAAACATTATGCGGACTTTCTATAGGAAGGATATTTAAAATCGTCCATTTTCATTTTAGGTGGATGAGGGCTGTATCCTGAAAGCATTTTTTATTTGAACATTTCTCTTGTTCTGGCATCTTTTTCAAAAGCTTATTTGATCGCTCCAATCCAGACATACTCGTATATTTCAAGTCATAAGTAGAAATAGAACATGTGACATGATATATTAGAACATGAATGATTCGTTTTATTTCTGTAGATAGAAGAAAGAGCGCCTAGTATAACTATCCGCATCACGCGCTTCAAGAGTTTGAGTGCCACATCGTGAATGGATGTTGTGTTTTCTTGACATAGGCTTTCCATTGCGGAGTTCGCATTTTGATGTGACCTCATACCATGGAGATCATCCTAGGCAGTCCAATAAAAAATTTTTAGAGCGAAAAATGCAAAGAAAAGACCTTGGAGAAGAGAAGACTTTTTGTCAACTTGTTATTACAAAATAGTTCTCGAATAACGTAGTCTCTGGAGTTAATCTCGTTTTCATTCGAGTTTAGAAAACATTTAAGACATGAAGCGGGAGAATTTATCAGTTCGGCAGCATGCTTCTCGTGCTCCTTACCGAAGGTCTGACATACCGATGTTTTGAGAGGTTTTGATTATTCTTCCAGCGTCAAAAGTAAACTCAAGTCGTTATCGTATCGAAATCCGCATCAAGACGTTCGCTCAGATATTAAATCATTGCGTCTTCGACCAAGTAATCTCTATAAAATAACTTTCAGCGCTGGAGCCGAGGAAATCGTAATTATGCTCCCATTTCAGGCACGTCGAGAAACTTCGCTCTCTGACAGCCGTATCGCGGCAATTTAGACTATCCAGGAGTCCGCTTCGGAGGACACTCGGGAGAGAAATAATGAGGTGGCGGCCACCCACCCACCCGGCGAGGTCAGTCGTCCTCTCCGTCGGATGATAATGCGTTCGCGATGATAACAAAGTGAGAATGACCGCGGGGGAAAGGTGCGTAGAGGAAAAGGAAGAAGATGAAAGGGAACGGGACCATAAATGGTGGCATACTCGGGAATCCCCTCAGCGAATGACTAAGATATGATGACATAAATTTACTGGGTACATTTGAGGCAGGCTACTTATTTGAGGATGGAAAAGACATGTTACAGACACCGACTTACCATGGTAGATAAGATCATGTACGTGAAATCAGGGAGATAGATTTAAGATGCCGTGTTTTCCTCATGCCATAAAAGATCAAAATAAATATGACAGCAATTGATATTTAGTATTACAGTGTATATATTTTGAGATACCCTGTATGTTTTTTCATGTAAGACACCCTTAGTTTTACAATTTCTCTCGTATGATTCGAATATATGTATCCTGTTATTAAATATTGTTGCGAAAATTGCTCTCTTTTTTATGATTAGCTTTGTTACAGTGAATGATCAAACTAATATTTGTGTGGAGGTGTCATGATTGATAATGTTCATGCATGGCTGGTGACCTAACACTCCCCGCCACACGCTCTTGCGGCGGCTTGCTAGGTATTGCGTAGACGTAGATGACTATTTAACCGGTAATATTTTTCAAAACTTGCTTGAATTGAGACATTGACATTTAGAATTTCTTACCTCCATCCTCGACACGATGTTCCGAAAGCCATGGAAGTTAATGGACACACTTTTTTGCGAATAACGTGAGTGAACATTCATTGCAAAATCAAAATGGTCGCCTACCTTTAAAGGTTATTTAGTCAATGAGAGCTGTCTATGAGATAATTTAGCAATCGATTCCGATGCGTGATCCGATCGCATTATGTCAGTCCGAGTAATAAGCTGGAATTTGTGATGACAAAAATAAATGATTAGGCGAGCTAAGCGGATTTCTACTTTTTATGAGTTACAATTGAAATCGTAGGTTGGTCACGTAGTGAATCATAATTTTCCATTCAGTGCTCGTGGCCCCCAAAGATTTGTGAGCGTCCCACGTCAACGCCATCGGCGAAGCCCGAAGTCAAGCGGACGGCTGTCTCTCTCTCATTGTAAATGGGGGTGACTAGTAAGCAATATCAGTAATATATATGTCAAATTTGAAGCGAGAATTTCAATGCCGGCAATAAATTATTGCCCCCGTGCAAACTGTCGGACTTCTCCCTTTATTAGCTACTCCGCCGCAGACGGGCCTTGCCGCATTTACAACATGGAACGCTTGACGGAAAGGTCGCGAGATTTATTGGGAATTGCTTTCCAATAAATGAGCCGTATTATCTAGATTTAAGGATGTTCTCTGCACAAATTTCATTCTTGCAACGCTATGCCGCAAGTAACTTAGCTGAAGGTGTGAGGAGTATCCTTTAAATAAGAGAGAATTTTCGGTGGAACATACGATTGGGATTGTCAAAAAATTTGCTATGCGAAAAAACAAGTGGTCCAGCGCTTAATATCAGCTTTTATTTCCAAGCACAATTTTTTTCCAATGGTCTTAGTACTGGTTTGCGGAAACAGCAATGTCGAGTACAGTAAAACTACTCTTTATATAAGAGATTTTCAACTAATTCACTTTTAATTCAATTTTTCCCTTGAATACTTCTTCACTTCTCTCATCATGGATCATTGGTGACTTACACACCTTCCCGTGCATACGAGATGTTCTTAAAATACATTCAATATAATTATCTTCCCCTAGGAGTTTTTCTGGCAACTCTGGAAGACATCACTTGTCAAGTAAAAATCCTTCTCGACACGTTTCTCGTAAAATTCTATATAAATCACAAAAATGTGTGAAGCGCATTTTGTTCCGAGCGAAAAGCAGACATATGATGGAAATAATAATAATAATTCTAACTAACAGTGCAGCGGTCATTCCCGAGTAATCTATTAATTTCCTTATTATTTAGCCTTTCATTACTTCATTCTTCATTAATTAAAACGATACCTTATTGCCTCCCAAATATCGCGATTACACCGTTAAAAATTGACAACCCAAATGAAAACAATAATTTATCGTTGTGTAACCAGAATATTACAAATATTTTGACGACATTTGACAGTAGAAAGAAGGATGGGTTTAGACTGAATACATTTTCAAACTTGACTATAAAATAGGGGACACAAAATGTATTTTCAACGAAGATAAATTAAGGGATTTTAAAATTTCATGATTAAATTTCTCTGTAGCGTAATTATAATGAAAAATGAATGGAGTGTTTGTCCCCCTCAGCGGTTTCTGAGTTTCCTACCCTCATCCCGCGACGTTTTCATTCGAGGTGTTCATTTACTATATGTCCGGGGTTACGCGCTTCCCTGACCACAGCAGTAGACCAAAATGTGACCTCGAGAAAACGCCTCATAGAGCGGATCCAAGGAACGCTAGTGTAGGTGATTCCTTCTTAAGTATAATATAAATGTATTACTGATGACCAAGGCTGCCATTCCAGATTTGAATTACTCGCATATCGCTAGCGGAAATTATTGGCAGGGTCGTCAATGCAGAGGCTTAAGAGGCCAACCCAATCGGAAGTAAAAGTAAAAGGGAAATACTTTGGAAAGTGCTCTTTCGTTCTACGCGATATAACATACACGGCTGCGATACCGGCATTGTCGATATTCTTTCGCATGTTCTTCCTTCAGACGTCGTCAGGTGGCGTAAAATACAGTTCGGGGAGGAAATCGCGATCCTGTGAATATAAATAAATTCCCTCGGAAGACGATGGAGTGCTATTCTTCCTATCCGGTCTTGTGATTCAGTGAATGCGGTCATAATCTTAATGAGTGGCTTGGAGGAAACGGTTGGGGGGCACGGGCATTCCTGTCCGCTTCGGTGAACCCTGTTAGCCTTCCGAGTCGAGGGAACGCACTCGTCCCATTGGCTGGAAATATATTCCTCCCTGCTAACTTCCTCGCACGCACTTTAAGCGTCTCTTCTTAAGTCTCCGGCGGGAGGAGAAGTCGTTTTCTGAAGTTTTTACGGCAGGAAAGTAATCGCGCCAGAATGCATTCATCGCACTCCCCAACCCTTTTTTTCTCTCTCTCCCCCTTCGTCGTCTTTCGCTCCTCGCCACCTCCGCACGGTTTGCCCTCCGGACCCATATCTCTCTTCTGGTCCAGGCGTGGCTACTGCGTCTTTTATTTTCCTCTTTTTATTTCACGTTTCACCTCCGTAAAGTTCTTTTCATTGCCACCCCACCGAAGAGTAGTGCCGCCTTACCGTTATGGAATCGTATGCACCGGCGCTGTCGTGGAAAGCGTTTATCCCTCCGTTATTTTCCGATAGATTTCTGCGGGAAGCGGCCTCTGGATGTGCGTGCAGCCACGTCTGGGCGTTATCCGTCCATCTTCATAACGTGATAACTAGTACAATAGCTATGTGACGGCAGAAATTTATTTTAGGAATTGAAGTTATGCTGTCTATGGCCATGTCTCTTTCTTTATTAGAGCCAATATTTTTCAGTGCAGCTGTCACCACTATCAAGTCAGGGACAACTGATGACGAAGACCATTTCAGCTCTGTTAGATTTGTCGCAGCGTCAAAGATGTAACTAATTAACTAGCGGTTAGAATTGATTGGCTTACGTGGTCCAAGTTCTGGTGATTGTAAATTCAGGCAGTGTACTATATCTCATGCTGGTATTGTAGAATGTGGATTAATTGATCATAATTTTTTTAGAAGGCTTCGACGTGAGTCAGAGGACAAGGCAAGGCGTCAGTTCATTACTTACTTAAATAGATAACATCATTATTGGAGTTCATGAAGAAAAAAGCCTAGATGAAAAAAGATTACCTATATTTTTCTTGAATCCTCGGCTATTACTTTTAATAATGCTATTGCACCGAGACAGCTTGCTATGTAAAAGATGGAATTGTTCCAGTAAAATAAAAAAACTATAATGGAATTATTTAATTGTGCATAGAAATTGCAGGCGTTCAATAATAAATAATACACTATTGAATTATTAAATTAGTTTGGAACATTTGTTAATTATTTGTTATACGATTGTTTAAGTTTTTATTAGCCTCATTAGTTGAGCGATCACTGCTTCACAAGGGGTGGCCTCTTCCAAAAAAATTATCTTTTATTGAAAAATCAAATTTTATTTTACACCTTTCGATTTTATTAGGATTTAGGGATCAGTTATCAAATTAAAAAGGTGTTAACCAAAAAAATAAAAAGTGTCACTTAGTAAAATGAAATGGTTGAGCTAGGTATTGGCCATGTTTTATGAAGAATATACTTCACCTTGCTCTCATTATCTCCCCATTTTCTATTAGTTGTATTGCCGGCCACGGTGGCGGCATGGTCGCGTTCTCTCCTGCCAAGCTAGAGTTCGCGAGTTCGCTTCCTGCTGAGGTGGGTTTTCCTTCACCTAGGGCATGGATATTTGTGACTGTCTTCAGTGTACGTTTAAGTAATATTTAGGGGTCAGGTAGAAGAAGGAGCCACGTAGTTTCAATCTCACCAAAATGAAGACGTTAAATAAATAAGTGAAATAGATAAGAGGTTTCGGAGTCGGAGGCAGTTATTCGACATTAGAACGTTATGAATCCGTCCCGTTCGCGAAGTGGTAGGTCGTGAACGTACATCCCAAAAATTTTCCCGTTGAATGTTTCACCCCCCAGAATTTGGTATTGAGCGACCAGGCCTCCTGCGTCAGGGTGATATACGTATCTAGTATTATTTCTCACTAAAATAATCCGAAGAATTCTAGTGACAAAGATTTCGAATTTTTTTGAGAAATGAAGTGGAGGAATTTAAAGAAGGGAGATATTTTGTCAGCGTCACTTGATTCCCACGTTAAGAAGGGGATAACATAAGTGTTTTTCAGGTTTTTTTTGCCTGTCACTCCTTCTCAGGCAAGCTAAATTATGGAAACTTGGTATGAATGAATGGTTCTTTGGTTGCCTTCCTCCTGGGGATTTTAAAGAGGCAATTCCGCGAGTCAAAATATATATCTCTCTTCTCGATCTTTCTTATAGTTGAAACTGGATTCTCGGTGCGTCTTGTGTCATTGAAGACTTCAAGGATCGAAGGATCTGTCGATCACTTGCCTGTCGCGCCGTCTATATGCCGCCGATGGGGAGGCGCGGGGCCACGGGCAAGGGTAGGGAAAGGATGTGGGAGGGTAGGGAAAGGCGGCTTGATGGAAGGATCGGGGAGTGCTGGGAGAGGGAAATAAGTGGGAAAGGATGGCAGGAATGAAATTCATGACTGCGAAAATGCGGAAAATGTTATCTGCCGCTAAGATTTCTTCTCACTCGCTGTCCCTCCTTTCGCCGTCTTTTTGCTATGCGACTGGCGTCCATTAAACGTCAGTTGGTGGTGGAAAAAAATGATCGTTCGTCTGCATTGTTCGCTCTGTTGATAACGGGTGACGTAACAAACAAAGAGTTTGAAACTTGAATAATACTCGGTGGCAGAGATCGTAGATTAGGGTCGTTATCTCTCCGATGCTTGTCTCGCGATGGGGCTTATTGGTCGAAGGTGGTTCAAATTACGCACATAGCGGGTATGTTTCGAGAACGAGAAAACGAGAACGCGGAAGCCAAAACTCTTAGCTCGTCCATTTAATAAAAATTATGAAATTGCGGATGACTAAATTTTGCCAAGTCGGTCATTAATAGTATGACATTTTTGAAGCCAGTCCTTTATTTGTTGGCGGAAATTCCATTAACCCCGAGAGGCCTCTCCGTGGACCGCGAACTGTGTAAATCAAAGATTAAAGTCATAAGACTCTGAAGCATCGGTGAAAACAGTTAATTTAATCTTCGGAAAGGGATATGATTTATTTTTTTTCCGTCGTCAATGTCTCACCGTGGATATATTTATTCCATCAATCGACACAATATCTGTGATTTTACTTCTTACATTACGGGAATTGTTTCACGCCACCATTAGGAATTATAGTAATTAAAGCTATTATATGCTGCGCATAAAATTTTCAGGCTTTATTTTTCGTGGAAAATAAAACACGTGTGCTCAAGCATTAATTATGCTTGAACACACGTGTTTTTCTTTCAGGAAAATTTCAAGAAACTGTAACAGTAACTTTAACGGAGTCACCCGCTATGTGTGCATTATAATGCAACCATTTCAGAGAGTAAAAATCATTCGCCTTGACCGGAATTCGAACCCGGATCCCTCGATATTCGGCCGAGTGCTTTAACCACTTAAGCTACCGAGACGTCCTCTTACACTCTGAAATTTTGGGGGCTTTAAAGGAACAAGATTTTATGAGGAAATACCGTACATACAATGTCACAGGCATTCGTAGTCGTGCGCGACGCGCCACAGTCCACGAAAGGCACTGGCCTACTGGCACTAAAGGACTCGGTCGGATATCGGGTTCAAATCCCGGTCAAGGGGAATGATTTTTACTCTCTGAAATGGTTGCATTTCAGGAAAATGTTTTTACTCATCTTCAAATCTCTCTTTCCATCGTAACAACAATCATTTAAGAGCAATCGTGCAACATAGCAAAGCGCGCATGAACAAGAGTGTTACGGATTTTGTGGGACTAGCCCTAGGCCGGCAACAGTTTCGCAAGCTCATTCCAACAGTTCACGCTCTAGAAGATTGATATGATGGGCGTTCCTATTATTCTCTATCAAGCAGATAATCTAAAAGATTAATCGATGGGGTGTGAGAAATGAGCATTGGAAACCGCGAAAACTTTTATTCCTTGAGCGATGAAGTTTTGAGAACCTATTTCAATACTCATTACCCGTTACATTGTTCAACGCCAAATTAACGGATTCCATTTAGAATGACGTGCATCGGGCGAAGTCTCAGATGCTGCGGCGAATATTGCTAGCCCCTATCTCAGCCATCGGGCCAATGGAATTACGAAGTTTCGTCATTTGAAAATCGCATGGGTTGGGCGCAACGGTCCGGAAGTCGAGTAGTAGCGCTCACGTGATTTAACTTAACGGCGGCGCGTTGTTCGTCGGCGTTTGAATGGCGAAAATATAATACCCAGGATGATCATATTGATTTTGTTTTAAAATATGGCCTCAACTCCCCAGCTATTTTCTTTCTAAATCATTATTTTAGCTTTTGATTAATTATTTTAGCTTTTAGCATTAATTACAAAGTCGAGCGTGCGGCACCATTCTCAATATTTTAAACAATACAAATTGGCCATTGTGATGCCGAATGTGATTTGATATGTTAGAAATTACGTTTGATGGAAAGGAATGCGAATAATGTCCCGCACGTAGGAAAACCAGGGGTGTAGCCAGCGGCTAACAAATTTTCTTTAAATGAGTATTTATGAATTCATTATGTTTTTGTTCGATTTGTACACCGAGAAAGCTTATCGATATTCTTTCATATTTTTACGCCCTGGTGAACAACCAGCTTTCAGTGGACGACTATAGATGGATTGATCTAGCCATAGCCGTAAGGCAGTACTTGATTTGATGAATCCATGCTCATATTCGGAGATATTGGCACTTTCTTATACATTAAAAAACAGCACGCACCTGATTCTTAATTCGATTACGAAATCGAGGGCTACAACAGGATTCGCTCGTTCGTGTGCCTTATGCACGAGCAAAAGCAATTTGTACACCTTGTTCCCGTGGAAGAAAGAGAAATTAACGTGATGTGAACCATAGTTTAATCAGAATATGGGTCCATGAAAGGGAAGCCAGATCAATGTGTGGGCATTGTCGATTCTCAGATTCTCCAATCCTTCTCTTGCGTATTTTTCTTTGTATCAAGGGGAGGGGGGGAGTTTTCTCTCAATTTTTCAACATTAAAAGTCCTATCATAATCAATGTGGAACAAATTAATAGAATATTTTTAACATTAAGGTACTCTCACAGGAAATTATTCAAAATGTATACTACTGAGCAGTGTTAGAATGCCTGTCTATTTCGGTGCAGTTTTTATGACCGAATATCTTAATACATATAGTAATAAAATCAAATCAAATGCGAGTAGCTCTTTGCGGGTATAAATTTTAGTTTTTTATTCAGGATTACGAGAGTAGCATGGTGATTGACCAAAATATTTTAATTTTAGTATAAACGAAAGAGTTTGATTATTTTTGGAAAAAATAATCAATTTTCCTGAAATGTAATCCTATTCACGTTACTTTTTACTGAATATTTTTTTAAAGGGTCATCACATTTCTAAAGATAACTTTGTTTCATATTTCAACGCTTATGTTTCATCCTCAGGTACCATAAAAGTTTTAGACTTTGATGATTTTCCCGTTTTATTCGGCTATTTCAAATAGTATTTTAACAATTTTCACAAGATAATTGGGGCTAATTTTTCGAACCGTCATTCAATATCCCACCAGTGTTTAGAACAGTACGTATTTCGTGGCTATCATGCCGAAGGACATTCCGATTAATTTAATGAACATAATATGATTATCAGGAAATAAAACGAAAGACTTTCCAATCGCAAGAGGAGGAAAAGTTTTTGCTTTTTATAGAATTATAATGGGTTACCCTCAGTTCGGATAATTGGTATTGACTGTTCCCGAATAAAGACCTGCCTCGGTCGGTGTGAATCCCCTGGATCAATTAATGGCGTGAGTAGACGAGAGAGAACTTCCCTCCCGGCGGTCAAAAAAATGAGTTAGCTTAACATCAGAGGCACGCCAGTACGTCCAAACAAATGTGGAAAAAAAGAAAAATCAAACGCCGACAACAAATTGAAGTGTGCCAGATTTCTGCTGATACGTACGAGACAGACTACGTGAAACAAATGAGCCTTTGCATTGAAGACGGAACGAAAAATATCTTAAGTTTATCTTAATAACGTGAACAGTAATGCGTTAATTACAATGCATTGAATAAGTGGTGAATAAAACGCAAAGTAACTTGGCTTTTCAAATGGTTTTATTAAACTGTTCATGAATGTAAGAACATTTTCATTCCCTCCAAGAAAGTTCCATTTCTCTTTTTAAACCGTCTGTTTCGTATTTATATTGAGGTTTATAAAACACAATCTGCTATATTATTTGCATAAATGAGCTATGCATGAAGGGATACAATAATGTAATATAATGTAATAATATAATGTATTCGATGGTACGTGTCACATTCACGCAAGATGAAAATTGTACTAATGCGTGAACAACGTCGTAGTGAACGGCGAATTAGATAGAATTGCAAATGCATACATTTAATGAACATACAATAATTGTGAGTGCATGAAGTCACTGCATTGTATCGCAGAACACAAAATATAAAAATTAATTACAGAAAATATTATTGAAGATATATTAAAATGTTCCAATCTGAATTGTGTTTTGATCCGGAGATCCCGTTAATCAAGGGGTAAATAAAATCACATGATCATAACATTCGTGGCCAAATGAATTGGTACAAATAAATTATATTGTCTCAAGTAAATTCCATCCTTTTAGAAGTAGTTTATGCAGTAGCACAATAATAAATTTCACGGAGGGTAAAGAGATTCAAATGAATCCCCACGATCTTGGCGACCAGTGAAGATAAATAATTCAGTTTGCGCCTGCCAGTGACGCTGCACCAATAGCTTTAAATTTCAAATAATATCTACCCACTTCACTACAGCACCCCTGAGTAATAATTATAGTTCAACATAGATTTCGGTGTTTGCTCCTCCTCGTATTAATTTTTGCGTGATCTCCGGGCGCTCATGGTGGCCAACGTGCTCTTGTGACTCCGATGAACCTCATTGGGTGTTTATTAAGTTTCCTGTACCTCACTGCATGTCGTGAATTTCACACGCTAAGTGGGCATAAGTGCGTTTATTACTGGCTGAAATCAATTTATTGAAAATTATAAAAAAATGCAAATATAAAACGGGAATGAGAGTAAAATAGTAGCAGGAAAAGATTCGGCGGGATATTTAAGAGGCGGGCGACATTGTTGACAGGACCTCTCAATTCTAGCTTATCCCCGTTCTCATCTTGTCTTCCCCGATTAGTTAGATCGATTAGCGTTCTTCATTTTTTAGGTCTTTTATTATTCCACACCCTTCTAATGGACAGCAATGCCATCACGCGAGAACATCTTTTTATCGTCAAATAAGTTATGGTGTGATCTGACGTGTTTCGTAATGGTGACGTGAAATCCCCCTCTCTCCTAAATGGAGTGAACGCTGATGGCAGAAATGTCGGCTTGGAGATTTTGGGCAGTCCGATGATCGAAAAGGTCATCACAGGGCAAGGTCATGTCAAAACTTGCGAGCATTCGTGGCTTATTGGACCTTTTTTGTGCCAAAATTTCAAGAGAAACTACGCAAATTTACGTCATTCAGAAAAATGGCATTTTGCGTATTTAATTTCCAATGGCAAGTCTTTGAGTTTGGTTGATCAGTAGAGTATTAGTTGTTCTCTACCCTCTACTATCAAACAAACCTTTTGGTCGAATATTGTGTTCGGACCATCCCTATGCATGACCATTTGGCTCATCTCTACTGTTTTGCTTAGATTTTATCCTCTTCACGTCTTCCCATCAAGGGAGGGAGTAATTTTCCTAATTGCCGCCGGGCTCTCGCGATCTGCGCTGCTTACTCATGGCGCCATATGCCTCCCTGCCATTCCCATCCCGTTCCCCGCCTTCCTCATCACCCGCGGACCAGAAGCGACGGGTCGGCGTTGGCGAAGCGTCTGCTCAGGGCGCCGGCCGGCGCGCGATCGACTTCCGGGTCTTCTCGCCCTCTCTCGCCATGGACAGTGCTCGGGCGGGCGTGGCCCTCGCGCCGGCCACGATTTTCGCCATCCGTCTTGCGCGCCTCAATGGCTCGTTATCATGACGTGGTTGTAAAATAATCATCGTAGTCATTTCGAAACCTATAAGGGCTTCTTCATAACTTCGCGGGTGATGGGGTAGCCGGATTGGAGAGGGGGAAGGGAGGAAATTATAATACTATAATGAGCGATCTACTCTCTCTCTCTCTCTCAATAAGTGGTTATTGGTTTGAATAGCTGTTGTTTCGATGAAAAACTTATTGATGGCTCTCGGTAATTCATCCGGAATTCATAGGCATTAAAAACTTGTTGAGATTTTAATGCTGATTAATTGGTTTGCGGTGAACAGGAATTCTCAGTGCATTACAATCTTGTTTTGATACATGAGTCGTTAAGTGGGGAAGCTCATTAAGTTAAGGTCTGCTATATATTCAAGTCTTCATTTATCCACTTTGCGGCGCTGCATTTGTAAAAAGATGCGATTTTAAGTGTACGATGAGCCATATAATCATCACGTATAAACAGAAAATATTAAGGCGGTGATTATTGCTACAGTCAAACAAGAATATTTTACAGCTGTGATGGAGTGAGCAAGTGCGCTTCTGTTGGCTCTATAAAGGGATTTGCCACGTTTGGTATTAAGAAAAAATCTGCGCTCTTCCAAAGTAATCAAAAGAATATTCAACGATACGTATGTGATAGTCAAACGCATTGGTACTGGAAAGAGGAAAGAGGTGAACATTTTCCGTAAGTGATATTGAAATGCCTTGGCTACTATCAAAGTAAAAGCGTCCCCAGATTAGTTTCACTTACTAGCGCCAAGCGCAAATAATTGTGGAAGAATTGCATCAAAGAATGAAAGAATCTTCGAATGAAGTGAACAAATAAGAAAAAAATTACTGTAACCAAAAATATTTCGGAATAACCTTTTCCAAAACATAAATACAATTTTCCTCTTACAGAAAACTGCGTGATGCTACGATTGAGACAAAGAAAACCAGTTGAAAGACACCCTTCTGCTATGAATTACACGTTGAAGAGACGAGAGTGACCCAACTTCAACAAAATATTTTCTGTTATAGCAATGAATTTTTGACAGGCCAATGCACCTGATGTTTTCCAATTGTCATTGGAAGCCACTCGAAGAAAATTCTAATGCATATTGGAGAACAGCTGATTCTAGCCGCGGAAATTCTCGTCAAAGCAATAAGAATGTCAACTTTTCAAGCATATTAGCGAATGTCGAGTGATATAATTATAATTAATAAATGATAATTATCAATCCTTTAAATACAGATCATAGACTATGTGCTACAAATTGCTGCTGCTGGGGGGTAGTTCGTATTCACTTCTGCCGAACAACAACAGTCGAGGAGACTGATTATCACCAAAGGTCACTCCGTTAGTAATTTCTCCGTTCTCAATTGCCACTGCCATTTTAGTCACTGGCAGGACATCAGCGCCAAGTAGTTGCATTTGAAAATTTACAGCTTCCGCCTCGCACCTCCTCGTTCGCCCAGTCATCATTGTGAGCGTGGATTGATGAAAAGTAAAGGGCTGACATGAACCTGATAAATGGTTTTGAGAATCAACACAGCATTTAAAACTCCATTAACTTTGCATGTAATTAATTATGGATGCACTTATGTAAATTGCAATTGTTTTATGTTCCTCTAAGTAATTAATTTAGCATGCGATTATTAGACGACTTATCTGTTCGTTCCCTGCTTTTCTTTGCCTCGACGATGACATATTTAAAAGTGCAAAAATGCATAGTGGAAGAAGGCTGTGAATGATACGTAATGGCAAATATTATCCATGAACGGCTTCAACGATGCAATACGTAATTTGATATTGCATGAACTCCTTCCGCCGAATGCTTACATATATTAACATTAAGATTACGTGACATCGTTACACATTCACCTGCCACCCCAATTTAAGTCAAAGTGTTGGACTACCAGATTATAGTGCGGAGTTAAATTTGAGCTATATTCTCAACTGACGTAATCGATCCTAAATTTTAAGTAATTTTAAACCCGATAGTAGTATTTTGCTATTTTATCTCCTACTTTCACCGAAGAAAGGCAACAGAGACCCAAAACTACCGTTTTGCATTAGTTAACATTCTTTCTTCAGTGGTTCAAATGTCAATTCCTTTATAAATTGTAATAGACTGCAGTAGTTTATTAAAATGATAGTCGATGGATACTATTTGTGTGTTTTTTAAATTATGAACGACCATGATTATATGTATTATCATTATAATCAATAATGATTATACTGAGGACCTCGAGCAGCACTTAAACGTCCCTTCAGCTTCTTGAGAACGAGGAAAAAGTTTCCATTTGCGTCTCCTCAACATTGCACCATGTTGCTCTCAAGTTGCTCATATTGGTTCGAGAACCTCGGGTGCAGAATTCGTACAAAACTGCTTTTACTTCTTAACTGGTGGGTAACCTGATATCTGTCATTTTTGAGGTTTTAGCACCAAAGCACGCGGCGGACTCAAAAATAGAATTCTCGTCCCTCACACCTTTCGACTCGAGAATGTTTGCTTTGAGTAAACACATGACTAGATTTGCACAAAGGATTTTCTGACGATATTCTTCTGCCAACATTTTTCACTCTCGTGGCACATAGTGATTTTTTTGTTTCGCAGAAGTTAGTTTATTCGCGAAAGGCAAAAGATGGATGTAAAAAATTCATCTTGCATGAATATATATGAAAGCCCGTTGCCAAAGGTGTAAATGTGTCACATAATTGGGCGTCCATTTTGAGAATCATTCCTTTAAACGTTGTTTCAGTCTTATTCACTTCAGCGTAATAACTAGTCTAAAGATCGGAGGGCTGTTTCTGATGGCGACACAATACAAGATATATTCGTATCGAAAGAAAAAATATGAATTATATTTCTTTATTTCACATTAATCCGAATACAGCACTTCGGCCCTTATATAGGACTTTTAAGAACAAAATAACAATAGACAATTTTCTACCACCCAAGCCCCTAGGTGGAGAAAAACCCACCTAATTTAACCCGTGACCTCTGGGTTGGCACGCGAGGACGTTACCCCGCCGCCACCGGGGCCCAAATTCAACAATTTGGGCCCCGGTGTTCTCTGGAAAAATTCACCAGTAACTCCAAATTCAAAAAAAATAATTTCATTGTGTTTTGCATGGTGAAGGTCTACTGTACCAACAGGTAAGTTATGTGTTAACTTTGAATTCTCATCGCTGTAATGGTGAGGCTGGAGAACCAATCGATATTAGTTCGTGTCCGCCACTTTTGGTATCTTTCATATCACGGCATTGAGTCAAGTGGGCGCTGATAAACCGCGGGGAGGATGGGTGGGAAGGGTGGATCGTCACGTAGAGTCGCCGGATGGAGGGTCACGTACCACTTCATTCGCAAGTAGCAAAGATCAACGTCTTCAATAGACTCTGCAGTGGCTGATTCTGATAAGAAATCCGAAATCACGAGGAATTTCTTCAAGATCAGCGTTTCCTTTGTGTTAAGCAGTTAAATATGTCTGATACTCTTGAGAATCTTCGGAAATAAAGTTCTAACTATGGCGATTAGCACGTCTTGCACGGGCGTGCGAAACTCACTGAAGGATCGATAGCTAGGTGAATTCTCGGGGGTTCACACGCCACTTCAGATGGAGACAATAAGCAAACAAGATGTGCACTCCACGTTTTCGAACTTCACTTCGTGGAAGTATTTGGTATCCAAGTTAAACGAGTTAGTATTTTTCCTCAGGGTTTATTTTAAGACACAGCACGTTTCACCAACGTGCGGCATCATCGGGTACATTGAATATTTCAATGTGGAAAACAGATATACATTCCTGTGGTCGATGAGCGACTTCAGCATTTTCCAACGAAACAATACCTCAACGAATGTTTTGGCTGATTAAAAATCTACATCTCGGAGGAACTTAAAATGGACCAGGACTACATCATTTAATGTGACATTTGCTCGAGACTTATTTTAAAGTTTATTCTAAAAAATAAGGCAAAACGATTACATCACTGCCATGTGAAACGTTGGACAAAAACAAACCGCATGAGAAATACTGGAAATGGAAACCGAGTTCATCCCGGGGTTTCCTCCATTCGAAACAGGGAGTGCGTGCAAAGAAATCTGTTTGGAGTTGAGAAGTCTCGCTGTTCCACACCAGCCTAGCAGTCGCGCTATTACGAAAACACGCGAGCTCCCATCTCCCCAGGAAGAACACGTGCTCCAGCCGAGGCGGTGACGCAGTCCGGGGAGGGGTGGTGGAGAGGAAGAGAATGTTGGAGGGAAGGATTGCAGAAGGAAGGAATGAAACTCCCACAAAAGGGATGTTTAGGGTTCTCGAAAACATCTGGCTCAGACTGGTGCCGAAGCTTAGCAAGTAATTTTCCTGTCTCTGCCCTTCCCTTCCCGCTTGTTCAAGTATCCCTTTTCTCTCGTTTTTTCCTCCTCCACTCCTTAATAGGTGAAGGGGATGCTGTGAATGGTGGCAAATGAGGAGATGATTCCGTGATGTCCATTGAGGTGAGAGGGGAATTTTACAGCGCTGTCTTTGGCTAGATGGAAGACTTATGCCACTTGGAATGAATGCCCACCGCTTGTTTCGCGAATTCTCCGAAATCTGCAAAGGAAAAATAACAAGCCGATTTTTTAAAATGAGAAAAGATCATTGATTTATATTAACTTTTCTAGTATAAGCTATGTTGAACAACGTTTAATTTGCAACAGTGTAGTTTTGAAATGTTTAGATTTGAACTGAATGCTGCCACATATTAATCGAACTGTAACTTATTTCAATGTAATATTCAAAATAATGATTTCAATTGTTAAAGGTTGCCGAATAGTTCTTCAAAGATAACTTGATGAATAGCTAGCCAGCAATAAGTACCCTTGATTTTCAATTATTCATTTGAGGAAAGAGCGAATTGCCAAACCGCGCGGTCATTCCTATAGACACTATGGCAGGAGGGAAATTATTTCATACAATGCGTTGATTACACTTTGACTAAATATCTACATGTTATTATATTCCTCTATAAGCTTCGATTTATCGAAAGATTTACTATTCTATGTATTCTCTGATCCACTTACCTAACCTAGCGTCGAATTATGTTAACTTGAAAAGGAGACACTGTGTAATATTAATATTAAGATATGCATATTAATAAAAATAATTGAATAAACGAAAAATTCAAAAACCGTGTCCATCTCCCATTATTACTTTTTATGGGGTGTACATTTGTTTGTTAAAATCTCTAATAAGAATCAATATTTGAGATATCCAAGTCATAGTTTATTGCTGCTTAAAAATAACTTAACAAGAGTATCCAGATGTGTACTCAAAGCTATAAAAAAGGTCAGTTACCCACACAATCAGAATTTAGGAAAGCCATTATCTTCATTGGGGAATGACACGTTGAATAAATTGGTTGCTTGACTCTTTTTATTGAACTCGGCGTAGTTTTAGAAAAAATGTTGTCTCATCCACCCTACTTACCCAATACAAAAAATTTGTTTAAATTTTATGACTTTGATTAATTTTATTGATTCCAAAAAACTGGCACGGTGATGATGAGGAGGGATGATTTCGTATTAAAAGATGAGCTCAAGGATTGATGGCATGACATCATTGGCTCTCCAAATTTAAAAGTGAAATAGAGGGTCTAGAGATGCAGCTGCACAACCATTGAATTTTGTAATCATGCGGAGGATACCAAAGCTTTAATCCTTCAAGCAAGTATGAAACTATTAAACCTACTCGAAGGATAAGAACCACCCATAGAGTGCACAATTCGATGCATAATGTAAACCTACCTCTGTCAGAATTCATAGTAAGTACCTGATATCCTGCAAACTGGACTGATTGGGCATTTTTAATTTACATTGATGGTTTCTGAGGTATTAATGGATAATATTACGTTGCAACCGTCTGTATCTATTGCAAAATACGTGCATGACTTCGGTGTAAAAGATGAACTTAAGGATTGATGACTTTGCTATTAATTGGTTCATTTTTATACAAATGGCGAGAAAATCTTATTGATAGTTTTAATCACTAAATTAATCGAAGATATGACACCTGTCAGACCTAAATGTCGGGTCAATTTACTAGTCCAAGGAAAAATCTTAAGTGCAATACGACTTTCAAGCTCGCATTCCGTATTGTGTAGGCAATTAATAACTGATGCACCATTTATTACCATCGGCAGACTTCGTGGGTGCAAATTACAAGGACTTGTAGAATTGAGGAATTATATCCCACATTTCTTACTTTCTCAGAACCCTACGCCTTCTCGTGATTGCCAACCGTTTGGCGGGACTTGTACATGTGCCCCCATTCGCGGCTAACCACTGGAGCACCCGAATGCCTCGTTAAATGTGAGCACTCTTTTCGACGCTCAAAGCCGAACACGTGGAATGCCAAACGCCTCGTTCTAAAATCGAACGCAGAATTGTAGCTGTGTAAGAGACCGGGAGAAGAGCTTCTTTAGATGTCGCAAGGCGTTTACTTGCAGCGCACGATCCGAAACCTTGGCAATACCTAATTTCCACAAAATAATCACCAAAATCGTTGAAAATATACGAAGAACCCGATTTAACAGAAGAGATATTGTTGAACTACGAGTAAAAAAATACATTTAAAATCAATTATGTCAAGTGATCCCAGGACTGAAATGTAATTACTTGTGCTTTTAAACAAAGTGATGCCCTGAAAGTGTATTCAACTTTCCATTCTTGTCTATTAACCGTTGAATGAATGAAGGACCGGTCGAGGCCGTTAAATACCGCCCACAAATTGAGCCGCGGCTCCTTACAAGGATACACCCTCTCCTGGTTTTTACTCGCCGTTCACTTTTTCCCCTGGAAATAGATGGTGCGGGAGAACGGGATCGACGGCTGCGAGGTTCACCATTCTGCCCGTCACCATCCGATATACGAGCTCCGCAAAATCCGGTATTCGGAAGGAAAATGGCAGAGGGGGTTTAACAAAAGGCACGTGATGGAATGCCGAAAAGGGGCGTGGAGGAATTCATTTTGTTTAGCGAGGAGGCCGGGGAGAAGAAACATAAGGTTGGGTCTGGATTGGCTATCTTCATTCACGCCAAAGTGGTAGGTGTGGAAACATATTTCCTCTTTGCTCGGCTCAAAAGTATTTTTCTTTCCGGGGCGATAAGTGGGTGACGGGAACGAAGAAAGGAAGTGAGGCGTAAGCAAATGGAATGAAAAAAATAAACACACCAACACGCCCAGTGATACTTTCTGGAGAAAAATGCGCCCAGCGCTGTGGAGGAAGAATCCCTAGATCCTTCTGCGCCGGTGGAAGAGTCATGGGGGGTGACAGTCCCTTGTGGAAATACCCAGGTGACACCACCGAAAATCTGGAGCGAATTGCAACCATTTGTCCTTGTACGGATTCCCATCATTATTCCTCGATTACACCATTTCACGTCAATTATTTATTCATATTTCCATCTGGAGATCAGCTAATTGCAACCCTTCCTCTTTAGACTCTTCCTTCCACTTTCCATTGAGCTATATCTTCGCAACATTCTCATTATGTTTCAAAGTGTTTCCAATCCATCCATTTGTTCATCATTTCCTTAAAGTGGACCTCCACGTGAACTTTCCTACTGCTCTTCGTGTCGCTTCGAATTTTTTCTATTTGATCTTCAGCAGCGGACTGCGATATTTCTTCTGAAGAGCTCCTATTCTTGAACAATAGCTTCTTTTGCTGGAGAGTTCCGCGTTGTTATTAGTTCTGTGACCGAGATTTTCAATAAAACATTGTTTATAATGCCACATCCCATTCTATTCCGCTTTTCCAACTGGCCCTAAGTGTGATCCATTTGGTTCCTCAATGCATACAAATGTGTATTTTTCCTTATAAGTTACTTCCGCTAGAGTGAAAAGCGTTTTCAATGCTTAAAATGTCGTTATGGTGTACCAGAACCGTGTTCAATCATCCGTTTTCTCCATTCCGTGGTTAAACACCCATCGAAGTTCATCGTCAATTGAGTGTCATGCGATGGAATGGAGTGACGATGTTGATGGATGTGAAAACTGTGCGGTCGTAGGTGCGAAACTTCAAAGAAGCCCGAATGTCTTGTGACCACGAAACCAAGAAGCCTCGGCCGTGGACCAGCTGGTTTTTACGGTGAGCACGTACGGCGAAACGTTCTTGGCGGTCATGGAATCATTGCGTTGGCATGGAAAATGTACCTACGTCTATAAGTAAATTATATTAGAAATTGGCAGAAGTTTCAACCTTTTGGTATAAGTATCCTGTCGGAAAAAATCCGGAGAATTTAGTGCTTGAAGGCATCTCCTATGGCCGTTTTTCATTCGCTGCCGTCGCCATGGGCCATTCGAGTTTTCCAGCGATTTGAATGTCCTTTTTAACTCGATGTCGTTAGGCCTGCTTTCAAGGTGGGATTGCCATCTATGAATATTTTTTGAACGCATATCATTCTTATCTAGTAAGTTTTCGCCGAAATAGAACGGCCTCCATCTGTACCCTGTTCTTGAATCCGAAAATTTTACCAGACGGGGATCTTTTATTTGCTATCCTTCGGCTGCTCATTGATGCTATTATTTTGCAGGGAAGAGATATCGGACTCAATGACTCGAGGAGCGGTGTTCTCCGTAACCCTCATGGCTCTTTTCTTCACAAGCAACGCTTTTCAATAATTCTTAGGCAACATCCCACGGTCCAAGGTTTCTGTGATAATTCAAAACATGATTGATTTATCTACATCCCAAGTGACTTAATATTTTCTTCCAAGGCATTTTCTGTTCCAGGCGTCTCTTTTGTTCAGGCCTTCTATCATTTCATAATCTATATATATATATATATATATATATATATATATATATATATATATATATATATATATATATATATAAGGATATATGTGAAGTTAGTACCAGAGGACAAAGACATAAACACAGAGACACACAAAAAAGAAACTCACTAGGTTTAGAATTTTCGGTGGGTCACGCCACCTTTCTCAAGACAGAGAAGTACAGACTTCTGTCCTTCTCTGTCTTGAGAAAGGTGGCGCGACCCACCGCAAATTCGAAGCTTGAGGTTCTTTCCTTGTTTTTGTTTTTCTGTGTTTTTGTCTTTGTCCACTAGTGCTAACTTCATATAAATTATTATTCACGTCTGTGAGACTTTCACGAAAGTGTTATGTACGAGTTTTTTTATCATTCATCTTCATCTAGATAGATCTCGTCCTCCAATACACTCTCTTTCGTTTGTTTCGTTTATGAATATAGTTCGTAGATTTATTCCTTCCCATTGCATCCTATTTGATCTTCGATCAGAATATTCAAATTCGCATTACCCATCTTCACTTGGTTAATACATTCAGGCAGCTCCCTTTCCTTCTGTCGCGGAGCATTATTTCAATTTTGTTTTTGGGCTTTAAGCATTGCTTTTCAATAAACTTCTCCAATTTATCATGACTCCTCATCAAATGTCTGCCTTCCTCTTTCACTGCAGCCATGTCATCTGTAAAGCGAATTGTTCATGTACTTTTACTCCTTTGATATGAATTCATAATGCGTTTTATTTCTATTTGTTGATTTCTCAAGGTAAACATTGAAGATGGCGTCTGAAGCTGGACGTCTTGGTTTGCTTATTCCTTTGTTCTTTCCTGTTCACTGTTGCGTCTAGACATAGATTACACTCACTCGAATTGAATGCTCAAAATTCCGTCGTTATGAAAAACTCCCGTGTTCTACTGGACGGAAAGTATTCCGTACCAATTGACATTGAATCTCGAATTCATTCTCTAAGTTCCACGATTTTTATGAAAGCTGGTGAAGGGGACGAAGAAAATTGTTTGGGGGAATGTTTATTGTTAAATACGTCGCCAGAATAATGAAAAGTGGTGATCCAATGTGGAGAACTGTTGATCTAAATCTCCTGATTCGATTCCACACTCTTTGTGCGCCTCTGAGCACTCTCGACTTCACCAAGGCTATGTTATTTTTTGGGTGCCAGATCTTCCTGGGAAATAACAGGCAGCACAGGGAAAGCTACTGCCCCCCTCCCCGCTTTTCCTTAATGTGCGAATTTCACACGCCATATAAGGCTTAATGTTAGGTGAGCTCTATGCTCACCTATCAAACCAATCTCGGGGCTGATTACTTTTGTGGTTAGAATAATAATGGAAAATACATTTTCTTATGAGCCTATTTTTCCATAACCAAAATTGGTATTTGCCAGGTTATGTCTTTGCTATGCGTTCCGTTCTTACTTGAATGATTGTTGTAAAGATTTTCGATAACTGGGTCATTAGGCTGATGACCGGAATACTTTCTCAATATCTCTTCTCTCTAGTTTGGAAGACGCCATATTTTTTTAATCCACCGGTACCTATTCATTATGTAGTATGTATCTATGCAATTACATGTACCTATGCATTATTAATTTGCGTGGATTGACTACATTCTCCTCTCTGCATCTTTTTTACGACCTCTGAATCCATGGCATAAGTTATGCGGCATCTATTTATGGCCTCACTTTCCTTTAACATCTTCGTTAACAATGCATTCCTCTCAAAATTTGCCTCCTTTCAAATCCTTTTCATCATCAAAATTCATTAATTTTCATTCCTTACATATGGCCTTTCATTATATAGCTTAAAGTGGTTTCTCACGATCGTCTAAGCTGCTCCATCCATTACAGGCAGACGCAACTTATAGGATACGAGATACCAGGCTGTTTTTCATTCGTTAAACTCTACATCCAATTCACCCTGGCTTTTATTGCCTTCCGGTTAATCTCATTTCTTATCTTTTTATTGCCACCATCGTCATTCTTTACTTCCCGAGTTTTTGTATTGTATTCCCTATTCAATTAGTTCCAGTCTTACTCCATAATCCAGGGCTTCCTCTTGACGCCTTAATTTCTACTTTTGGCTCAATTTGCAGCTGGAAACAAACGGCTTTTAGTATTATGCTATATTTATTCCCCTGCTATCACCTTTATTTTCAGTGTTCATTTCGAGTGACTATTGGAAGGTTAGCTTGGTTGAGTTTATTTCAGTTTTTCTACTCGTCATTCGTATTTTGGTTTTCTTCAACACTGCAAAGTTTTATGTGGTGCCGATATCATCTGCAGCCCTATCTACAAATTTGTACCTAGTTTTTGCAGTCTTTTTCTCTCTCCATGAAGCAGCATAGATGCAACGATATTTTCACATGGCATGATCTTCTTACTGTAGACATCTTTCTCGTGCCTTCCTTTCTCGTTTAGTCGTTTTGAAACTGAAGTTTTTTGCCTAATGCATTCTAATATAATCAAAGAATAATTGGCTTCCATTTTCTTCAAACTCTCATTAAATATCTATGCCTCACCATCGTGTTCTCTAGCACTGAAATATATATACCACTTACACCATTATGCTGTCCGTGGGTTTGTTGCTGTGATAGCTTCGAAGATCCATTAAAGTAACGCATTGTGCTTTTCATTCGTGTCACGAAACTTATGGAAGCATTACATTTTTTTATTCCTATTTCCATATACTATGAAAATGACTCTGTAGTTGGCGCTCAAGAGTTTTATTCTCGAATAGATATCTCCTCTTGATTGACAGGATATTGGTTAGTGGTAGGAATTAGTAATGTCGATGGACCTATGTTGGATTTCACACTAAATTAATTTACCATCTTTCCCAGGGATGAGTACTTCCGGTGAACTACTTATTGACTTGATAGACAGGTTTACGGTGAATTAATTATTGGTTCAAAAACATCGGTCGTGAATGAAGCCCTTGTTTTACGTTTCGAATGAGAAAAATAGAAAGAAGAATGTATCCTGGGACTCATTTCTATTACATGTTCTTCCACTTACAAAATTGAAAAAAAAGTGCCGTCTTCCCTCTACCAGATCGCTCTCGTGAATATATTGGCTCATTTTTAGATGTAACAGGTTTCGAAAATAAAGTGACTCACAGACCGATAGACACCGTGGCCTCGTAAAGAACTTTTTTCGAGCCGAAACTCTGAAATTTCCACCCTATGCCCACTTTTTCACGGGAGTGCAGATTTTTCACACTTCCGAAAGCAGCAACACATTACTCATATGTTTTCGGGCCGCCGTGTGATTTTAAATCAATGAGCCACCCTCTATCTTTATATTTGTCGGCAAAAGAGAGGGTATATGAAGCCTGGCCATGTTTCAAGGGATCTGTTCTGTGTAAAGAAAAAGTCGGAGGGAGTGGCAAGTAGTCGAGGGAGGCCTCTTTCATTTCGGTGGAACAGCGAGCAAAAAATGGAGGAACGTGGAAAAACACGCGCGAGAGTAAGTTATATGAGCATATATCTAAGTCGAGTGCGGCGGGATGGAGCTCTCAGATTGATGGCCCGTTTGAAGAATGGGGGTGTAAATTTCGCCACAAAGAAACCGGTGACCATGTGATTATGGCGAGCAAATTACCTGGTCATTTTCCTCCGTCCTCTCCCCATTGGCTGTCTAGTTTGGAGGACCAAACCGAAGACACCGGCCCGATTATAACTCATCATAATCACAGGAGTCATTGGTTTCTCGTTAACCAAGTTTCCCAGTCCTCCGTGCCTGTGGGGTTTCCGGGGGTGGGGGTGATGCGGAGGGGGTGAAGTAATGACGGATACATATGTTATAGGAAACCAAGGGAGCAAGACGTGAACTAAGGAAGATTTGGTGGAGTAAACGAGCGAGCGTCGGCGTTAAAGAGTAAAAAAATAATCTCGCAAGTTTTCGGGGTTATCACGGAGGAAATGCTGGCGCACAGCTGTGGAACGTAAATACTTCCTTGGACACCGTTCTCCACCATGAAAATAACTTTAATCTAGGCAGGGCTCACACTTGGCCCGCAGCATTTTACTCTTTCATGTAAAAACGCCCAAGACTCCTATCTCCTCCTATTCTTAACTAACAACACACACGCTGGGATTCTATAGGGATTATTGCCGTCATTGAAATAGGCTGCAGATATCTCTTTACGTCACCGGATCGATGCGTTGTGCGATTCCAATGACCCTTTTTTTTCAATGAATTAACTACAATGAGCAATTACAATGAACTAACACAAAATGCCGCCATGCGGAGAACAAATATTCATTCACATGGAAATAGATACAAGGAAAAGGGACTTAAGTTCCTTTCCCTGTGCCGGCTATGATTTTCCCGGAAGATATATTTTATATATATACATACATATTTGGGTGCCTTTAATCTGCATCTTTTCACCTTCCCCGCCAATCCTGTTTGTCATTTGTTCCTATGTTCTTTCCATATACTATATGTATGTCCATGTGAATGAATACACGTTTGTGTTCACTATTTGTGGGTTTTCGTGTTTAAATATATTTATCTTTTTATATTTTTTCAAACACGAAATGTATATATTCATGGTGCGGCAACATAACTCGCTTTTTTCAAACGTTTTCAAAAAAGGAAGTTACTGTGTCGCACCCTATATATAGTATATATCAAGATTTCAATCCTAAGATTGGTTTCCTTCAGCCCTCCATTCTTCTCCATTTAGTGCGAATCGTAAATTTGTGTCATATTTAGTCTAGTCATATCTAATTCTCCCACTCCCTGTTAGCTTTTCTGTTTTACTTCTTCCCCTAATTTTTCGTATGTACTTCTCTCTTGGTCTCTCTCGCGGGATCGTTTCTGTAGTTATCCATCCAATAATTTAATTACGTTTAGCATAGTAAAAACGTGTTTTTTTCTCGGCGAGAGTAGACCGGGTAACCTCTGGGTGAAGCCAGCACGTGGGAACAACACTCGCTATATCTCCGAAGACAACGTGGCCGCCATAGGAGAAAGGAATGGCCGCGCGCTGGGGACCAAGACCCACGTTCCTAAATGGGATGAATGTGGATGACAGAGAGGAGGAAGATGAAGGAAGCGAGGAGTGATGGCGATGCAAATGGAGAGGAGGGAATGTGATGTGACGAATGCCGAAACTTAACAATTGATTGGTCGGCCAATGGAGGAATCCAAAAGGAGAAACTCTAAAAAGTCGGCGTCACCGATGACGATCACGGCTCGTTCCCCAAGGACGACACTCTTCGGCGCGCGCTTAATAAATAAAACCACATCCCTCGCTAAATGACCTCCGTATTCCGGACGCCGGTTCTTCTTCCTCGAGGTCTTTTTTTCAACTTTCTCGTACTTAAGGCTTCCTCACCCTCACGGCTTATCCTCAGACCCCACCACATCCAATCGTCGAAAAGAATCCTCCGGAGGAGTCTGCAGAAGAACGTTCAGCACCTCCTCAACTCGATAGGCTGCGCCACCTCGCTAGGTCCTCCTCCTCAGAGCACATTTCTCCCCTCCTGGTCATCCATATCCTCCACCCACTTCTCCGTGGCCTTCTGCTTGCTTACTTCTTCTGCCCCGACTCCACCCTCTCCTCACAAGGAGTTTTATGGCCAACCCCTCCCACCCACAAGCTTCGTCCGCTCCCTCCCTTCTCTCTTACGCTTCCTCTTCTTCCTTAAGTTTCTAATTCTCTCTTCCCACACCACATTCAGTCCCACCCAAAGTCTAAGAATCGTGCTTGGACAAATACGAGCTCGTATTACCTCTTCTTTTCGGACGTCCTTCCCATTCCTCCTCTCCCCCGTTTCCCGTCTCTTGGATTCGCATTAATACTCGTCCTATGTCTCTCTCGATTCCATTCTCTCTTAGTCCCCTCTCGCGCCGTTCATGCTGTCTGCTCCTTCCTTCACGTCCAGCCCCTTCACTACCCCCCCCCTCCTCCACCGCACTGTCACTCCCCACACCAGCTGCCTGAACGAATCCGAGGTCGGTCCGAAATATCGATGTTGGTTGGCAACATATGTATGCAGCATCGGTCGTTAACCGTGGAAATGCTCTCCCTCCATACTTCTCTGCACTATGCTATCCAGACTCGTGGTAGATTCGTACGTGTCACCATTTTGGATTTTATTCACGTATTTAATAACTCTCATCACGCCTGCTGTATTTTGGAAGCCTTCGCCTCTCGTACAAGACTTAAATATGCATTTCAATGAGGAACTGCATTTGCCTCCGCTCTAAGAGCCGTTCATGTGTATAATTTTGGCGTACAAGTCCCAATTCAGTCAAGGAATCCCCAATTTCGCATTGACCACTTGACTGACGTGCTGTTGCAAATGGCACATGAATTCGAGAAAAGAAGAAAAACAATGCCTAGATGCACGAAAGATGGTTTCCAGTACCACCAGATGGCAGTGTTGTGATATATATTTGAGGAAGTTCAGTTATTCATAGGCTACATAAAAACTATTGTCCACCTTAATGAAAATCGGAAACATTGATATCCAGTATAATCATTTTTTGCGTACACCAGTCCTGCATTGATCCCCTCATTTTATAGCTCCTATCCCACTTACTGCTGCCCAGGATGCCTACTAATTTCCTTCCCATTCCCCGCGGCCCAACATTCTTCCTTCAACGAGTCGCCATCTCTCAATCCCTCTCCAGTTCTCTTTTTCTACCTCTCTCGAATTTTCCTCGAAAAACTCTTCCTCCGCTACAACTGACAATTCACCATTTGTCTTTTCTCTATCCAACTTATTTCATTCAACCTTTTCCTCGCCAGCATTTTAAACTTTCATTTTATGGTATTCTTATAGCAGGGAAAAACCTTTACGATGATTAGTGAGGTTTCTTTTTTATACTCTTGTTTCATGGCCAAGTTGGTGGACACGATGTCTTTAATTGTTGAACTACCAACTACATCTGTAATCGTTTTAGCTCGACTGCTCGAGCTCAATCGAGATCCACTGCTAACTACCTCCAGGACATGTGGCAGCAGGTGTACGGGTACCGTACGGTAGGGTAGATAATTATCTATTTTTTTTTACCAACAACGATGAATATCCCTAGATGTGCTGCCAACTTAAGGAATGCATAGTGAAGGAATATATAAAGAAGGGCTATTTAAAGAATACTCGGTTTTAATTCTATTATTATTTTTTAGTGGGCTAAATTTACAGTCCTCACAGGAACACTTGCCTTAATATCTGCAGCCTTCAAGCATCTTACCTTTTTTGACAGACTGATTACAGTAAATTGCTCTCAGCCATTCAAACCCCTTGGGCAATAGCATAATGCGGGGCAGAAAGTTTTCTAATGTAGAAGAAGAGGTAGTTTTCATTTCTTCCTGTTTCATGCTAATGTACGTTTAATAGGCAATGGCGGGGGTATTATTGAATCTAATATGCCCTTTTGTAGAAAGAACATTTGATGTGAATGGACTTTGTCGGCTTTGTTTAAAGATGTATGGAATGTGTGGTTTTGTAGGCGAATATCGACCCCGGGGAAGGTAATATTGTAGTCGGAAATGGATGAAATAAATATTATTTGAGGAAGCTGTGTTTAATCTTGAAGCGAACTTGGTTCGCTTCAAGATTTCGCTGGAAGTTCGCTGGAAAAATGGTTCCTATGCTGCTCATGGAGCTGTTCATGGCCACAATGGTGACTCGAAATTGAAGAGGGTTCACTTGTCCTTAACCTTCGTTCGTTTCTTGCATTTCATTTCTCACTTCCTCCTGACACACTTGTTCTCCCATTCTCTTAAGTTGACACCCCCGCCTTGCTCTCCCACCTCTGGTTTTCGGGACCCTTGTTTGTTTCCCCTTTTCTTCCCTCCCGCCCAGTCCCCTATCGCAATGCCTCCCCGCACCCCTCTTCCTTCCTTCATCCACTTCCTCTCCCTCCGATCTCCCTCCCCATCGCCACACGCTCCCCTTACTCCATCTACTCCTTCCCCCCCCCCCCTCCAACACCCCCTGCCCCAGGGTGGTTCCCGCACTCGCTCGCACACGAACTCCAACAGGCGCGCACGCATGCGCACACCGACGGATCGCGTGGAAGTGAGTCGGTCGGTCGGTCGGCTCGGCGCCTCGTTTGGCGGCTCTCCTCATCCGTCCGTAGCGTTCGTGACTCCGTCCGTACCGCACGTGGTCGAAAGAGGTGCTCTCGGACCGGTAAGGAGCCCGACGCATTCGCCGCGAATAGGTCCTCCGACACGCCCGATCGGGGAACGATTCTTCCCGCGAGGTGCGCGGCGAGTTCAGTCGTTCATCTCTCTCCCGAAACCTCCTCCCCGTTCTTCTTCTCCGCACTTTCCTTCCAGTCTCGACGGGCGACAGGTCTCTCCCTCTCTCTCCACTCTTTTTATTTCTCCGCCGCCCCCTCACACGGGCACGGCATTCGGAAGGCCGTGCACCCCGGCCTTCCCTCATCGTCGCTCCTCCGGTTCGTTTGCCCTTCCCCCCTTTCCTCTCATCGTGCTCTTAAAAATGTGATGTTGCGCCATTTTCACGACACTTTTTTTTCTATCTCATTCGCCCAACCGTCCGTCGTCTTCTCTCTGTCGGGATCAGTAGATACGGCGACCTTGAAATTTCCGCCTTGATAACGCCCCGAGGAGTGAAATAGTTCGAATTTGGTTCGTCGAGCGTGTGTGTGAGTGTGTGTGTATTTTTATTTCCTCCCTCCTTCCACCCTCTCTCTATCTTTTTCTCTTCCCCCCTCCCCCAAGTCCCTCTCTTTTCTCCCAGTCGGCCGCCGACTACTCCTCCACCACAAGGTCCGAGATAGTTTTTTTCCTCCGGACGAGTTTTTCGGCGTCGCCAGCGCGCAAGGTTTCAGTCGCTCTTCGAGACCGTCGTCGTACTTCGGGGTCCCGCGGAGCGAGGACGGGAGAGAGACGGAAGAGAGTAGGTGACGTAGTCTCCGGCGTTTGCTGTCCCCGTGTATGCTCGGTGCTGCGCGTGCTCTCCCGGACGTGGAGATATTTCGCTTAAGAATCCAGACGCACGCCTTCGCCAGCCCACGCCTCATCTCCTGCCGCCGTCGCCACCGACGAAACCTTCGTGACACGACAAAATTTTGTTCCTAGGGACGAGGAGAAGAATATCAGTGCTTCCCTTTCGACGACGCTTCCCGTCACTCTAGAAGGTGCGTCGTGGAAATAATTACCCGGGCACGCCCCACCTCCTCCAGAGGGCCATCGCACGCACAGCGAGTGGTCGTCCTGCCCCCGAACCCGTGTTTCAGTGTGTGTTCGCCAAGTGCGCACGGTTTCCCTCGGCCGTTGTTTTTATTTAGTCCCGTGAGTCGTCTCCCCGCGCAGAAGGTGCGCACCCACACACTCTTTCCCCCCTTAGGTCTTCGTCCCCCTTCCCCCCCATTCGCCTCTTTACCTATCGATTTTGGAATCCCGCCCGCCGGGTGCTCAAGACCCGGGACCGCCGCCGCCGCCTCACTCCGGCGACGGCTCACGTGCCCTCCGCCGGTCCACGCCCTCGCCCCAGAAGACTCTTCATACAAGGCCTTCCCTTCGGCTCCTCCTCGCCGGCCCTAGCCGCCTCTTCTGCTGCTGCCACCTCTGACCGATCGCTGTCGTCTCTTGGGCGTATAATCATCGCAGCAAGACTCGGATCCCGCACCGCAGTGGTCGTCTTTTTTTGTCTCCCGGGTGAACAGGAGCGGATGCCATTAACGGGCTTCTGGTAAACTATTCCCCCATTCCGTCGCAAGAGGGCTGGAGTTCCGCTCTTGCTTCTTTTTTCTCCGCTCCTTCTCTTACCTTACCTCGGAGAATTGCTGAAATGAAAAGGGGGAATAACGAGAAGAGAGGTGGGGTGAGGGGCTTCACGAGTCTCGGCTTCGACCACCTTTAGAGCGGTAACAATTGTTTTAAAAAAATTGAGAAATGTTGGCGAGGTTGTTCGATTGCCGCATCGTCGTTGTAGCATGAACTCGCCTAAGCCCTTACTTTCCCCCACCTCTCCTCCGTGGATTCTCACGTGGCGGTACAAAAGGCTCGCGATGGGAGACAAATGAAGCAGGCATGGGAATAAGGAGCGCGTGAATTCGCGACGAGCGCGCAAATAAACGGTTGAATATCGCGCAACCGAAAGTCACGCAGAATTTGGACGGCAGAGATTTTAATTTTGAGCCATTCATTGCTCGGCTCTTCGGTTACTCCAGGGGTTGTCTCGCGCGCATTTGCTCATCATTTTGGTCAAAAACTATTTTGTGTACCGAAACATTTCTATTCAAGCGTGGCTGAGCTGCTAGGAGAAAATACCTCTAAGCCATTAATCATAAATTGCATTCAATTTGCTCAGATAAACCCAAAGGATATGTTTGTCCAAAATCTGACATCCTTTTTTATTTCCCGCGTCGTCTATTTAATTTCCCGTATTTTATAAACATTTTGAATATTTAATAACAGGGGTTTTTAGAAGTCAAGCTTTTACGTTATCTCATTGTGAGCCTCTTTCTGTTCATGTTACTTTTTCATTTAATTCGAGTCACATTTCAGTCAAAGAGCATAATTTTAAAACATTTTATGCAAGGGATCCATTGTTTTGGTTCACCCTTTAAATTCCATACGGCGTTGGAAAAATTATTTGAGATGTTAAGATTGGCAATGAACATGAATCCTAGAATTATCTGTGAAAAGTTCTGTTGTTACTGGTTTTAGTAAAATTGGTTTGTCGACCTTTTCAGTTTTGTAAAATGAATGTGGATGTAGCTTACATTTTAAGTTTCTAATTTCATAGTATATTCAAAGTGTTAATTTATATGGGTGAAATATTTTAATCAACGTTAGAAATTCTTTTCTCATTTAAAAATATCGGTTAAGAGTATATTTATCAAATAATTTTTGAGGTTCATGCTGTGGAAGCTGCTATTATAGTTGATTCGTGAATATTTTGTTCCTATTGTACCCTCTATGTGTCTGAGAACATCTATGAAGAAATGCGTCTTGAATTCTATTATTGTATGTATTTACTTGAATTGATGAATTGCAATTAATATTGTGTGTTTAGAATTAAACGTGAAAATATGGCGTATTGCGGGAACTCAATATCATGATCATCAAATCAAAGAAAAATTTCGCAAAGTATTCTATTAATCTTTCAAAACATGTATCGATTTAGGACGAATATCGATGATTGAACTCTATTTCATATTGGTTGGCCCGAATTTCGCAACTTAAAAACCTGCCGAAATCCTAAAAATGTTTATTCAAATTGCTGAATTCATTTCTTTACTGCAGCCACTAAACAAAACGGCTAATATCCTAGAGCAAGGAGACAGTGAGCCAGTTATGCCAGTTGAAATGCTTTCGTGATGGTTTATTTTGAATCCCTGCAAATCCCTTGTTAAGATGTTTTTGCGTATTTACATTATATTAAACAACGGATGTCTTTTATACTAAAAATTAGCATTTGACATTGAATATTGGCACATAAGAAAAAAAAGTTCACCTTCGTGCAGCAGGGAATATATTTACATCCGAGCCTTTCTGCTCATATATTAAACGCTGTTCGAGTCATTATGTGCTTGTTTCCTTTTTCTTCACTTCCTGGAAAAAACTACGTTTATTCGATTTTTTTCTTTTTTTCGTTCGAATTTTAGAATTTTGGCGACTTCGAGTTGGCTTTTATTTTTTGTTCCTTTTATTTATTCTCTATATCCGGTAATACTACATCGAATGTCGTTCTCGTTGTCCAAAACAAATGGCTCTAAACTAACAGGTTCACGGTTGATTATATTAAAAGCGTATATTCGTATAAAAGCGTAAAAAATATATTCTTGCTTCTTTACTCGCTAGGCCAGCTGCACAACGTGAAATTTTATTCTTGAATTTTATCTTATTATTTATATTATCCCCTTGGAGTAATTAGAATTTTTCAGAATGTCTTACTTAGAACAATTTGGTGTTACCGAGTTTTGCGTGAATTTATCCTGATGCATAGTTATGAAATGGTATTAGCGATCCAATCTGTGAGTGAATTCTGTGGAAAGCATATTCTATTTTGCATATAAGTTGGTGGTGACTTAGTACTTCTATGAGTTTTATCTCTGACCCAGGCTTCTCCTGACTAACGGGCTCGGAGCTCGCAAATAATTACAGGGATGTTATGCTCTCATCGAACATGATACATCATCATTACGGGCTATCAATCCGAGGATCGGTTTACAGAGACTCTCCAAGCTATCCTGCTACCTGCCACTCTCTTCATTCCCACGTAGCTCCTCGTGCTGACATCTTCGATCACCCGCTTCATGTAACTCATCTAGGTCTCCTTCTATAATTATTCACCTCCACATATCCCTCAGTTTTGGCCTTCAGTAAGATATCGTGCCTCAGGATGTTCCTAATTAGTCTTCCTCTCTTTTCACTGTCTTCTGCCTTCACCCTTCGAAGAAGTAGTTCTTCATTTCAAACTCGATCCATTTTATTTTCGTAATTCTTATGGTTCACCACATTTCCATTGCCTCCAATTTTCTTTCCACTGCTGCTTCTTTCATCCGAACCTCACATTCGCAGTAAACTGAACTCCTTACCAATGTTTTAATTAATCAATTCCTTATATTCATTTTAGTATTGTTTGTCGTTAGTTATTGTTTATTCTGATATAAAGCATTCTTATCGCTCCCTATTCTCAAAGAGATTTCGCGACTGTAACTTAAACGGAGTCATCCGATAATTTACATTATAATGCTGCAATTTTAGCGAGTAAAAATAATGCACCTTGAACGAGATTCCGCTCAAGGTGAATGATTTTTATACGTTGAAATCGTTGCATTATTTCCTGTTCTGCTCACTTCATCCTTCTTGCTTCTTCCATTGCTAGTGACCCTGCTGCTTTAATAGCAAACATTGCCACTTGTGCCGGTGCGTCCTCCCCTTCCTCTTATTAGAAGATTATATTTCCTAATTCGGGTGCAGATGATTGCGAAGGCTTTAATTATTTCGTCTTGAGGTTTGTTTTCATCCCTTATTCATACTTTCCACTGGCTGTGTCAAGCCTTCTTTTTTTACTGCAAGTGGTGCTCCGTCGTCCGCAAATCGGAACACACTGATCCTTTCCTCGTCTATTAAGGCGCTACCTCTTATCATTCCCTAGATCTCATTCTTTGCTTTCGCAATGAGCATATCAAATATCAAGTGCGATAATGAGCAACCCTGCCTCACTCCTTTCTTTATTCAAGTCTCTTCTGTTATGTCGCGTCGTAGAAGTACCTCTGTCTGCTCTTTATGCGGAGCGTGTATAAATGTTTTTTTACTACATTAAATTCCCCAGCCATTGGAGGATTTATTAAATGCCACAGAATGGAAGGAGAGTTTTTGTTTTTTTTTAAAGCATTGCCAATACGAAATATAAAATTTTCCTGACTCCAAAAATTTATGGTCTTTTGGAATGGCCAAGAAGAAATGTAGATACTGAATTATGACTATGAAGAAGTTTGAGGAAATTGGGTAACGAGGTTGCAGGTGAGGACTATCTCGACGAAAAATTATGGCGTTGAACTTCAGCGTGAGACCCTCCAAGAATAGATAATAATATCCATGTTTCAGACAAATCCAAAATAGTCGATCCAAATTTATTAAAATATCCTTGAAAAAATTAAAATTTTGGTTACGAAAAGAAAAGAAAACTGCTACGTTAATTCCACATAGCTGTTGTTTTTCTTTCCGCAATGGATACGGTCCATAAAGTCGTCTGAAGCTACGAAGGAAAAAAATGTTGGTTGTTAGTTTATATTTTCAATAGAGATGGTTCCACACGCACCTTCGTCTCCATAATTTGGTACAAAGCAATTTCACTGGGGACCGAACGGGTAAGAAGGCAGTGTCTTCAGCAAATAGATGTATGTATGTATGAATTTAATTTGCTGTGTGTTTGCTAATACTTACATATCTTACTCCAGATTTATTATTTAATTTAGGAAATTAATTCGTGCCGTATTGCAAGATTAGGTCTCATTGAGTTTTTTCGTTGTCTACAGTTAAACATATTGGATCAACTCAAATTTTCGCAACATTTTTGTCGCGTTAGCTGACGCATAGAGTGGCTGAGGTCTTAGTACATTAAGACTTCAGCTACGTCACCCATTCTATCTATGGCTTGTAGTTAATGACATACTACAAATGCCCTCGGAAGGCGTTGGGTACTGGATGATGCTCATTTTCATTTGTTACAAACTCATATCAGGGCAAACTTATATCCGGTTTATTGTAATCCGTGCATCATATTCAGTTAATAATAGTGGTTGAATATGATAAATAAATTGAAAAATAATTTGCCGGTATCATCCCTACCATTCTTCCGTCAGTTGCTCCTGGAGTCCCAATTTTATTCCTTCTCTCAGCGCATTTTCTCCAGGTATATATAATATATATTTTTTAAATATATGCACCCGCCCGGCAAGTGGAGAGATCCGGTGTTCAAGTCCCGGTCGAGAAAAATATTTTTACATTTGTGATCTGCTCAAATCCGCCTTCCCCACCTCTCTTGTGTTCGTCCTTTATGTGTGTTCCTTTCCCATTTCCTTATCTCTATTTCTATATGAATGAATATATATTATATATATGTATTGCATTTTCTCGTTATCATTTATACTTTATGGACAAAAAAGCTCATAATAAAGGAAAATAATTGGAAATTATAATGAATCAAAATTCAAAGGAAAAATAACTCCTTAGACCCTTATAAATTGACGAAGCTGTGCGTAACATTTGCGGCTTATCATACTTATTAGATAGTATAAGTCTTTCAGGAAAACCTATGTGGATTAGAATTGTGAGTATATTTTTGGCTATTAAACACTGCGTAAGTATCCTCACAAGTTTTATTTTTCCGGTCAATGTCGACGTAACTGCTTAATTGTCGAGGGTAAATTACTTTGGTAATTTTCAATATAATTTTACCTTAAATTACACCAAAATCGTTCGAAAAACTAAAAACTGGAAATCACGTGTTTCATTGACAACACTGGCTGTCAAATAGTAACTTTGGTGATCAGAATGCAGGAGATGATTATTAAGTATAAGATTTATGTTCAATGAAACAATGACTAAATTATTATTATTGGGAATTGACCGTGCCATAATTGTCATTTTCCTCACAGTCGCTTAAGCAACACGGTAGCCGGAGGTGAGTTAGTCAAACTTTTGACCGTTACTCTATTGTCATCCACAAATCGGCTATATTTTTAGTCTCCACAGCACAGCAACAATTTAAGAAATATAGATGAATCTGAGTGTGCCCAGAGACGTCGCTCGGAATCGAACCCCAGTCCTGCCGTCAGGAGCCCACTGCTCTGCCCCCTGGACTACCACATTCACCTTCAGTCTGAGACTTAACGGAAATTTAGATAATGAACGACAATGGAATCTTTTCTCGATGTGAAAATTGTGTGGGAGTTGACTGGAATAATTCAAATGATGTAGCCTATCAATTATCCTAGCAGTCAAATCACTAACTTGAGGGGTATATGAATGCTTGTCGTTGAATAATCCTGTGCTATTAATTAAAATTTCCTTTCTTATTCACTTCTTTCCCCATTTATGGCATTAATATTAGCGCTGCCTATCGTAATACGTTTTTTTTCTTGCTTTTGTGTTGAATTAGCTCATTTAAGTGCCCGCCCAGTTGGTAATATTCATAATGCTAGATCAAGGAATTTACATTGTAAATCTCATCGTTGAATCCATCGCTGAGTTTTCATTACTGGATCCAATGTATTTATTTGTTTTTTTACTGGCACTATAATATTTCTCCCTTATCTTTTTCGAGAGCCTAAATCAAAACAAAGGGGCGATGGAGATCAAGGAATTCAATCCCTCCTTTGGCGTGTTCAATTAATTTATGTTATCTGTCTAAATTGAATTCCTATGGCCGATAGCTCTCGTTTTTTGTTCAAGTTTGCAATTGGCGATGTTTCCAATTTCTACAGCAACTTGAATTATTGCCATTTTTAGTGAGCTCTTTATCTAAGGCTTTTTATTTAAATCATTACATTAATATGGTGGTGGTAAGTCCCGAAGTGTCGATTATTCTATCCTTAACCGGACGTGCATTGTCTGAATATTAATTAAAAAGTAAATTATCTTACTCTCTAAGGTAAATGTGGCGGTTGAGATGAATGAAAAAACATCTTTTATATTTCTACGGAATTGGTAGAATCGAAATATGAATATTTTATGAATCAACTCTTGAGCATATAGCTTGATGGAAACTAGAAAATTCAAAGCGATTCCAAAGCTTTCCGAGGTAGCTTAAAGGATACATTCTTATTCTTAACGACAAAACGTATCTTTCAGAGGAGAATCTGGTCAGTCTGCATTCTCTGGAAATGGAGCAATGATTTTTGATGGTGACACTTGCCGAACATTGTCTGAGCGGAAAGACATTTTAAAGTGGAACTGCGTCATTCTCCACCTCCGTCGTTTTGAAATTCGCAAATCCTTCAGATTTTCAATTTTTCCAGGTTTTAAAATTCTTCCAGCTCATATTAAATAATCATGTCCGATGTAAAGCCATGGAACATGTTTCCTTCCGATAAATCTAAACGAGCAGGCAAATACTGATAACGACTTCAATCTTTCGGACGATTTTAAGTTGGAGCGGGTGCATCTTCATTCCGATCAAAGAGTGCACCACATTTTCCGAGGAAGATGCCTTCATTTCCATTTGCCCGCGATCCATCGCTTTAAATAGGAGTTAAATCAAGATTGGTTATTAAAAAACTTCACGTGACATTTGAATCGACTTTTGCCCAATCAAAACGCTTCAGATGGGGAACGGATGTGGTCACAAAAAAATTACCAGTCAGAGGGCTGATTACCTCACTCTCATTGGGCCCTCCTTCTCCCCGCCTTCCCTCCAGTTTTAAAAAGATTTATTGCCTCAATATCCTCCTCGTGCATTCTTTCCCTCTTTCTGCAGCCTCTCCCTCGCACGGCTCGGGTTCGATTTTCGGAGGATTAATGGGCGGTGTTTGTTTTGGGAGCAGATGCAATGGCTCACCTCGCCATGACAGCCGTTCATCCCCGCGCGATTTTTCACCACCGATCGGGAGGACTCCCCAAATTTCGCCCTCCGTCGTACCTCCGTCACTCCCATTCCCTCTCTCGCTCCCTCTGCCTCCCCCCGTCTCTCCCCTCCCCCGTCCCCTCTCGATCCCTCCCCTTCCCCCATCTCACCTTCTTCTTCACATCGGTCCGTTGTCTCTGCGTCAGCCTACTCGGCGTGCATTATCTCATACTTGCGTGGAAAAAATCCCCCCCACCCATTCCCTCCCTTTTCGTTTGCGTCACGGATTCCCACCCGTCCGATCGGAGGCTAATGATTGACGTTCCCCTCCCAAGTCACACTTCCACCACCCTTTTCCCTCAAGTGCCCAACAAATACAATTTTTACCCTCCCTCTCACTTATTTCCCCATCCCACCATTTTTTCACCCGCTATATTTGCTCTCCTTCGGAGGAGTCGCGATCGCGTTACGTGCCTCGGCGTGAGCTCGTCAACGGAATCGCCTCGGTCGCCTCAACCCATATTCTCCTCTTCTCCCGAGTTTGCTCAATTTATTAAAGGATGGCCTGGCAGTGGCAGTGATCCGACGGCAGTGCGTTTGTCTCCTGCGGGCTTTTTGGTTTAATTCACTTTGCACGCGTCCTTCTCTCTTTCCCCCAGTTTCCGCTATCCATTCATCCGTCCCCCTCTCCATCCCCTACCGGCACTCAGTACCTTTTAAGCCCTCCCACGCACGTGACTCCTTCATCTCCGCGAACCCCCCCCCGGTGTCTACCTCTTCGTCCGATCGCCGACCCCGAGACTCCTCCTTTACCCTTTCCCATCATCCTCCGCTCAACCTTCGACGCTGCTAACCGATTCCTTATCCCCGTGGGAGGCATTCCGCCAATTTCCATTCCGTCCCTCTCTTTCTCAACCTCCTGCCCTTTCCTCCCCGTCACTCTTGCGTGTGCCCTTGCGTCATCATCTTTTTGCCATCCACCACTCAACCTCGCCCCTCCCCTCTCCATCTCTCTCTCCCGCCCTCCCTCATCTTCCGCTCCTCGTTTGTCTTCCCCCGGCGCGTAAGATACGCCAACGGTTGCTCACGTTTATTTATTTGCCCTTCCCTTTAGAGAGGGTTCGCTCCTTTCCCCCATCCGACTCCACTAACAAAACAGGACTAAATTTGGACTCACGCTTATCCCTCGTGCCATTATATCACGGGGCATAAGCCGTCCTCCCTGAATTCCTTTTGTCTTGATGGGAGTATTGCTTGGTTCTAATTTGGGGAAAAAATAAAAGTACTGCAAGTCCCACGCACCCATATCAACTCGGTGAGACATTTCAATTAGAAGAGCATCGCAGTTGCGCGTCACTTTAACGGGAGTAAAGCGTAAGTATGGACGTACGCAAATTGAAGGCAACCGACTCTTATCTGTTTAGCCCGCCTACTGCTTTTCCCTTCACGAGTCAAGGTTGATGCCGCTTTCGTTTCCACTCAAGAGTGTTAGAAAACGAACGACAAATTGTGTTGAAACTGAATCATAACCCTGAGTATTGTAATCGTGTTTACTTCCTGTTGCCGAGCATTAATGGTTTGTTTAATTAGTAAGATGGAATTTATAGTTTCTATTGGCAAGTCTTTTATAGTAATGCGTGGTTAACGTACTGGTTTCTTTCACCGGCGAAAGTCACTTCCCCTAGAGATTTTTGCTACCGAAACCTTTCATTTTACTAAGAAAACGGTGTAAAATATCATTTTACAGTGGGAATGTCCTCATTACTTCGTCTTCCATTTCCGGCATGCATCGTAACCGGAGTGGATGAGTCGGATAATTATTACAAACGACGTTGGCGTACTCTCGGTTTTTACACGTGGAGTTAGCGTTTTGTGTACCAAAAACGAATGTTATCAGCAGCGATATTTTTATGGTTATTTTACAGAATTACAAACATAGTTTCCCTGCCAGAGGTATTAAAAAAGTATTAGTACAGTGACGGGCTCTTCAGCTTTTTTCATTGCCTGAGGTTGGTAACTTTGACTCCCAAACAGAATCCTTGAAGTAAAACGTTACACATATGTATTCCAAGTATGGACTAATTATTCCTAGTATCTTTGTTTTATAGAGGCTCTAAAACTCTTTCACCAACTCTTTCTCGAACTAAGCCTCGAAATTGCACGGATTTCCCCGTGTTAGTGATTTTGCATGACTCAACGGTTGTCGTTTGCTTAAATCTTTCGTAAGTATAACTTTCTTGCATTTCCTCCTCCTTTGGTTATCAGATTTCTTCTCGTTCTCATATACCATATCCCCTGTAGGAAATGCAAAAATATTTGGAAGGCACAAGAACACATTGTGAAGGATTAGGGTATGGCTAAGTTTGAGATTTGAGATCTTGGGAAAGGGACATGGACTAAGTTGTTGCTGCCACGTACGAGTATTTGTCACCGAGAGATAAAATAGCCTCTACGAAATTTTCGTAGATCGGAGGCTTTCGCAGCTGTTGAGAGATGCAGAGGTGGTTCTCGGGTTAGACTGCATGAGAGACATTTTTGGCTCAACGTTTCTCTCCCGTTGCTGGGAGCGTCTTCAGGAGCGAAGTGCCTTTGCTCTTGAAGACGCTCCCTGCAACGGGAGAGAAACGTTGAGCCAAAAATGTCTCTCACGCAGTCTAACCCGAGAACCACCTCTGCATCTCTACGAAATTTATCGAAAATTTCAATTCATTGATCTCAATGTTTATTTAGCATTCCATGAATCGGGTCTTCAAGTTCGATCGTTATCGTGCCTCGCATGACTTCGTGCTGTCATAAATGTTCATATTGAATCGAATTCTACTACTCAGAATTTCCTCGTTGTCGCGAATGAAATGTTTCTTGGACTGATCCGGAATATACCTATCGGACACGTCTAAGAAGAGTGAGATAGCGAAGTTCACCCACCTTTTAAATTGATCCTACCAGCATTACAATAACCTGAACTCATGTTATGTCATGCAAATCTTTATTTTATGTGTGCAATGACCCAAAAGGTTTTAAGATGGTAATCGATTGTTAAGGAATTGAGATCTTACTTTAAAGATGAATTGTGATGGTTACCTCAAGAAACTTAACAGTGTCAACCATAACAAGCGTTTCTTTTTTCCCTCCGCCATCGAAGCGACATCATATCAATCCCGATGTGTTTCCCTTTTCTTCCACTCCAACGTTCGTCCATTTCATCATCCTCTCCCGCTGCAGATTCCCCTCTTGCCCCCCTCCGTCTATCCTCGACGTCAATGTCCTCGCTACTTGGATTGCCAGGCAAATTTTTTTATCTCCGCTCTCGTAGCTATTTTCGCCCGACGTTGGGCAAAAATTTGATAAAGCCGCAAATCTGTAAGCCCGGATGCGAGTATGGTCTCTTGGTGTAGGTAGTGAAAACTCGAGTGTTTTACTGAGATTTCTCAGTTTTCATATTTCTCATTACAGGGCAAGCATGGGATGCAATAAATTAAAACGTGCAATAGATTGATTAATGAACAGGGGCACCATGGGTTTTTTCGGTCGTGAATTAGGTCTAGGGTATCTCTTAACCCTGTTCACTTTGGGATATGCGTTGGTTAAAGAAATATGTGTGTTGAAATTCTTTCGAGATCTTGATGAAATAATTTAATATTGAACTGATTGCGAAAGTCATGGCTGATACAGTTGGGTGTTGATCTGCTATGGCCTCAAAGAATCAATAACTGAAGGGATGCGCTCCATGACTTTTTTTCTAGGAGTCGTGGTCATTTATTAATTAATTAAAATTGGCAATTTTCCACAAAATAAAATTTTATTAATTCGACCGGTTTCAATGTAACTACTTCATCTTCTGGCAACAGTCATTTCTCATTGTCTACTATCTTTGCTGAAAAGCAAGTAAGGGGAGGGTAGTGGTAAATGGGGGAAAGAGGGAGGGGGGTCGAACGTGGGCAACGTGGGTGACATATGAGAGGGGAGAAAAGGTGCGGGTGAGGATGAAGGGTGGGGGGGGGGAAATCAACCCTCTCCGGAAAAACCTGGTATTAATGAAACCGGTCGAATTAATAAAATTTTATTTTGTGGAAAATTGCCAATTTTTATTAATCGTGATATTCCACCATATCACGCCTGAAACGTCTCTTTTTGTGTGGTCATTTATGTTACGTTCAAAGGTGTTTTTGTTCTTGGTTATTCACAGTAGAAGTATTAATGAATTGGTGGGTTTACGAACCTTTGTTGTTTAATTTTAAACGGCATCTGAAGGATATACATGTACGTTGGGTTTTATATTTCTAATTTAATAGAATATTCAAATTAGTAGTCCTCATATCTCCTTGTAAATGTTCATAATTGGCGTGATTAGATAACTGCAATGAGCAACTCTCTCCTACTCGTATCTTCCTCTTGGAGAAATACCGCTACCACCTTATCCTTATCAGTCTCTTTTTTTCCCGTTTAAGTCGCACATTATTCTGGGCTCTCCGCCTGAGGGCGTCGTTATGGGCTTCTGGAGGGCTTAGCCTTTCGCTGATTCATTCTGTGTAAAACAAAATAGCTCTTTTACTCACTTTCTTTGTATATATCAGTCTCGTGTGGCCTCGGGATTAGAAGGATTTCTTGACTAAATAGAACTAAACAATTTAACTTGGTGTGAAAAGAATATTTTTAAGAATAACTGCAGATTCTGTATAAAATATGACATGATGGGAGGTGGATGTTTTGAACGTGAAATCGGTTATTTTGCTGCTTTTAAGAGGTTAAATTTATTTTTGTATCTCAAGGAGCTTTGAACGACGCAGTTCGTGGTATGTTAGAGTGAAGTATGATAAAGTTGGAGATATTTTTATGTTCTAATTTTATTTTCCGGAAATTTGTGGCCAAGCGAACATCCTGTGACTCTTTTACACGATGCGGTTAGTTCGGTGAGTATCGCGCTTGCTGGCCAACCTGAAGGCTTCCAGTTCAAAACCCACCTCGGGCAGGATTTTTATCATTTAGCGCATCTCCTGTGCGTGCGTTTACGTTACGGCATAGCTTCGGCCACGAAAGACCACCGAATGAACATAGTTTACTACATGCCCCATAGTCCTCAAAAACCTTTGTTCGTCATTTTCCAAATCGGCTATTTCATTCCATGTTCGAGGCGCGGTCATGAATATTATTTTGCGCTTTGAATTCAAATTAATAGTTAAAGGTGAGTTATAATATTTGGTGGTCTTTTGCTTAATTAAAACTTGATTAATAAAGTTTACCGCCATCATCACCATTACCCTTTAAAATTTCATCAAAGGTCGTAGGAACGGGATTGCAAAGCTTGATTTGAGCTATTGTACACCTCTACAGGGTCTCACCCAAAAGTGGTAAAACTGATTTTCTCTGGCGCGAACGGAGCGGTGGAGGGGGGTCTACCTGGCCGGGTAAGGTGGAGGGGGCTCTTAGCAACAGACTGACACCAACCTCAGTCGCCTGCGGGCTGTCGTTGGGTGAGGACACCGTTTTTAGTGAAGCAAGGTTTTGGCCCGCGTCGAAAAACAAAATGAATCTGAATTTAGAGCCACGTTATTCCGTGAAGTTTTGTGCGAAACTCGGGAAGACGGCAACTGAGACCCTCGATAAGATCAAGCAGGCTTATGGGGACACTGCCTTAAGCCGTTCCACAGTATTTGAGTGGCACAAGTTGTTTAAAGAGGGTAGGGAGCTCGTTGAAGACGACCATCGCTCCGGACGGCCGTCGACGGCAAGAACGGACACGAATGTGGACAGAGTGAGGACACTGCTGAACACAGACCGACGCTTAACCAGTGAATAAATTGCAGACCAGTTGGGTCCGTCTGCATCCAACGTCCAACGCATTATTTCACAGGATTTGACCATGCGCAAGTTGTGCGCCAAGATGCTTCCGAAAATTCGTGCCATGGCGTGCTCGTCGTCAGACAGCTCCTGGCCAAATACGGCGTTGCCACGTTGCCGCACCCGCCCTATTCTCCCGATCTGGTACCACCGGACTTCTTTTTCTTCCCCCTGATGAAATGACAGCTCGAGGGACGACGTTTTGACTCGATAAAGGCCGTTCAAGAGGCTTCGACGAGGGTCATCAACGGCATCCCCAAAGAAAATTTCCAGCGGACGTGCGGGGAATGGGAGCAACGTTATACTAAGTGTGTAGCAGCTCAAGGAGCATAATTTGAAGATTACTAAGTCGATGTAAGTATATTGTCAATAAAAATCTTTTAAAAAAATCAGTCCTACCAGTTTTGGGTGTGACCCTGTATTTGACCTGATGGTGAATGTAGCATGTTTTAAGTTTTAATAATATCAGGTTCGAAATTAGGAGATGTTGAGAATAAGTGTACTATTTTCCACAAAAACGAATAATCGTAAAAAAAATCGTACTAAAATACGTACGTAAAATCGTACTCGTCGCTGCATCCATGAAGTTGGACTACCATAAACACAGTAATCAACCCGAAGGTCGGTTTAGTAGGTGATGGGAGAGCTCACCCGTGTACTAAGCCCGACGGCATGTGAATATTCACACATCAGGGTAGGGGGGCCAGTTCCTTTCCCTGTGCCGGTTATGGTTTCCCAGGAAGATCTGGTACCCGAAAAATCAACTAGGTTGGGTGGAGCAGCAGGTGCCCAGAGTGCCTAGCCCGGGAATCGAACCCGAGACCCTCCGGCCAGTAGTCCAACGCTCAACCCACTGGACCACCGCGACCCGCAAAGTTGGAAGATGTAATTGAAAATGAGAGCCAAACTTAATAAATGAGCAAGATTTTTTCATTTACGAATTTTTTTCTAAAATTGTATTTTGTTATCATTTCATAGTTACAATTTTCTAGAAATTTTCATTTTGTTGCGTTTTTTATTCAATGGCCTCAAGTGTTCATGAAATTCGGAAAGGGAAATGTGAACATTTTGTCGCTTGGCAAATTTTGAATGCAGTCTTGAATATTTTTGGCTTTGACCTCCAACTATCGTACTGGCTTACCAATTTAAAGAATTTTCTCCTCATATATTTTCATTTTTAGTGGTTGATATAAAGTGGTAGTTTTTATTTTTATCCCTTAATTTTTTTACATAGAAACCGCACAGACATTAACATAGTTATGACCATAGATTTAAAAAAGGTGTTGCTTTTTTGTTTTTAAATGCCGAAAAATAGGACCAAACTAAGAATGTATCAAACAAATTCAAAGGAATAAGTCGCGTCACATGATCATCAAACAAGATCAAGCCACGGTTTCTTTCCTTAGAGAAATGTTTTTAGTGTCTGTAGTTGTTATCCATATTATGCCTTAGGGGTTGGGCGAAAAATGTACTGTCTAGTCTCAATCTCTCCCCAATAAAGACGTTTTATTATTATTATTAGGTACAAACCAAAATTATGATCGTAAATCCGTAGCTCTATTGCATCTATAGTATGAACTCATTTCGTACGCCAGCGACGCGTCAAATGAATACAACTCGCGGGGATAATTCATTTTCTTGTATCGCTTGCAACTTGTAAGAAAAAATATGGTCCCCTGTATTATGCCTGCTTGCATTGTTTAATTATATGTTGTGAAAATATGGATCCTCGCTCGAAATTGGAAGCCTTTTTGTATGTATTCCATAAGTTTTGGGTCTAAAGAAGAAAGAACCTACCTTTTTATCAGGATAATGAAATATACTTACCTAGTATTAAATATTTATATTAATTTCGACCATCCCATATCCTCTCTAGTCCCTGCCTTCCATGGAATGGGGGAGTAGGATATTGTCGCGTTACCACCAGTAGCCTGTCGCCCGAGACGCGTAAACCCGTAAGCGAGAAAATTTCAAAGATTTATTGTACGGAAGAGAGTTTTCTACGGTTTTTTTTGGGTGGTTAGCTACTTAATTTTCCTCTTGATGCGTCACTCCCAGCAAGTCGCACATGTTCAGTTGTCCACTCATCCCCGTCGCTCTTGCCCATTTGCGAGATGGAGGAGACCGGGGGTGGATCTTAATTTCGCCGGAATGAAGTCGCCTTTCGTCCGCATACTCTTCCGCCACCGCTTTAGTCTCTTCGTCTCCCTGCAGCGCTTGTCTCGCACGGAGGGAACGAACGTGGCGAAGGGAACATAATACTCATCGCCGTCGCCTCAACACGCATGCCGATGATTCCTCGGCGTCTCTCCCCTCTTCTTCCACACACCAGCCAAGTGCCCGCGCCTGACTCCCTTGTCATCCTCCGACCCCACTCGCTTCCCCTCCCCTCTCCCGCCCCTCCCCGCAACGCTCCCCAAACCTCTGGAATTCCCTCGGTGGACACCATCCGAATGCCTCGGCGTCCTTCCACCGGGGACGCTCTGGAAATCTCTCTCTCCCACACTACGGCACGGCGCGGCGTCTCGGTTGGTTGGAACCTCCGCCATGAGTGGTGACTGACTCCCGACCTCTGTTCATGTTTTCCGAGGAGTGGTCAATTTTTACTCGTCCAAACGAAATCCTCGTGGACCCTACCGGAGAGTTTCTGAAATCTTTGCGACTGTCAGTCGATTCCATGGATTGAGAACCCCCCCACGACGTCCTTTCACGATTCACCCATTTGTTTTGCTTGGCCCATGTCAACTGTTTGGTGTGGTTCGTGGTGAATTAAAACGCTTTAGCATGTGGTGCGTCTTGGTCGACAACAATTCACCGGGATTGTGATCGATGGCCGTTGAAAACGTGCCGGAAACGGACGGTAACGTTGAACAATGGAGCTCACGATCTATTCGGAAGGCTGTGTCCATTCATTTAACGTTCAACGGGGGAATCAGCGCAACTCTCTACCGACAAACCAAACAGGATACTTTAGCAATGGCTTACTGTGGACGGCGTTACATTTCTGAAGTCTGAATTATGGAAACTCTCTATTAATAGAATATTGTTTTCTTGCTAATTCTATTAATATATATCTCCCCGCATACACACTGCCTTTAACTGGCAATGCAACGAGAAATAGTCGCGTTCCAGAATGGCGCTTCTGCTCCGCGTTTCCAAGATAGCGGGACAACTCTCTTCTGATTGGTTCACGTTAACGCACAGTGACAGGGAAGTAAAACTTCGGCAAGGCTCTTGGAACGTCAATGGCTGTCGATCTGACTACTAGGCCTCCAGTTCTCATACTTTTTCTATTATTTAATTATGTGCCACCCGCTTTCGCCTGCGCTGGGTTGGAATCAGGGCCCGTTGCGGAATTGTAAGAGATGACATGTGACCACAGATTCTATAAATAATTTTATCCCGTAGCCTTATGCAGGTAAATAATCGAAAAAGTATAATTAGTCTCTCAATATAAGTAATCTGGAGAGTTTATATTAAATGTTTGGTGCCCATTTTGTTTCGAAATCTTGGATGTTCGCTTCCCCGTTAGAACCTGAATCCTCTTATCTATTGCGTCCACCATAGCTTTGTGGAATCGTTTAATGATGGAATGACACCAGTCACTTGGCTATTTTCCATACAAATGTATTCATAGCTCATGACGACTGAGAAACTTAAATATTTTGATGTTAATGCATTTCTGAGGCAAATAACCGAGTAACTACCGCGATTCCATAACGATAGTGGTGGATGTTCTACTCGACACACCCACATTTATGTACCAGGCGATCTTTCGTGGCAGTAATGCGCCACCCACTCACGACATTACCGATGTCGTAAGATTCTGGTCATTGAATGCTAGTTTATTGACATAATTTACTTCAATGATTAGACGAACCCTCATGCCACGGTTAAACGAGAAACATATGCGGATCTTAGCTGTGCCACGATAAAGGCGTCGTTTGTTACGCAACCCTGCCTGTTATTTGAGATTTTAATCGAACGGGATCGAGTTGAAAAATTTGTTTTGCTTCTCTGGTTCAAAGTCTTTTAAAGTTCCGCTGCGCCAGTTTGTCAGGAGTGGTGGCGAAAGGCAAGAGGTTGAAAATGAACGTCCCTTGTACCAAGTTGGACGGAAAGTAATGGTCGAACAGCTTGCCACGTTTTTAATGAGAAGGCGGGACTCGGATGCGAGAATAGCGCGACCGTCACTGCGCTGCCGCTGCTTAGTCGTTGACCGCGAGAGACAGCATTGAAGTTTTCGTATGTTTCAAGGAGTACGGCGGGGGGGGGGGGAGGTTGGTTACAGCACCCCCCGCCCTCTCTCACTCATCTCGCCTAACTCCTCGGTTTCGTGTCCCAATCCCCAATGCCACCCAATCCAATGCCAGGGTCAATCTTATCTCAATCTTAGCCACATTGCCCCACCCTCAATCTCATCCCATATCCACCTCTCCTTCGCACATCTCCGCATCCCTCCCTCTTCCTTTTGCGTCTCTGCGTTCCTTTTGAGGTACCAACTCGAGGTATTCCTCATTCATGACACGTACAAGTGACCATAACTGTTTGCGACCACTCGCAGTTTTCCCCGTCCGTTTTCCTCCCAGCGCTGCCGTCGTGTTTTTTTTATCATGATGGCGTCGGAAGGCGCATTTTATGCAGAACATCGTGCGAGACGTGTCGAATCTTTTAGAGTTTTTTTTTACGTTTACCACTCTCTCTCTCTCTTCCTCTCTCTCCGTCGATCGTCATCGAAGTCCTCCTTCCCGAAGAGACTTTTTCTGCTTCATGACCCCTTCTCAAACTTGAATTCCTTCATTTGTATTACGAGTAACTGCGTTCTTGGATTACTTCCGGTTCCCCGTGCGCATTTGAGTTTCCTCAATTTTCCAATTAGTGAAGCGCAATGCGTCGCAAATTTGTTTTGTTTTTTTTTGTGAGAGAGCGAACCAGTTTCCTCTTCCGCTCATGCAGTTCGTGATCTCGTGTGCGTGGGTGTGGGGCCCACCTGCTGGTGTTCGGACTCTCCCTCATCCTAACTCTCGGAGTTCATTGAGCTTTTCTACACTGTGATTTAATAAGAACCATTATTGTCGACGTAAATTGGTCGTGGAAGTCCTGGTTTATTCATTTTCAATGTTGAAGAATGCATGTGCAATTGCCGGGGAAAGAACCGAGGCACTTAATGTCCCTAGGCTTGCCTAATTGTACCTATAATATAGGAGTGAATGGAAATGAAATTCGACAACACACGCTTTTGAAACTTCCTTCGTTATGCTATTATTTTAAATAGATTCATCCGGTATAAATTCAACGTACGTGGCGGTCAGTTACATCATGAATAAATAAAGTTACAATTTATTATTGTAGTTTAGCCCCAAAAGTAGGCTATCCTAGGAACTGGATTTTTTATAAAGAAAACTACAACTTTGCAATTCCAAAATATTTTATTTAGACGCGACCCGGTTTTCGACGTTCAACGTTATCATCAGTGCTAGTTTAATGCGTCGAAATTCGTGTCTCGTCTAAAGTTAAACACTGTGGTTTCACAAAGCTATAGTTTATCGGTAAAACATCAATCGATGCCATGAAGTCACGCTTCAGGCAACCAATTATGCACGTTTCATGGTTTTTGTTTCTAGATGTTTGTAGTTTAGACCTTATAAATAATTTAAATGCTATTTATTCCAACAATCTAAGGGTTTCCTTCATTCCAATATCGTTGAATGTATGATTCAAGCAGAGGTTAACCTATTCTTTTTTGTCTTAGGAAACATTATTTCAGTGCTTGATTCAATGGAGAATAATATTTATTTGCTGAGTATGAATTTTGCCCCCTGGTAGTAGAACTATTTCAGGTATGTGAAAATTCCATTTAGTGTGGCGATTCATTGGCGCATTTTTTATTGTCAACATTTCTGTAATACCACATTCCTGAACTATCATTCTAACACCGCGAGTAAAAATGTGGTGATTAATATTAATTACCCGTAGTTAATGTCAGATGAATTTTTTTACCGATGTTAGCACTATGGTATCGGTAAATCAAAAGTGAGCATTTAATGTATGGGCGCATAAAGTACCCACCCTGACACCGTTGCTTGAAGCAGCAATGTTTAATTTATCACGTGTGATATGACTATGCCGCGCTTCCTGAAGCACGCCAATTAAAATAAAACCACTTGCTGTGACTTTCGATCTGAAACTTCGACTAAGGAACCCGTAAATAGTGTATTTGTGGATAAAATGAAATACTTTTGCAACAGAAGAAACAAAAAAGTTTCAAATGGCACTGCAATATTAATTATTGCAGAAATTGCGAAAGAGAGAACATCTACATCTACATAAATACCCTGCGAGCCACCAAAAAGGTATGTGGCAGGGGGTGTAGCACCATGAGGGAAGGGTAAGGGTTGAGGGGATTGGGGGTTAGGTGAGGAAAGGTGGGGGGAACCTATAAGAAAAAATAGATACATATATACATATTCATATATATATATATATATATATATATATATATATATATATATATATATATATAACTTAGACAGTAACACACAGCACGAGAACACATAAAAGGAACACTCACAATAATATCTTGATAATTTCGACGGACTCGAACTCCGTCTTCTTCGGAAGATAAGATATGACTCATATGAGTCATATCTTATCTTCCGAAGAAGACGGAGCTCGAGTCCGTCGAAATTGTCAAGATATTATTGTGAGTGTTCTTTTTATGTGTTCTCGTGCTGTGTGTTACTGTCTAAGTTTTTTTATTCAACACTTCCGTGTTACTTCGAAGAAATTATGCATATATATATATATATATATATATATATATATATATATATATACATGTATTAAAATATACATATATATATACACATCTAAGTTTTTAATTCAACACTTCCGTGTTACTTCGAAGAAATATATATATATATATATATATATATATATATATATATATATATATTTACATGTATTAAAATATACATATATATATATACACATACATACACACATATCCTCGGGCAGTCCCTAACCAGTACGTTAAGAGAAATGAGACATAACCCAGCAGTGGATAAGTTCAGAATTTTTTCGCTTGCTTTTTTTAATTGAAATGATTCAGAATTTGTTCTGTTCTGACTGTTAGCCACGGCCAGAATCAAGCTTTATATCAACGTACTGTATGTCCAGTACATAAATATTTCAATAAATTTGAACTATAAAAGCGAATCAGAACACTATTAATATTGTGTTAACGTCACTTGCATCACTATATTTCCGAATAAATGGATTTTCTCCAGGCCAGGGAAGTTTGGTGAACAAATCGGTGGGAGGTGCTATTTGTAATGAATTGGGGAAATGTATAGGATAATATAGAATTCTCATTCGATGTATTTTTATGGACGGATATTATCTGACAACGTACCTGTTTGTAAAATAAAACATTGCCAAAGGTTTATCTCTAATCGAAAGGTTTTCAGTCTCCAGATTGCCTCGGTATATCTTTATAACGGATGAAGTGGGTAGATGATAACAGAGGGTACATTCTTCAAAAAGTACCAGGCTATGGTTTCCTTCATGACCAGTCGTGAGCTTGTATGTTATTTTTGTAATCCATGTAATTTTTGCAACATCGCTGTAATTTATTTCATCCTTTTGAATAGAATTAATCTTAAAATCAGTTTTATATCACAATTAATAATTTCATTTAAAAAACTATATTTCATTAAATTATTTTAACCTAACATTTAATTACTCATAAAAGTCATCGTGTATAACGCTTACATATGCCTACACCGGAAAACATAATCCTCGCACTCACTCGCAAGCGTCAATTACCACAATACATTAAAAGTAACGTTTCACAAATTATCGTTTCGCCAATATTTTATCTCTGCAGTGCACCTTGTATTCTACATTAAATGTCTGTTGGGTTTGCATACTTTCTTCCTACTTCAGTTTCATCCAAAATGATTCTTCTTTTTCTCAATCTATATCGCTTTACCAGTATTCTATCCTGGATTATTGCTTTTAGCGTCCCATTGCCTCGCAGTATCTCCAGCATCTACTGATCCTGCTTCCTTCTCCCAACGGCCGTAGGATAGGAAGGGTATTTTTGCCCACAATTTAGAAGGTTTGCCGTTGGTTCCATTGTAGTCGTGAGTTGTTTCATGGAAGATTTAGGCTTTTAGTCCTTCAGAACGGGAGTATATTTCTCTTTATTTATCTGAATCGTTTAATATGCGGGGGACGTGGTGGCCTAATCAGTATAGCGATTGATTACTGATCGGAAAACCTGGGATCAATGCCCGGAGACGCCTCTGGGCACTCTCATCTACACCCAAGCAGTGAGATTTTTCGGGCGCCACATCTTCCTAGGAAAAGAACTGGCCCCTTATACTAATATGTGAATTTCTCATCCCTTAGGGCTGACCACTGGTAAACTCCACCCTCAAATATCGAATCGAACTTCTTTCTCACCTGTCGATATAGTGTAATGTCTGTATAAATCCTCTCAGTATCCGAATTCGTCTCGAGTGCTCTGTACCTTTCCAAGAAAACAGTTTCGCTTGCTGCCTTGGCGACTAACTGGGCTGCCGTTCTAGTTGTATAGTTTTTTTATATTTTTTTGCTTCCCAGGGGCCTCTGGTTCCTCTGAAATCCCGATATGGCGCCATAAGATTGTCATCAGGATCGCACCATCAGAGTTTCACACATTACTCAGGCCCAGGGTGGGACGCAAACCCACGACCTCTGGGTTATAAGACGGGCACGTTACCCCCTTGACCGTGGAGAATGAAAATTCCAAACATACGTTATCATGTAATTCGTAAGACATTAACAGACTTCCTTTTTGCTAGTTTTCGTCATACCAAGCGTATTTAAGGCATCAAGCTCGCATGCGTCGATATTTTCCCCTGCGTCGTCCGTTAACACCGTGAGGTCGCCGTGAAGCTGCCCAGGAGGAATGTGTATTTCGTGCTGGCCCCTCCTTCCTTCGGTCAGCGGTTCCGAGATTCGCGTGGGTTGCATGTCTCTCTCTCTCTCCCCCGTGGTCCGGCGGGGGAGGATGAGGTGGTGCGTGTGGGGTGGGGGGGAGGAGGGTGGGTGCGGGAGGTGGAGGAGGGTCTGCGGGCTGGGCGAAAGGCCGGCCTTCGTCATCCACGAGCTCCCCAACTCCACCGCCCTCCTTCCCTCTCCCGTCGCCCCACCCCGAATCCAAAAAACCAACCCCGTCCCTTCGGGTGCCACTCCTTCCTGCCCGACCCCCCTCCCCCGCGCCCTCCCTCACTGGCTCGAGCCTTCTTTGACAACGCGGGCTCCATCAATCTTCTCCCACACTCCCACAACACTGTCTCCCTTTCTTGCTCGCTCTCTCCGCGGACGGAGAAACTGCGCAGCTTCCACCGTGATGTTTTTTTTTCGTCTCCTTTTCTCGTCCGTTTATTTGTGAAACGGCGGTGTCTGGATGGCAAGGCGACCGTCGGAATCTCCGTCCTCCCGGATTCGGATGTCGATAAATAAATGTTTGTGGAGGGGGAAAGTAAATAAAAAGGGGGCATGGCGCGTGCTGCTGCGACAAAAGAATTCGGCTTGAAGATCTTTGGATCGGAAGGGGTGGACTCGTGTCGATAGATCCTCCCTGGAATTTGCCTTGCTTAATTAATCGTGCTCCGGAGTGGAGTCTCTTTTTAGCGAGATCGTCGTACGAAATTGGCGAGACCCACGAGTCCCTCGATGCTTCGATTACTTCCGTCCCGTATATTCGCCCGCCGGATATTTTTTTATTCCCTCGCTCTGTTCGTTTGCTATCGGAAAGAATGTATGCCCTTCTTCGGTGTATCAACCTCTTTAGCTGTGAGCGTTGCGTTTTATTCGCAGGCTTTATCTTAGCTTAGAAAGAACACAACTTCGCTGTCAAACTGACATCAAGCTGTTGGTAAAAAGTGCCGGAACATTTTAATCTGATAATAATGCTAGCGGATTTTTCGTTTTGTCGTTATCGTTAAAGGAAGATGCCGGAGAATGGCTCACTTGCGTTTCCTGACTTGTCGTTATCCTACTCATCTCCTAATTAGGAAGCATTGTCTTCACAATCATGTGATATTTTTATGCATTTATCTTGTTTTATTATATCACATGACATCATATGATATGACAGCATGGTACGAGCAGTCGTACCATGCTGAAGTGTCAAGCCCAATGACTTTAGATGTTTGAAGTGGGTATTCTGTGATAAACGGATATCATATGCCCCCAACGACCCCGGTGGTGGCGGGGTAACGCCCTCTTCTGCCTGAGGTCGCGGGTTCGATTCCCACCTAGGTGGTTTTTTTCTTCACCTAGGACTTGGGTGTATGTAATAGCTAAATTGTTATATCAATGATCAAAGCCCGATGTAAAGGTCGAAGTGCTGTTTTCGAACTAATGCAAAATAAATAAATATATTCGCTTTCCTCGATGGTGGTCCAGTGGAAACATGCTTAGCATATTTTTTCACTCGTTCCATTATTGCTTTATGGTGGCTCTCAGTCTTTAATGCGTAATTTTTACGATGGTAAGTCCTTTTGTCACTTTAACATTTATTGTCTCTGTCTGTGGTACGTGAGATTGATAATGTGACGTCAAACTCAAAACATTAAAATTATGAAAATATAAGCACAATACTGCCATTGCCAGTCGAAAATAATTCATTGAATATTGCACAGTAATGATATTTTCAAGTATTTCTTGAACCTTCACTGAAGCTTTTGCTTCCATGTTCGGTTTAAAGAAATTGTTCTGTGAGAAATAAAACCACATTTTTCTTTTTTACAACCACATGTGTACTATAAATTATGATTTAATTATCTGATATATAAGTTTTGCGGATATAACGTCGCGAAGGCTTTTAAAAAATTGGCAGTCAATCATGGATGCGTATTTTTTAATTGACGAGTAATTTTGAAAGACGGCTTCATAGTGGTTTGATAAAATAATGTTTGCTACCGTTGACTGAAGTAATTCCATAGGCCAGTTTCTAGTTAAAATTATATAATGGTACAAGCATGAGAGTGCAAATCTACATGCCTGGAAAATTATTTCCAGAACACTATTTTATGGCGAGTCAGGCGAAAGAACTTAACAATATCCGCTTTGTAGGCAGAAGAATTAACTTTTAGTCATTACAATTTTGGCTTTTAAGTAAAAAACCTTATTATGTTGATATGAATATTGTTGAGAATTAGGTGAGAAGAACTGTTTAGTCTCAACCGTACTGCGATAAAGGGGTTCTATTATTAGTATTGCTTTTAAGCAAAATTATTTAAATTCTTTAATTGTATAAAAATATTTTTATGCTTATGAAGTCAAAAATTCTATGCATTAGCACGTCAGATGATAGCTACTGATATAGCCGACGTCTCTCCTATTACATAAGGCAATATAAAATAGTCGAACGCAAAATATTTCTTTTGATTTGTTAATGCATGTCTCCTAGATCCTATAATTCCACCAGTTTATTGTATTACATATTGTGTCAACCTTTTCTGACTTTTATATGTATGAGTGCATATGATACTTGCAGAATTAGACCTATTCCAAAAAGTATTTATTTTGGCATGCATGCGTATTAAGAAAATATTTAGTACATTCTTAGAAACTATTTCAAGCAAAAAGCATTTTGTTTTCACAGCAGTTGCGGTATTAACGTTTCTTTGTAAGCAATTAATGATTCCGAGACTGAGACTTCTTTGAATAAAACCGCACAATCCGGTCTTAGTGATAAATTACATTTAACGAGTGTCTGGCCCAAGATGCAGGCAGTAACGTTTTTATAGGAGCCAGGTTCTTGGCAGAAAAACTCGAGTCTTTTTATGTCCCAGTCTGCTGAGTAAACTCTTTAATTGCTATTAGATACTTTTATTTCTGTAGGCTCTCCGGTTTTAAAGAGTTGAGTGGCAAGTGATAAAAATAAAAATTAAGGATTGAAGATATAGTGTGTACGGAAATTTTATTATTTGAATGAGCACGTGTATAGTAGTCTCTAGGTATTGTGTGATCTTTTTGTAGTTCAAAGGAAAGAAGGAAAGTAATTATTTCAAAGTCTGTGTTGAAATTTCTGTTGCATTCCAATGGTTCCCGATGAACGACCTGTCGACGTTAATTAAGAAGAGCAGAGAATAATTTCTTAACTCATCCTTAGATGCCACCTTTAGTGTAGTGTTTAATGAGGTTTGTGAATCTTTCGAAGCAGCACCGTTAAGATTGCAGGTTTACATCCAGGATCTAGCATGACTGGTGTTCATTGAACTTTTGGTGATATGAAAAGAATTTATGCTGGAAACCTTATCTATGGGAATGACTGGATTTTAAAACTTACCTGAATTTTAAATGTCCACTAAATGTTTAGCATGCAATGAAAAAATTATACAAGTTCTGTCGGCATAATCATTCAGTATTTGATATCCACGGAAACCGATGATTTTTCTGTTCAAAGCATTGTGGATTATTGAAATTATGGGAATGTAAAATGGTTTCTATGTTAACAATCATCTTTCATTGGAAAAAATACCAGTTGATATTGCGTTGGGGCCTCATCCATTTGGCTTCCATCCGCATCATATCATTTTACTGGCGTGTTTTCGTCTCATCTACGATGTATCAGGCACCACAGTCTGTATTTTCAGTCCTTAATATAGCAGTTAGCGATATTGTAATTGCTCGGATCTTCTTGTGAATTCATTAACCTTTATCAAGCTCCCCGATTAATTGAAGTGCCTTTTCGGAATCTTACTTAATGTGTTTTCTCGTGTGTCAAATCTTCCCTACTCTATGATATACACTCACAGAAACACGGAAAATATTATAATTAAAGCTTTAAAAAAATGTGGAGAGACATTTCACAAAGGACAATGCATATATTAAAAAAATTGTGGACATTGCTTGTTGATTATGGCAGTTTCGTCGTGTCACTAGTGTAAGAAAAGTTGAAATTACTCACTTAAAAGCAGAAATGGCAGGGAACACTTTTCTGATATAAATGTTCAAAAGGCAACTTAGTTACTAATTTGCATTGAAATAGTATCGATTGCTTCATTCTCCCTTGATCTTTAGGTCACTATTCATCCCCTATTAGCGTAAGATAGAGTAAACAACGCATCGCAGATACTATTTCTAGCTCAATGGTCCTCCAATCTCATTGTTTCCTCTCCAGTTTCAATCTCACGAGAATTTTGGGCGTTGTCAGTGTTCTCCGCTCCAAACGGCTGCTTATCCTTTTGGCCGTCCCATTATATTTTGCACAACACGGAGGGATTTAGGAGATGCAAAACAGCGAGGAGGAGGGAAAGACGGAGAGCGTATTGCACCGTTGCGAATTTTTAATGCGCCAAAGCGCCCTTCATCTAAAGAGGATTGGGTGGGAGGGATTGTATTCGGGAGGGTGGACGCGTGGGACGGCGGATTGGACGAAGCCGCGTGCAGGTTGTAATTTCATCTTCCATCCCTCCTTTCCCCTCCCGCCCTTCTTTCCCTCCCCACGAATTAAGCGGCCAGATTGTCTAGAAAGGAGGAGGGGGCGTGGGGAGGCCGGAGGGAGCCTTGAGAGGAAGCCTAAGCGCAGAGTTGGATGTGGAGACGGGAATCTCGCCTCGCTGTCTTGCGTGATTAACCGCATATATCATTTCTTCTCTCATTCGAAAAGAGGAGGAGAGAGGGTGGGGTCGGATGGTTGTGGTTCATCTCATTGTCGCGTAGAGGCGCGGCCGCAGTGAGGCCGTAGAGAGAGGGAGTTAGATAAAGATAGCTCTAGCTATGAACTCCCATGACTCTCTTAATCTTTCGATTTTTGTTTCTTTGGCGCCATGCGGTACTCTGTTCCCATTAAAGCAGACCTAGAGTCTGGACCCTTTGCAGAGCCTCTTTTTCCTACCAGCCTCAAACTGACCTTTTTCCCACTATGGAGATCGTGGTTTTGTTAAATAGTCTATATTCTTGTTTCAGTTATATATGTATGTATACATACATTTATTTATTTATTAGGTAATCTACCGGTTAAGGTAGGTTTTTGGATGGACAAAACTATCAAATAAATATTCAGTAACTCCAAACAAAGTCTAACCCAGCAACCTAATCTACATCAGGTCCCTCTTAATCTCTGTGTACTTCTTCATCCCGTCCAATATCCCTATCCTGTTCCTGCCCTTTCCTCGTTTGCCTAACATTCTCCCCTCTATTACCTTATTCAACATTCCACTACCGCTCAATACGCCTTTCATCCATTTTTCCTGCCTCCATAGGATTTCTCTCAACAAAACCCTCTCCTCACCCACCATCTCCAGTACTTCCTCATTTGTTTTCCTTTCGGTCCATTTCACCTTCTCCATCCTTCTCCACACCCACATTTCAAAAGCCTCCAATCTACGTCTATCCTCCTTCTTCAGTGACCACGTTTCCGCGCCGTACATAGCTACTCTCCATATCAGAGTTTTTACGAGTCTTGTCTTAACATCCCTACTCAACGTCCCCGTCATCAACTCCCTCCTCCTTGAGAAAGCCTCCTTGCCTAGCGCAATTCTTCTCCTTAGTCCCTAAGTTCCTACCACTTTGACCAAAACACTTCCGAGATATGTGAACTGCTCTACCTGCTCTATTTTTTCCCCGCCTATTTTAATATTTAGCTTAGCCTTTTTCTTTCTGGAAAATCGCATAACCTTTGTTTTATTAATATTGATTCTCATCCCATATTTATCGCACTGAACCTCCAATTCCCTCAGCAATGCTTGCAACCCCTTGGCTGACTGAGCAACTAATGCTTGGTCAGCAGCAAACCTTACCGATTTTACCAATTCCCCTCCCGACTTTCATTCCTACCTCCAGTTCATCCCATGCCTCTATAATCATTTCCTCTACAGATACGTTGAACAGCACCAGTGACAATGGGCAACCCTGCCTTACACCTCTTCCTAACGCCGCCCATTCGGACTCTCCGTTCCCCACTCGCACCTGAGCAGTCTGCATCTACATCTACATAAATATCCTGCGAGCTACCAAAAAGGTGTGTGTCAGGGGGTGTAGCACCATGAGGGGAGGGTAAGGGTTGAGGGGGTTGGGGGAACCTGTAAGAAAAAATAGATACATATATACATATTCACATATATATATATATGCACGCACACACACACACATATATACATATATTAATATATATATATATATATATATATATATATATATATATACACACATATCCTCGCGCAGTCCCTAACCTGTACGTTAATACTTATTGTAATGAACTATGTCCTGGGGAATTTCGGCTACAAGCAATCTGGTCCCTTATCGTTCTTGGAATAAATGATGTTTTAAACCTGTCAGTCTTGCAGTCTATCTCTCTAGTCTTATATTCGTGATCCCTTCGACCGTAATACGTTGGGGATCGTATTATATCCTTGATGTTATTTGTGGCCCTTCTCAATTTATTGTGAACTCTTTGTACTTCATTTTACCTAACTCTTTATTTACATTATTCCATCTTCTTCTCTCATCCATCTTTGCAATCATTCATCCGTTACCCTTGGTTTCCTTGTTCTTTTCCCGTTAACGGTTCCTATAGTGCCTTTTGCGGCTTTCGATATCACTTTTTTGATACATTCCCATTTTTCTTCGTTAGTACTTAGCTCTTTACTGCCATCCATGATTTTCTCTACAGCCTGCTGATACTTCTTTCGTGTTAATCCATTTAATGCTTCTATATTCCATTTCATAACCCGCTGCCCCTGCCTTATCTTTTTGAAACGGACGCTACATTTCATTACAACTAATTTGTGGTCTGAGTCCGCATCCGCTCCTGGGAAACTTTGCGAATTTATCACACTGTTCCTAAACCTGTGTCTAACCATAATATAATCTAACTGATACCTTTCTGAGTCACCTGGCAATATTCATGTATACCTACGCTTTTTGTGGTGTCTAAACCATGTGTTGGTAATGACTAACCCCTGTCTCCTGCAGAATTCAATTGCACTCTCCCCGCGTTCATTCCTCATGCCTAACCCATAGTCCCCCACAACACCTCCTCTTCCTTCGCCTATCGTCGCATTCCTATCCCCCATCACTATTAAATATTTCCCTGCAGGAACACACGAGATTATATCCTCTAACTCATCGTACATCCTGTCGACTTTTCCTCCGTACGGCTGCTCTGTGGCATGTATACCTGAACAATGACCAAGTTCGTCGGTTCTGCTTTAATCTCTACTACTACTATCCTGTCCGTTGCTTGCTCTATGTTCACTACGCTTCTTCCTGCCTCTTTATTTAATACGACGGCAACCCCTCGTTGGCTCTCGTCCCCGCCGCTGTATATCACTCTATAATTGTCACTCCAGTAATCCCCTTTATCTTTCCATCTCACCTCGCATAGACCTAAAACATCTATATTACCTCTTTCCATCTCTCGCATAATATTCTCTAATTTGCCTGTCCTCAACATTGTCCTGACATTCCATGTTCCTATTCTTACTACTTTCGTCTTCTTCTTCGTCTTCTGTCCTGCTAGTGTTGGTTTTCTCTTGCAAAGGGTTTCGTAGGATGACGACCGCGGAAGCCTTGCCTCCCCCGCTGCCGGGCACGACACATGGTCATTTGGGCCGAGTCCCGTAGTTGCCAGGACGCAATTTCTTTCTTGTGTCCATCCTTCCTCAATAATATTTTTAACGTGACACCATCACTTAATGGCCGCCCCACTGGGGTCAGACGCCTTTGCAGCCGCCTCACTGAGGGACAGACGCTGCATGGACTACCTTTCGTATGGCTCCTAACCTTCGCCCTATCTGGCATGGGTTACCCTACCAGGAGCAATTATTATAACTCCCGCCAGCACAGCTCTCGGAACGCACAAGTCCTTCCACCACGTCATGGTTGTAGTCCATGGGAGGGATATATATATATATATATATATATATATATATATATATATATATATATATATATATATATATCGATCTAACCTGTCCCCTACCGAATCCTCAGAGCTAAATAACTTAATGAAAAATCCTAACATCATCATTACTTCCGCAGATAAAGGGTCAACGGTTGTGGTCTTAAACAGATCAGACTACATTAGGGAAGCTGAAACACAACTCTCTGACACCTCTTCCTACCAGCAAATCCCCGAAGATCCAAATCCCGCACTTCAGGAGGACCTAATTGAATTTCTTAGTGCCAATGGGCCGAATGAGGGTCTATCTCCTTCAGACTTAGCCATCCTCTCCCCTCCCCACCCACGCACTCCTCATTTCTATATCCTTCCGAAGATTCACAAGCCGGGTAATCCTGGTCGACCGATTTTATCCTCCCGTCACTCCCCAACAGAAAGAATCTCGGCATTTGTAGATCACTATCTCCAGCCGATTGTCCAGGCCCTACCATCATTCACTAAAGATTCCTACCATTTCCTGGATAGATTAAATTCTATCTCCCTCCCTCCAGATGCCGAGATCATTATGGCCACTATAGATGCCACGTCCCTGTACACATCCATTCCCCACTCAGAAGGTCTCTCCGCCCTCCAACACTACCTCTCCCAACGCCCTGAGCCACACATCCCCAGCACAGATTTTCTCCTCAGCCTTTCCGAGTTCATTCTTACCCGCAATTCCTTCTCCTATAATGATAATTTCTACCTACAAATCAAGGGTTGTACCATGGGTAGCAGGTTCAGCCCGTCCTATGCAAACCTCTTTCTTGGTCTCGCGGAGAATAAATTCCTGTCACAACAACCCCTGAAACCGCTATTGTGGCTCAGATATATTGACGACATTTTCCTTCTCTGGCCACATGGTCCTGATTCCCTGAAAACTTTCATTTCCAACCTTAATGCTTCGTCCTCTATCTCCTTCACGTCTACAGTTTCCTCCTCCCAAATCACCTTCCTAGATGTAAACATATCATTTATAGACCCTAAATTTCACACATCCGTACATATAAAACCCACAAATAAACAACAGTACTTACATTTTAGCAGCTGTCACCCATACCACACCAAACGTTCCATTCCTTATTCCCTTTCCATAAGGGGTCACAGAATTTGCAATGACCCTGACTCCCTAGACAATTTCCTCATAAATTTACACCATTCCCTCCTCAAACGAGGTTATCCTGAATCCCTCCTGAATAAGAGGATCCGTAGGCATACTTACACTCCCAGACCTTCCACCACCGCGAAAAACCACCCTCTTTCAATTTGTACCACGTTTCTCCCTGGCCTAGAATCTCTGCGTTCTATCCTAAAGGACCTCTATCCTATCCTCAAAAACCACAATTCCACCACCAACCTTTTCCCCAAATGCCCCTCTGTCACTTTCAAACGCCCCGCCAATCTATCAGATCTTCTAAAATCTACCAATCCACTTCTTAAATCCTCGCCCCGTTCCAAAATCACTCCCAGACCCTGCAATAAACCTAGATGCAAAACATGTCCTATTTTCCTAACCAGAATCCCATCCCTCTCCCACCCGCTTTTTAACTCTCTCCCACCAATTCCCTACTCCTCGTGTACCTCCAGCAATGTTGTCTACCTACTCAAGTGCCAACTTTGCCCTGCCTTTTACATTGGACAGTGTACCACACCCCTTAATATTAGAATCAATAATCAAAGAGCCTCATGCAACAATTCCTCCCTTATTTGTATGCTCCCAATCCCCAAACATGCCTCCGAACACAACGGTGCCTTTGACCAATGTTTTAAAGTATCCGTCTTAGCATCCCTACCACACTCAGACCCTCCACTGAAACTCAAAACATTAGAGCTAGCTTTCATCTGGCTCTTGGATTCCTGGAATCGCCCAGGTATTAATATTAGACATTAATTGCCCCCTTTATGCATATAATTTCATCCACTTCCGCCCCCAACAACTTCCTTATCATCCCCACCTTTTTTAAAATTCCCGCGCCATACACTACCCCTCCAAACTCCTCACCTCGAATGCCTTCCCCCCTTTTTTCCCCCCTTTTCCTTTCTTTTCCCCTCTTTTCCCCCATTTCCCCTTCTCCTTCCTACCACTGCTTTCGGGCCCTCCTCTGCCTCAGTTCTGTTCCTAATTCCTCTTGAGAAAGGTGGTTGGACCACCGAAAATTCGAGAACCAGTGAGTTTTCCCTCTTTTGTGTGTTTTGGTTTCTGTGTTTGTTATGACTATCAGTGAATTTACATTACACGTTTGTGGGTTTTCCAAAAAAGTGTATATATATATATATATATATATATATATATATATATATATATATATATCGATGATGCGGAAGTACTCACGAGAGCAATATAACTTTTGGACGGCACAATAGAACACAGAATAAAACAGATAACACGTAAAAGGATACTCACACTGTACATGATTTAAGCTTTCGGCCTACTCCGAGGCCTTCTTCAGGTAAGACTCTGAGACGTCTGAGAGAGTCTTCAGAGCCTTCTTCAGAGTCTGACCTGAAGAAGGTCTCGGAGTAGGCCGAAAGCTTAAATCATCTACAGGGTGAGTGTCCTTTTACGTGTTATCTGTTTTATTCTGTGTTCTATTGTGCCGTCCAAAAGTTATATATATATATATATATATATATATATATATATATATATATATAATTTTTAAGAAAAGACTCGTAAACACTCTGATATGGAGCGTAGCTATGTACGGCGCGGAAACGTGGTCGCTGAAGCAGGAGGATGGACGTAGATTGAATGATTTTGAAATGTGGGTCAGGAAAAGAATGGAGATGGTGAAATGGACCGAAAGGAAAACAAATGAGGAAGTACTGGAGATGGTGGGTGAGGAGAGAGTTTTGTTGAGAGAAATCCTCTGGAGGCAGGAACAATGGATGAAAGGTGTATTGAGCGGTAATGGAGTGTTGAAAAATGTAATCGAGGGGAGAATATTGAGCAAGCGAGGAAAGGGCAGGAACAGGATAGGGATGTTGGACGGGATGAAGGGAGGAAAGAAGTACACAGAGATGAAGAGGGATTTGATGTAGATTAGGTTGCTGGATTGGGTTTTGTTTGGAGTTACAAAATGTTTATTTGATAGTAGTGTCCATCCAAAAACCTACCTGAACCGGTAGATTACCTATTAATATATATATATATATATATATATATATATATATAACTTATGGGCGGCACAATAGAGCACAGAATAAAACAGATAACACGTAAAAGAACACTCACATTGTAGATTATATGAGCTTCCGGCCTACTCCGAGGCCTTCTTCAGGTCAGACTGAGAGGACTTGAGGGGAGAGTGTGTGGGGCGGGAAGGGGGGCGGAAGGTTTAGGGACTGCTGGGAAGGGAATTAAAGATGGCGGTTAAGGGTGGGAATTTTAAAGGATCGGAAATACAGGATGTATGCGGATTCGCGAGTTCTTACCTCTATGTTGGTGGCTGAATCGGGTAGGGATTCTAGAATTGATAGGTAAAACCTTCTTCGAATGGCAGGTTGTGTGAAGTTGCATGTGAAGGATTAGGAAGAGAAGAGAGTGAGACAGAATTACAGGAGTAGCGGTGATTATTCATTCAAATGGATAGAGGGGTATTGCATTCGCCTATGTAAAAAGAAATGCAGCGCTGCTGATCAGATCTGCTCCCCTCTCCCCCCATCCCCTCATTGCTCTTTCACCCCGTTCCCACGACAATTGTCTCTCGAGAAACGTTATCTATCTTTTTTCATGCAAAATATGCATGAAAGATTATTTTCTCTCCCGCTTCCATGATTATTATCAGCAGTGGCTTAGGATGGGTTTTCGATGGCCCCAAGCACAACACACTTCTGTACTCCTATGCTCTAACAAGACAAAAAAAATATCCTCGAGCACCATTCCTCATAATAAAATAACCCATTAATTAACTCTTGATATATTCTAACTTCCCAGCATTCTCTCCTCTTTTACCGATTGCCATCATGTAGATAAAGAATTATATTAAAGAAAGAGGCATTGGAGTTAATTAGGGAATACGTTTATCTTCTCTCTCGTCAAAAGTCTTATGTTATTCAGGTGGATCATTTCACGAGTAACTATTTTTAAATACATCTGTGTTTATGTGTGGAATATAGTTTAGAACAAAAATTGTAAAGGCAATAAAATGATGAATTTGATGGGGAAATTTATCTTACATATTTGACCTTGATGGTACTTTTTCGTAAAAATGTTCTTGAGAGCCGCTGTTTTCATGTCTGTGTGATTTTGGATAGGATATTGTACATATCCTAATTATTGGGTTCACAGGAAATTATTTTTTCCTACCGTATTTTTAAAAACTGAAAAAGGATAATATACATTGATGTATATAAAAACGTTAAGGCATTTTAACACAGAATCACATAGAAAGGACACACATACAGTTTTGACGCCAGAACTAGATATGTGAGTGAATTTGCGTTTCTGTGTTTAAATGTCTCAGTAAATGTAAAACTGTTTCGAATATTTGTATATATGCACACACATATACATGTATGTATATAATATTCAAAACACAGAGACACAAAGAAAGGACACCCACAGTATTTAGTTTGCGTTTCGACGGCACGACCGTCGCAATCATCTGTGTTTGTGCGTCACCGGAGTGCGCTCTATTTCAAAGTTTTTGTACACATGTGTATATATATATATATGTATGTATCTGTATATATATATATATATATTTATGCAAAGTGTTAGTAAATTTTCAGAGCAGCGAGAACATGTGGTGAAGCATTTTATATTACCCAAGATACTTAACATTTTTAATCACAGCCATCACTCTAAAAGTAATGAAAAAATAGCTTATTTAGTATTCATGCCTTCATGTCTGTAATTAGCCTATGAATTAATACTAGTGCGGTACTGAAGAAGGATAGTAAGAATTAAGCATGCATCTTGACTAGACCAAGGAGGAATGGCTCGAGTATCCTGAACCTTATGCCTTCATCCTGACTTCTACCTGCTGGTGTATCGCAACTTGATCCATATCAAGATATCCAGTTAGTCTAGGTGAGGGGTTTTTGAGAGTAAAGGACAGTTAATTCAAATAAGGGATGACTTTTGGGAGTCTTCTATTTTAATTAACAGTCTAATATTCTTTAGCATCAGCCCTAATATAAAGAAACTATTTTGACTGCATGTATAAATCGGCTATATCATTTCATACCGGTGCGAATACCCGTTGGGGTGCGCAAGTGTCATTTTAATGGTAAGGTATTTCTGAATTGGTGTTCAAAATTTGGAAAGCGAAATCCAATTTTCCTTCCATCTAATCCAGCTCAACATTGACTTGAATTTACATTAATTTTTTAAAAATCGTAGTTTAGACGCAAAAATTGAGTGCTGTTCCGAAAGTAAACTTTAATGTGCATCTCTTAAAGTAACCAAATAATACTTTTATTATTGAGTACTACAGCTAATTTAATTGTATTTAATTTAAAAAATGCATATATGACCATAGCAAAATGCCTTTCCTCATTATCATTTTCTAAATTAGCAGTCTTCCCAGTTAGATTGGGTTGGTTTCCGTAGGAACTAGTCAATGCCTTTCTTTGAAGGAACATTGAAAATATTTTCGAATGGTTTCAGTCATCATCATGAAATATTTTCTTCCTTCATCAGCTACTATGAGTTTACGGAAAAATTGTATCCGCTATCCTAATCTCTGGGTATTTTAAATGTTCTCGTCTAAAACAATGACATGAGAAAAATTAACATTTATAAAGGATCATGAAACTTAAATAATTCGAAATATAATTGAGGTCAACAGATTTGGTTATCATGATGGAATCGGGATGGTATGAAATTTGTATATTTTAAGCAATCACATTATTTTTTCCCTCCCCAAAATGCTTTCATTTAAGACATTACGCATTTAATATGAAAGATGTGGTTTTGAAATATCTCCCAGTAATTTGTGAAACACAACTGCATTACATTTATTAATACCTTTCCGTTGTATTAATATGAAAGGAAGATATTTTCGGCGGAGTCATCTATAGTTCCCAACTGATTAATCTTAAATTGTTTTTTGACCTCCAGATAAAATATTCTCCTCGGCAAAATAGAGCCAACCGTTCATTTTGCTGCTGTCATGCCGGCGCGATTTCTCGCCCTTAACTTCCGTCCATTTGCTCTTGTTTGAAACGACTTGCGGTATTTGCAAACACGCGAGCCTGATCCGATTTATTGGTTGCGCGTTGCTCTGGAGAAACGCGCGAGAGAGGAGAAAGAAGACGAATGCTACATTGAACGAGCGGCGAATTCGATGCGCGAGGTTTTGAACTTTGATCGCTACGTTTTGTGTGAAGCAACATCTCTTTAATGCGGTAATTTTTCACTATTACATCCCTCTTCGAAGGCTGAAATAGTTATTTAACTGTCATCATCTTTTGTTGTCTCATTCATGCTAGAAGGTTTACGACCGTACTTATATTCGGGTTTCATTTCTCTCTTCTCGCAGTCGTAATATTTTATTGAGTCGGAAAATTTATTGAGACAGAAACTTGTGTTTCTTTTAATTCTTAAATATTTATTCTAATCGGTCTCTAGTATTTCCTCATTCATCTATTCCCCGTTCCGCTAACTTTTTATGGACTCCCAATAACCTGTCGTTCAGTCATTTCGTGTTATTAATTATTAATAATTCATTATAATGTATAATTGGGTGAAGGATCAATTATAATATTATAAAATGTACAGTTTTTTATCGTGTTCTTGTTGATTTTAGTTGATGCAACTTTAGCGATGGTCTAACGTATGTTATTAGTGGAACCGGATTTCGATTCTAATCTAAAACCCTTAATCAGCTCTCTTTAAGTATCCGGAGGTTTATAGAACATTCTAAGATATTGCGGGACCAAACCTCATCTGGAATATATCTTGAAATGCAAATGCCGTCTTGTCGCTCTGATTTAATTTTTTATTTTAAGAAGTTATGAGCGTTGTCGTGCCTGAATCACTGAAGTACCCCAATCATAAATACTTCTAAATCTTCCTGTGATTTTATTGAATACCTATTCACAAATTTTCCGCACAAATTTCTCTCGTCAAATTATGTATTGTCCTATAAAAGGAGCCAAATTTGATCACATTCCCGGACGCATGAAGTCACTGAAAGGTGGAACATGCTTTGTCTTTATGAAAATGTTGAAATATGAGCCAGTGAAAGTAGCACTCTCATTTCCATATGCTTACAATTGTGAGATAGAATGCTCAGTAAACTACGAGCCATGAATTTCGAATGCATGGTATTAAAAAAAACATTTTTCCATCCCTTCCGTTTTCTGATTTTAGTTTACTGATCGTGAGATGATGAAAAGATTTGTCAGCATGAGGTATTTTGAATTTTATTCTTCATAAAGAGAAACTGAAAAAATCTACGTATTTTGGAACAGCAATCATCACCTTCGGGGACCGTTTTGTTTTTTCCATCAACGATTTGCAAGTTACATAATTGAAGACTAAGTTCTTTTGGCAGAAGGGAGCGCACGGCCAATTCGTCCTCGCACGTGATAGAAATTCTAAATGCGTTCCGAGTCCCCTCGGCCTTTCAAATGATGAAGTTATTTGTCAACAGGAATCACCGTGATGAAAATGTTGAAGATGTCCGACTCTACCATCTGCTGTTATATTTATGCATGCTCTGCGATATTTAAGCAGCCGCAGGTCAAATCATGCGCAGCCGAGCCACGCTAGATTAATAAACTAAACGCTCGCCTCTCTCGTTTCCACCAAGAATACTTGGCCGATTATGGATCTCGCCAAATACATTTCATCCGGTTTCCCATTAAGGACGGGAGGGACCTGCGAAAACGGTCGAAGCCTTTGGGGGGTGGCAGCAGAGGGGAGGGCCATCGTCCCTGCGCCGAAAGGGCCCGGCCGCAAGAACAAGTGTCCCAAGACAATTTATACTAAGTAGGCTCCGACTCTCTCGTGGAGCAGATAATTTAACGGGTGCCCGAAAAACGCTCTCTGACGTGGAATGGTTCTCCGGCGCGTTGTAACAAGGTGCCATTATTGTTTCATTTCGACTAACGATGACGTCTCAATCGAGAGCAGTTTGCTTCACCCTTGTATTTGAGCCGGCCATTCCGGCAAGGGAATTTTTTCCTTCAATTTTGAGCTTCTTTTAGTAAATTTATATCTTTGCATTCCTCTATTTTTTTAGGCATTAAATGAATGGGAACAAGTGCACCTCACCGTGATGAAGTGAGAAATTATGCAAAAGTTTGTATTTCATCTTTTCCAAGGGGAAGGAAAGCGACCGTGAAAATTTATGAGAAGGCTCCTAGAACTAACCGTTTCATTAGTGAAAACCATATGAATATTTGGTAAAAAGTTCAATAAATATGAAAGTACCCGCAATTCAGTGGATCGTTGAAGAAAAAGTCGCTCGATGCATGGCATATTGGATTCCAACTCATTTCAGCAGCTTTTTCCCTTTGGCAGAAGACTAATCCATTTGTATGCATTTTAAATAGCAATCTCATTCAATTGAATTTAAATCTTCTTCTGTGTTTCATTTTTATGTGGACGCAATCACTGATGCCCTCTCTGAAATTGGAATTTTTAATTTTTACCCCAATCATTTCCCTCTTGACAGACAGACATATTCCAAATCACCAATGCGCATATGTCGAGTTCCTTGTGTCGTAGCTCTGCGAAATTGTGAAGCCGGTTGGTTATGAAAAGAATCGGAAAGCGAGCAGAAATTCAAATGTTGATCTCCTGGATCACTTTGATCCATGCATCGTCACGCGACGATGATCCATGCGACGTCATCAGCCGTCACCTCGGCGTTAACACTTTAGCGTCGCTAATTTTTAAACATGTACATTCACGCTCTTAACTACCATCCAAATATTACCTCTCCTGTAACTATGAAAGTTCACGGTACTCCATCACGTGACAGCAAAGGTATATTTCATTTTTTTCATTCACTTTCATGTACTCTATTTTTAGATACTAATTCAGTTGAATCGTTTCAGTGCGATAGAAAGAGCAGTTAATCGTGCACAAAATGTTATTACAGTAATTGCGTTTGCGTGAACTGGTAATTTCTTTTTTCAATGGCTAATAGTAATGATTACTGACCATGCAACTCCAGCTCGCAGGTTCCGTAGGTTTTTCGAGAAAAACCGTTCTCGAGCAGCTTTGAGTGACGCGTTCCACCGCTTGCGGACGTTGATGCTGCGCACTTGGAAATATTCATCTCGAGACACTTGTCTCTAGGTTGCGTCTCAGGAGTCACGACGGACGACATGAATAACAGCAATGAGCATCCACGTAAGGGGATATGCATCAAAGCACAACATTTTTATTCATTGAAATGGCATAATATTTCCACCAAATCATTAAAAATCCCGTACAAATAATCTGCTTGGTTAAGTAAAATGATGCAGGAGCGATGGGTTTAGGAATACATCTCAATGTGTACTTATGAGACCTTTCTTGTGATACCTGCAGTATAAATCATATCCAAATGAGTAATATCTGCAATGGAGCTCACTAGGATATTTATTTAGTTATACAACAAAAGGATGCAAATGACTTTAAATGATTCTTCGCTGGGAAATAAATAAAAAGTAGTTTACCGAATGGTGAAATCGATTAGTTCAAACAGGTCCTGCTTCTATTATTATCTCCAATCACTTACATAACAGATATTTGAAATCGTACTAAAGAAAATAATCATCTTTACAGTTCATCTTGAATACAGTCAAAACAACCTCGTACCTTCATGCGCTGCGACATTCCTCATAACGAACATTTCATTTGTAAGTAATTGAATGAATTTAACCTTAATCATCAATCAATCAAGTAATGATTGTGGTTAATATTTCTCGACTCGTATTTGTGCGTCGAAAAGCGTAAAAACCTCACACACAGGTTTCGTGATAGCGAACAAGTTGTTACTTGACTATTTCTTTATCAGTGTTCCACTACGTATTTGCCATTCGGCTGCATGGCTGGCGTTGGAAAATCACTTTCTTGGGGAAATTTGAGTGCTTAGTTATATTTGTAATCCGTAGTTCGCGAATGTTATTTGGTTGAGGTTCAGGGCATGGCCGGTGGCCCCCTGGACCAAACGATCCATCAAAGGTTATTGCCCGATCGATACTAACTCACAGCCATTCTGAAACGAACCCTCAGCCTTTAATGTGAGTTCCGAAATTTATTAAAGGCTATTGAAATGCCCTTCCTTGAAAGTTTCTGATTTATAGTTTACAGACATTTATGAATATGGAAACAAGTAATTGCTCAACGGAGATGGAATTCAAAATGTTTTGTATAAAACAAATTTTTAAAGTTTGAACGACTGCCATTTGTTTGGTCATTCCTTCGTTCCCTTTTTGTTTTTATTTATAATTAAAAAGGCAAATTAACTGTCAATGGTCGTCCACTTAGAGTTCTTCACCTTTCACGACGTCTGAGTTCTTTTCTTGAGCAAGTAGGAAAAATCTAAAATACAGTCGATCGTTGAAAAAAACATTCTTTTTCAGTTTTTCAGACATCCCGTGAATTTTTCATGAGGCTTAGTCCAAATTGCTCTATAAAAAGGGAATAAATTCCTTTGAAGCATAGAATTGAGTAACTCATTTCCATTCTTAGACTTTTCAACTCGTGGTGAAAATATAGCAGATGAAAAATGTAATTACTTTTTGCGTTGTTATGTAATTGTTGTAATGAATGCTCCTCATTTCGCTCAACATTCACCCCAAATGATCTTGTTTTTCTCTAATTTGAGCAGGGAAGACCTTGTTTTTCAAATGTCTGATTATATTATATGAGTGCTTTGGGAGATGATAGCATGAAAGTACGCTCTTAGTCGCTTGAGAGAACAATGCCGGTATTATTGCCCCTGGAGGAAGCGACTTGCGGTTTGCATAACAGCGGCTTTGAGATGCGCTGTTGAGGAAAATGGCACACGCGTGATGGCTCTTGTAAAATTTGATGCTTTAGGGCTACTAGTCTCCTTCAAGTTATCGAGCTAAAACACTTTATTTGAGACTTTTACCAAGAGAGTTGAATATCGGTATTTTCGCCTCTGTTATGCCTCAGCCACTCCATTCTATTTGACCTCAGAGCAGTCCATACACGATCAGCCTCAGATCAAAATTTATGCGAACTTAAAATTATCGTTCATTTTTTTCGTGTATCTAAATATTAAATATTGCCCTCGAGTTGTACCGGCATCTGAACAGATATATCATCAGTCCAAAGGATTATTTTGAGAATACAAGGGTGGTCTGAAAAGATTCCGACCTAACAAAGATACAAGATATTTTTTCTTGAATTTTCTGAGTCGGAAACTTTTCAGACCACGCACGTATATCGTTATATCATTATATCATTACATCATTATATTAATCCTTTTGAAAACTGGGTGCTACGATAGTTTGCGATAATTCAAACTATTTAAGTTCAAAGTAACTTACTTTTTATGAGGTCGATTCTGAAAATATAATGTTAAAATGTAGTAACATAGTAAAAGTACTAACATAGTAAGTACTCCAAAACATTCGTAAAATCGTTTATAAATTATGTCGGGATAAAACTGATAAAATCTGATAATAAATGAGTTTTGTCACTTTTTATGCAATGAAATGTCGTGTAGCATTCAAAGGCTTTTAAAAAGATGTCCAGTTTTGAGGAATGAGCCTCTATGCACGTTAAATTTCCTTATCTCAGCCATACTATATATCTATGAAAAATGTGTACGCCTGCGGCACTCGCTGTTGTGAAGTAGGACGAGGAGACAGGAACCGCGCTCTGATTTCAGTGTTCATGTCTCTCTATGGAGTGGGATTAATGCCCTGCCCTCATCCTCAGGCAGTCTCGGACTCGGGACTTTCCCCTTGTTTTTCTCGTTTGGTGAATAACACCCTATCTAATCCTCTGCTGATCAGTTATTCTCGATGCAAATACTGGCCGGAATTGTTTCTGTCTCATTCTTTACCTCCGAGATAAATACTGTCATTTGGGTGGCACTAAATTCTTTATTTTCCGTTGTGATCTTCCTAGCCCTTCACATGGTTTACGTAGCTCACGATTTTCGCATACAAGAGGACAGACACAATTTAACGGAGAATCAGTGAGATTAGCCTTGTTTTCACGTGACCTTTTCGTTTGTTTGTGAAAATCAAAAGGGGAAGACCTTTGCCTAAGACAGTCATGGAAGGCGTTTTTGTCTTATTTCATTTTGATATTAAATTACCTGAAATACACATACGAAGGATTTCATTCCATAGTCTTATTTTGTGGTCTAATCCGATGCTGTTCCCGGGGACGGGGATCAGAGAAAATAGTCAGCCTAGAGAATGACACACCTTTTCCGTGACTACGTACTTATGAGATTCCGGCTTGAACGACTGCACTTAGGTTTTCTATTCTGATTTAAAACTTAGATTCTGCATTTCACAGCCCAAGGTGTGAAAGAGCAAAAGAGCATCTCATTCAAAGAAGGAATAGCAAAAGAAAAAAGAGCATCTCATTCAAATCAAACATTCCCCCAAATAACCAATTTAGAGGCAAGATTTTAACTCTAAAATTGAAATTTTTTTTCAATTTGTCGTACCATTTCAATGCAACCATTTCAGTGTGTAAAAATCATTCGCCTTGATTTTTACACTCTGAAATTGTTGCGATGAAATGCATGTTAGCGGATGACTCCGTTGAAAGTTGCTGTTGCAACATCTCTCGCAGGTTCTTGAAAGTTGTACAATTTGATGTTGCTGTCAGTGATATTAGAGACGGGTAAGAAACATTCAGCGTGTCTAATTTTAACCCCTATGTTACGATTTTCAATTGCGCATGTTCTTAAAGAAAATCAATCGATTCCTACTATTAATTGAATTCACCAGTGGCATTTCTTTGCAAAAGTTTTCATTCCTAAACGAGTTAGTTTCCGAGCCAACCTCGGGAGTTTTGACCTCAGACTTTTATGATATATTTTATCGAGAAAGCTCTTGCGTCTCGTTTAATTTCGGCGGCGGTCGATGGAGTCGAGGCAGGGGTAACCCCGGCCGGGTAAGGCCGAGACCTAGAAATCTGTGACGTCACCTCCGGGTGCCCTTCTATACACCTCAAGGCTGAAGTTGCTGGGACGAGTTCGAGAGCTGGGCGATTTCGGAGCGTTTCTTTTTTTTGCTTCCATTGCGTAAATAAATGAAGGGCCTTTTGAAAGTACCAGCCGCGGTAATTTCTCAACTTGTACCCGGTTAACGTTAAGACGTAAATGGACGCATTTTCATCAAAAAATATCTTAGCTCTCGGGCAATTGAGATGCTGCAGGTGATTAAAAATTTTTATATTGAGCTCCGGCGTGTGTGAAAATTGACCCATTCTCTGGAGGTTCATCATTGTGACTGCCTTGTAACGTGATTCCATAGATTCATTAGTAATTACTACTCAACGGTGCCCCGACGGCTGTGTTCATACGGAATCAGAATCGTGAACTCCATCGGGGAAATTCTGATTCCGACATTGAAATGGTTATGCCAGAGGTATGACCCGATCCTGCGACCCTCGAATTGACTGGTGAACGCGCTACTTCCCAGTCAGCCGGGCAGCTCCTTGTGTTCATCCTTCTTGCTGGTAAATCACTGAAAATTGATACATTATTTTTACACCAATCTATTCCTTTGCTGAAGTCCCATAAGTTGGACTCGAAGGTGACGTTTTGAACGTCTGACCGAAATTTGTCTAAAAAATAAAAAGAATAATGGAAAATACTTCCCAAGTATCTTCATTTAGAGTGAATTTTCACGAATTGGTGCCTGCTACGTTATTCAAGATTTCATATTGATACACATCCTTGTTTGAGTCAGCCTTGAGGATATCTTGATGATAAATGTACAGTGTTTAACGGTAAAGTTGTCACGTTAAATGGACAGAGTTCTGACCATGCTTTTGGCACAATGTAATTGAACCGTTCATTTTATTTTGTAGTTCAATTAATTTATTTTAGATTTTGCCCAGCATTGGTTGCATGGGATTTGTGGAAACCGCCGATGAAATAAAACATTCCAATCAATTAACTTTGATCGGACTCTTCCCTTAAATTGATTTCCTGCGCACCCTTTATGTGTGGATTAGACATCCAAGTTTATTACTTGGATCCCCACTGCTCGACGATCGTTAAAAAACACCCATCCAGTTTATCATTTTAACCTCTATCCAAAGGGGATGAAGGGATGAGATAGGAATCTTCATTATTGGTCGGGATATTTACAGCCTTATCAATTACTCCTAAAAGATCCGTAAAGACCGCAGCATGTGATTTCCGATGCGTTCGATAAAGACGTAAATGGCTCTACTGATGATGGATAACATCACTCCGTAGGTTTTGCTCCGTGAAGCGTAGGCATTGAATCTCTCAGTTCTTGTAATTTGAGTGTTTCTTTTCTTGTCTTCCAATTTGAGCGGGGTTTGCTCTCGTAAAACGAGTAACGTATGGAATCGTAAGGAAAAAACCTTACAGCTCTGCATAAAATGATAAAATGGGGATCCAGTGAAAGTCTTGTGTATTTTCTGTCTTCTGTAAATCGGAACTCAAACATTGAAGGCTGTAATCGGTAGGGTGTCACAGTTGGAGGATCAATTTTATCACTCATGCACGTTGCTTAACTTATTTTTACAAATGTCTACATTATTTACGTCGTCAAAGCGATGGCTTTATCGCCTACCACCAAGAAAATTCAGCAGATTGACTTTGGAGGATGAAGAAATTCTACAAATGCTACATTCAAGGCTGCTAAAATAGAATGCCACTTTCTTTTGGAAATTTTTTCGAGATTCCCCCTGAATCTCTTCATGAAAAAGTTCAAATTTCTCTAAACATTAGCCCTTTGTGTAAGTAAATCAAGTAATGAAAGTATGCATGGTAAAGGTCTTTAAAAAATGAAGAACATTATGTCTCTAAGTTCAGTTTGCTTCAATTGCCTCGTACTAGGTACGATACGGTTGTAGAATTCTTGTCATTTCCGCTTTTAGTTTTCATTATATCTCCGAAGTTTTCGTAAATTTTATGATAAGTCCTAGTCGATCCGTCACACGGTAAGCTATATGGTTCATGGAATTGTGCAATTGTATTATTTAATTTTTCCTTGGAATTCCCCTGTCTCTAATTACCTGTGGTAGTACTCATTCTGCGACACTGGAATTCTTTGATTCACGTAAATTTTATAGCAGGAAGTTATGCATGCAGATGACGTGTTTACACATACATATTCTAGTTTAAAGAAACCCTTGAAAGCTACGTGGATAACACAGGCCAACAGTGGTTTTGGTGCCGGAGCTTTTAATGTTGATTTAAAGAACAATTGGGGTGCTGAATCCAATTATGACACTAGTTTTTTCCTATCAGCTATAGTTTTCAAGATATAGATATGTTGTTACTTACGTAAAAAATCTTCTACATGGTGATATGGGAATATTATATTAATAATAAAATCCACTAAATATAAAGACTTGATTTATTTCTAGGGCTGTTAAATCACCCACAAACACAGCAGAATTTTACAATACAATTGAACACAAATACTAAATTTTTTACTGTAATAAAATAAATTGAAAAGAAAAAAATACATAAAAACATCACTCAACACATCGGAAGCTTCTTTTGCGCGATTTTCTTGAGTGCACTTTGTTCAAACAGTCTCGTTTTAAGCACCAGCAGTAATGTGCCATCATATGGCTATCCCATCTTCCTTGGTAGCGAGCTTCCATTGTTTTTATATCCTGGTGAAATCTTTCACCTTGTTCTTCACTTGTGTCTCCTAAATTTCCAAGAAAATTGTCTAAGTGGCTGTGTAGGTAGTGAACTCTTGTGCTCATATTACATCCAAGTGATTTGAAGTTAGTGAGCATAATGTTTACCAGCTCAATCTAATTTTCACTTTTGTGATTTCCTAGAAAATTTTTTATGACCTCAACAAATGACATGCAACTAATTATTTCAATCTCATTCATTGACTCGACAAAAGCAGGATCCTTTGTAAGTTGTCTGATTTGTGGCCCCTCAAAAATACCAGCTTTAAGTTCTTCAATACTTATATGGGGCATCTTTAGTCTTAAGTAGCCGAATCATGGTCCATCCTTGTCAAGAGCCTTTACAAATTGCTTCATTAGGCCTAGTTTAATATGTAGAGGCGGTAAGATGATTTTCTCTCTTTCAACTAAAGATTCAGCAATGACGTTTTCTTTCCCAACAACCAAGTTTTCTCTCTAGGCCACTCCTTCTTAATCCAGTGGTTTTGTCTGTCCCTGCTATCCCAGAGGCACAAGAAACAAGGATATTTTGTGTAGCCACTTTGCTGCCCAAGAAGAAAGTTCACCATTTTTAAATCTACACAAATCACCCAGCGATGTTCCTGGTATTTTATCTTCTGTAAGACCCATGCTATTGTATCGTATTCTTCTTTCATTTTAGTTGAATGAGCGATTGGTATTGCGCCAAACCTGTTACCATTGTGAAGAAGTACACATTTGAAACTACGCTTGGAGCTATCAATAAATCTTTTACCGAAGTCTATACAAACGATTTTTGTTTTTTAATCTCATTGGCCTACAATATAGAAATATACATAAAACTTATTGACAGTTAATTGAAAATAAAAGGAACACCGCAGAGTGGTTATAAATTAGTATACTTATAGATTTATATAACTTTGAAAATTATTTTCCGGAATATATCAAATATTAAAACAACTAATCGTAAGATGTACCATATCTAAAAAAGTAGAGCTGTTAAATAAAAACGGATTTCATATTTGGATTCAGCTCTACAAATATAGTTAAAATCATCACAAAGATTCCCGGCACCAAAAAAAATTTTTTTTGTAGGCCTGTGTAATAGATTTGGTAGATTACGGAGACAAGGGAGTGTTCGTCAGAAAGGGAGGCGTTTATATATTGCTATCCTTATAAATACCTGGTCTCTCATATCAAACATTAATTTTAAAATTCACTTGTTATCACCGCAACTGAATAAGTAGGCATGTCCAACAACAACATTCTTCTGTGATGAAGTGTAGTCCATCTTATTCAGTCATCGGATGAAGCAGAGAACCATGGCATTTATTTTTTCCCAACATTTTTACTTGCTAAGTGAAAAAGTGCACTAAATCGTACTTGAAACTGCTCGAGTAATGTTGAAAATGTGTCTTTGATCTTCGCTGAAAATTTTACCCAGGTAAGATGAACCAAGTTTTTCCACCGAGGAGGAAAAATGGAAACCAGTCGCTGATTTAACTTTTCCATGCATTAATCCATTGCGTGTAAACCGGATAGGTTGCTGTCTCATAAGCAATTCCGAATATGCAAATCGAGGAAGTGAGAATATTTTACGCTTTGCAAAATCTCTTCGACCGAAATATATCCTGGATGATATTTTTTACTGCATTCCTCAAGAAAGGTCGCTGGCGCCTTGGTTGCGTTGAGAAATTATGCCCAGTCCACTGTGACCCTGGCGAGGGAGGTCCGGTTATACATTGTACTTGAGTTCTGCCGTCATCATAAATGTACTATTTAGCTGCCTTATTATACCTTATATTGGATCCAAATAACCCTAATCGACGGTTAAATCCATCCACCATCTTCAGAATCTGAAGATAGCGGTCTGCCCGACGAAACCTAAAATATATTCTTCAGTGGCCTTCCTATGTGTTTCTGTGTTTAGTTAAGTTTTTAATTTATATATATATATATATATATATATATATATATATATGTTATTTTTTACGTGGATAGTCTGAAAAGTGTTATGTCCCAAACTTTTCAGACCACCCTTGTATATATACACTTCACATGAATACAGACATAAGGAAAAGAGAACGTATGTAAAAGATAAACACAGGGTAGCAAAACAAAGCACACAAAAAAGAAACGCGTATTCCGAAATTACGGTGGTAATACCACCTTTCTCAGGGGAGCAATTGGTGGTGGCAGGTGGTGTTGATAGTGAAAAAAATATGCTTTTTATGTAATTAAAAGGAGTGAGTTGGCGTCAGCCAACAAAAATATAGATAAACAATTAAAAAAAGGACACTCGCACGTATTCCGAAAGTTTCAATGACAAGACCACCTTTCTCTTTGCGGGCAGAATGAGCTGAGTACACCGTTTTGACTCTTCGTCCTTTGTTGGCCTATCCTCGTCCGTGATCCTAAAGTAATCATTAATGTGCCAACGAGCGACGAGGATTTCACGGAGTTTCTTTGAAGGATGGTTCTGATGGTACCCCGAAGTTTCATTGTACGCATGGGAAACAGTTGTCTTCTCTGGCTCTTTCTATCCAACCGCTGAAAGCTCTTTCCCTGCCGTTCACTATAGCATCGAAACTCTGCTGGTCCTTTGGTCGTTAAAACAGATGGGGGGAGCTCGCGAACTTTCCTACCGGCATCATTAGCTCCATCGCCTAAATACGAGATCTTCCCCTACCTCACGTTAAGCCTCTTATCGAGCGTTTGTCTTAAGTCCTCCGACGATTTTTGTCCTTCGAATAATTCTCCCCGCAACGTCATACGTAGATATGACATTCAAGAAAATGAAATGTTTATGAACAATGAACAACTCTCACCTGAGATCTTGCGAATGCAGAATTTCTGTTCAACATTTAAGCTGCAATTTGGACATGAAATTAATGACATATAATTTTATTTTTTTTCTAACTCGTAGAAGAAATAAACGCTAACCTATCGTACATTATTCAGGTTTTATATGTGATAGACTAGTCTTCAAGTTTTAATTTTCCCTTTTAATTGTCCTTAGTTTTTTCTTGCGTGAAAAGCTTTTTTTGCAACAGAAGTACCACAGATGTTTGCGTTTTTTGTTGAGAATGGTGTGGAGGATAAAATATGCACAGTCTATCTCACCACTGTTGATGTATTAATATAACTTAATACCGCTCTCACATCACGGCGCCGTTACATAGCTTTCAAACGTGAAAGGTAATTAAAACATACTCTGCATTAACTCTCTACTGAACTGAAATATACCTGCTGTACGTTAACGGGCATGTTAATCACCTCAGCATTAGATTTGTCTCACTTAAAATCGACAGTAATCGAGTTTCGTATTAATTAGTTGTGAAGCCTTAGCCCACGGTTCCGTAAGGCAGCAGCCTTGATTCTTAGTTTTCATCGTGTAGAACTTACATTAAATGTTTTCCTCTCATTTATGGAAGCACATAAATGGCAAATAAATTTAATCGCCCTATGCGATTACCCACCATGATATTTTATCCATCCAGAGATGAAAGAGAGCAGTAAAATTCGCTGACTACATCCATGGAACTGATATAAACATCCAGCACTCCCATTCTGCTACTTTGTTACACATTTATCTATTAACAGTTGGCTTCTGTTCCGTTTTCCCACGCACGAGGGCCCAGGTTCAGTTCCCGCGGATGGAAGGGTTTGTCTCTTCTCTGCCGATCTCAGATTCGCTATCGTGTGTTTTGGAGACGCATAGAACGCCAGAGGGTAGCAAATCCTCCCTCGGAAGGATCGAAAGCCTGTTTAAATCGCTGAGACCCACTCACGTCCTCGCGGGTAATTTGTTTGCTGAGTTTCTCTCCCTCCTCTCCACTTCCCCATGCCACTCTTCCAAAGTAACCGAGAAATCTCGCTCATCTAAGTATATGCCTTTGCTCATTCCCCTTGCACGTTTCCTTATCGTTAAAAACCTATCGAATGCTTACGCATTGGCGGCGTGTGTGAAGAACCTTTCATTTTCCGTGTTTATGTTTGAATGCAGTGAACGTCAGTTCGTTGTTTTTTAAGTGAAGTACTCTTTTCGTATTTTGAAACCTAAAATCAAAATGCTTTCAAAATTAAAGTGCGATCTGTGATTGGGTTTTTACTGGCAAAAACCACAAGCCAATCGAAAGTCATGGGCAACTTTGTGAAGTCTATGGAGACGGAACAATGAGTGCAGCAGTGGTGCATTCAGTTCAAAATGCCCGCACCAATTTTCACCACGAGGACCGCAGTGATTGGCCTAACCTTGCGGTAGGCGAAAGATGGCTTCAGAGACGGAATTTGTATCGTTATTAGAAACATTTGAAGAATGTGTCTTTCGAATGCATGTAATAAAACTTTTTCGTGTCCCTAGGTTAATATTTTATTTCAATACGTAAGTTACTTTCTGGTCGGCCATGTACTTTTTCCTATACAGTGGTAAAATATTTGTTTGGAAACTTATCCATCTTTCGGCAGAGGTGGTTCCTACAGCTCCGATGTTTTTGATGGTTAACTAATGAGCCATTCAGAATGTCTGATATACCTATTGCAGATGATTTCCCATAACTTATTCTTGATGAACATTCAAGGGGAATGATTCCTTTACTTTCGCTGTTGAGGGCCATAAGTAGTAGAAGCATGCTTACTCGCGTCCTTAATAAAGGTTGCAGGGTCTGTTTGTAGAGGATAGCCTGTCAGGTCAGGACAAAGATAAAATAAGGGAGATAGATTCCAATACAGATAGATTCAAATACTCATTCTTCCCCAGAACAATCGGAAATCATAATCGTAAGAATCCAAAGTCCCTTTAGAAATATTAAAAACATTTAAGTTACGCGTCGGAACAAAATTAAAAATTCAAAGATTGTGCATGTGTATGTTTGTTGGTAGTTTGTAGGTTTGTGAAAGGGTTGGGGCGAAAGGGTTCTTGCATGAATGTTTACCATGTTTGGTTTGTGGGCTATACATTTGTGGCTTCTGCATGCGGTTTTTTTTTCTAAATTACGGGTGGTGCCCTTGCGGCGGCTTGCGGGGTATTGAGTAGATGTAGATGAGATGTAGAGAAGAAGTTATCGGTTCTATTTTCCTTTATTTTACTAGAACCAAGGCGGCCATATTATCTGTGCTTCACGAATTCTCTCGGTGGGAAAAAACGTTTACGCTGTTTTTCAAATAACCTGCGACCCATCCCACAAGTCAAGGTTATTTCATCCCCCTCACTCCGATTAGCTATTATTAGTCCACTGGTCTTACTTATCACCTCATAATTCTCAGACGTCATACCTGCCAGTCGCACCCAGGAACCTCGCCAAGTCCTCCATCGACTTCCTCCCATCGTTCCGTAACCTCCCATCGCGGATTTTTTCTAATAGTCTCTCGGAATTTCTTCGTATCACCTTACACCTCTTTTCACGCTCAGTTTCCAGGCACGTTGTCCAACTTGGACACTTATCACATTTGATGGTATTTTCCAGTGGAAGCCCCAAGTTGATCGCAATTTACCGTAAGCATCGTGATAGCTGTTGTTGATGCAAACAAATCTGGAGTTTCATGGAATTTACACTGGAAGTTCAACTGCAATTTCGTAGTTTACCTCCTGGAAGAATAATACAGTAGTTCTACTCTCGTGGTGAATTCTGTGCACTCTGTCGACTAATGCGAGCGGTAGTTAATGTTTTTCTATAAAACCGGTCGCTCCTCGCTATTGCAGGGCGTTACTTGTTTAAATCGCGTTTCCCAGATTTACTGTGGTGTACTTACTAAGAGTTTTGTTTTATTAGTTGCTTTTTTTTCAGTGTGTATTTGACTTTCATCGCAATCAATTGGCATATCTGAAATCTAGCGCATTTCACTAACGGCATCTGACACGTATCCATTCGGTGTTGCGGCCGAAGACTAGCACCTAACAACTTATTGACAACTCTTGAGTTCGAACGATTGGCATCTGGACCGTGTGACTCCGTGTGCAAGAGGATTGATCTATACAACTAAAAGAATTGTTCAAGAATAGCGAAATTAACTATAGGAAACCTAAATAGTAAATCCAGCCTTTTCCGATAAATCCTAAAGTTCGGCTAACCTTATATGCTATATCGCAATTATGCATTCGACACTTGACTGTTGAGATAAGATTCGATTCCATTTTTTATACAATGACATCCATGTAGAAAGGAAGTAACACCGAAATAATTATCAAAATTTTAAAAGCAATTTTGCCTCTTGCCTAACGTCGCCAATTAGTAGATGGAATAATATACTGTAGATTTTTTTAAAGGTGTACTAGTTATGTTTGTATTCGGAAACTGGAAAAAAGAAGCCGGGCGGACATGAGCACAAATTATGCATATTAAATAACGAGGGGGAGGAGAGAAAGGGTATTGGAATAGTTCGAAGTGCACAAACCTCGACCAGAATGAGAAGGGGTAAAACCATAAAGAGTTGAAGGAAGAATTAAAGGGTTAGGTTAGATCAAGGTAGTCAAAGGCCTTTATATTATACTATAGGAGTACCTTTAATGATAGACAAGGATGTGAAAGAGTTTCAGGAACCATTCAAGATCTTTATCGACATAGAATGCGACCAATTATTAAAATTAGCTCTGGGTTGCATTGAATTACCGCTACCTACATACTCTTTGTTTGCATTTACGCAAATTTAAATTGAATTTCACCATCTCTTCGGCCCATAAATGTTTCATATTTAAGTATGTGTGAAATTCGAGCAATGTAACTATCTGTTATTGTTCCATTCGCCGCTTTGTACGCTAATATTTATAAGATTATTGAACCTCGTGTTATTCTACATGCATGCATTGTTTTAAATTCTGTTAGATTAGAGTGGAAGACATATAAAGGTATATTAGGCCACAAAATATTCTTCTTAACCGCCCGAGTGTGATCGACTTTAGCCTTTGTCTCTACTGTGTGGGGTTAGTAAAAGAGCAGTGTGGGACTCGGTCCTTTTGTCCCTGGGAGGATCATGGAAATTTGGTGTGGTCTTAAGAAAACAGGCCATAGTCAATATTATTGCAAGCCGACACGTTTGAGGTCATCATGAATGATAAATTAGCATGTATTATACAAGAGTTGCCGACGGAAGGTTTTTTAAGTGAACTCTTGCGTAGTGGGAGAAATTTTTAAAATTCCACGTCAGGTCACCTGTTATAGTGGTCCTCTCTTTTCCGTGGTCGCAATGATCGGATCCCTTTGTTGTTGAAGTAAAAAATGCAATACATTTCCATGAACAGGATCCATACGGTCCTGTCTCTTAAGCTTTGCTGAGGCATAAATATGTGACTGGCTAGGAGATTCTTATCAGCCCTGTGAAAAGGGGGCGATCCCGTAAAGAAACGTCCTCAATCCACACCGAATTACCTTTGATTTCCAACTGTGGATGAGAATCCGATTTCAATGCACAAAGTGGAATCGATCTACTAATTCCCCAATAATGTTGAAATCGATATATTCGCAAACCGTGAAAGGAGAACGAATTATTTTCCAATTGATTGATTTGAATGTCAATAGTTTGTGTATCGTCTTTTCTTGTCGGGTTTCCTTAGTAGAATAATTCCATCTTTGAAATATACTTCTTGTCTGAACATCGCGATTAATCGTGGAAATCATTATGTAGGTAGCCCGCTACTGTCACGAAACGATAATATTCGGTAGAAAATTTAAACCCAGTTACCTTGAATTGGGAAAGTTTATTTTATCAGATGTTCCAATAAGTAATATTTAATCTAATTTACTTGGAATTAAGGGCATTAAGACTAAGTTAATATCCCGCCTCCTATGCTAAGGAAATTTCCTGAATGGCAAATGTCAGGCGATTAGCAAGATCTCCATTTTCGAAATAGAACGAGAGAGGTTTACTGTCTTTTAATGAATTCCAAAAGGAAAAACATGCAAAAGCACATACTCAAGGATTCTGCACTCAGTCACTTTCAAATGTATTCGTGACATCCTGTGCTGATATTGGAGATAGCATTTTTTGCGCTCAGACTGCTGAATGCTGTGGGTTCTAAAAAAGGAACGCGTGTGAACGCGCTACGTAGAAAGTTTCACATATTTTTGAAAATTATTCCATTCCCCGCGGCTTTTAAAATCAAATCCTCACTAACCGCGTATCTCGCAAGTTCTATTTTTTTGCGTGCATATGTAACTTGAAACTTGGAAGAGACAGACTCCCTATGGTATTTTTTTTCTTCGAAGAATTCCCACAAAATTTTACCCGATGTCTATTTGGAATGCACGGGTGTGTTCAAACATTTCAACGTCATTGCGAAAGTTGTAATCCTCCCGTAAAGACGCTCTGCCATTCAATGTTTAATTTAGTTTTTATCTCTCCGTATTCAGCAGCAGCAATTGTTAGACTGGTCATCATGGGTTTGCTTTCATAAACGTGTGCAGATTTGTCTTTTTCTGGGTTTGCATTCAAATGTATGAGACGGGTTTCAAAAAAGGTATGCCTGCATTCAACCAGAATGCTGTTTTGGCAGAAGATGCACCTGGTGCGCTGGCTAAATTTTACGGCCATCACCGAGATTTGAACCTGGGAAGCTACATTCCGAAGCCCAATTTTCTCCCTACTCGTCTTAACAGACTCTTGAAAAAGTTGTGTAACAACACATACCTACCAAAAATGCGATGAAAATGAATGAAAGATGGAGAATGAAAGAGGGAGAGAATTATTGGTAGTTATAGCATGTGGAGGTGTGAAGGATTGATCAATTAATGCTTCCATTTGGATCGAAGCGCTTTATAAATATGAGTACTGGCTTTTGAGAGAGGATGAGCGTAGATAGAAAGTTTTTGAGTTGTGGATGTGGTGAGTAATGTAGAAAATTTGTTGGGCAGAGAGGAAGACAAACTCTGAAATTTTGAAAATGACGGGTAATAAGGAGTTGCTGAAGGAAATCCGAAAAGGGCTGGAGAGTGGGAAGAAAGAGATACTGACAGGTCATGTAAATGTTAGATGCATAGAGTAACAAAGAGGAGTAGCAAAGAAATGAAGAAGGTAATAATGTATAGTATGGCTAAGAAAAGAAAATTGTCCTGATTCGCAGATGTTAGTCTGTAAAGGGCGTTCAGAAACTTATTCTTCATAGGTTGAATATCTGGAATCTGAGTGGCAAATTTATCTTAAGATGTAGGGGCAGCTGTTAAAATATTTTCACATTCGGTGGAGCGACGTAGCGTCCGATGGTTTCGTCCGCGAAACGATTAGAAACTTTGGATGTTTATCGATACAGGATTTCTGGCATCATTGACTCCTGTCTCGGGCGGCTTGGACGTCACCGCGACAGTTTTGAGAGCGTTAGGGTGCATTAGGGTGTGTCCAGGCACACCCAGCGCTCACGCCTAGGTTTGTGCTTTCGGATTCGTGGCGCGATAGCCTCGTAATTCAGCATACCCGCCTGTAACACTTCACCTGCGCTACGGAACGGGTTTGCGAAACCATTCGTAATATGCCTGCGGTGAAATTCGAAGTGATTACAGAGGTCGACTATCCAGGAAACACCTTTTTCTCATCTAAGCGTCTCCTAATCTTCAATTGGCTATTCACCGTTTCCATCATATTTTCCGCCTATATATCCCTCAGCCAATACGATAAGTGAGCGATCTCCGTTGAATTAAAAAATAAGCAAAGTTTTCATCATTGAGTAGCGGCAGGACTCTTAAGGTGAAGAATCAAAAGTCAATCACGTAAAAGAAGAAGTCAAAAACATATACAACGGCAACTCGCGCCGACGGCAAATTAGGTTTGTCGTATTTCTCGTTATATTTAACCTCCGATAGTTTTTTAACATTCGTTGGCGTATTTTTTGAGTGTATGATCATTCCAAGGATTTCATTTATCTTCTTTCTCACTCTTCCTCCGCAATAACTAAATTCGAACTTTTTATGGAAGAGTACTGCTACATTTTCCCTACAGAGATGCGCGCAACAATTGCACTCAATGCAAATTTGTGTAACATGGTCCATTATGTCTATGTAATGATTTAAAAAAGTTTTGTTTCCTTTTCTCAAACAATTTTGAGTGTAAAGAATGGTTTTATTCTTATCTGCGATTGAGGATTTCGTCTTTCGGGTGCGAAAATCATCATGGTAGAATTTCCAACTTCTACTGCGATAAAAATGGCCAAGAGAGGAGCAATTCTTTAATTTTTCCTCATTAATATTTCATTCAATCTATGGTTTCCTTGCGGACCACGCAGGTGCGTTTATCTTATATTCTGGTCTCCTATTGCACGTTACGTGTTCCTTTGCGTTTACCCTGGTTCTCCTCGGCACGCTTCCGGGATCCTCTTCTCCCCTCCCGGTCGTTCCAATTTCTTCCAACTATGTTTCTCGGAGATCAGCACAATGCGGGGGTGTCCTCCCATAAGGGAGGCGCCGGGATGAGAGGATGAAAAAAAAATCGCCGTCACTGTTCCATGACCAACCGACCGCTATCGAGCCTCTTCATTCGGTGATCTCGCTCCTTCTGCTGCCACAACGGAAGGAATTCAATAGCTTCAGAACAATAATACATATTAGATAATAACAAATACGTCTATATCAGATTAAAACTTCGAGCAAACGGCGAATTAAATTATATCGTAGGAAATACATAAATGGACCAAGATGTAAAATGTATGATAGAAGCTCTCTTATTAATATTTGTTCAATATTCAATGCACGATTTATGAACCTCTCAATGGATGAGTTTATCCAGGGTTTTTTTATGTAGCATTTTAACCAATCTTGGAATCTTGGTACCTATTGGTACCATCTGAACCAATTGGTATCTTGGAAGTGTCTTGGATTAAGATGATCACAGCATAAGGGACACAAGTGCCAAAATTGCGTTTAGCCGAGAAGCTTTCACAATGAGAGAATTGGTGCGCAGGAACGTTAAGTGAGGAGGTTGAGAAAAGATTAGTGAAAACGTTTGGCGTGGAGTATGATTTTGTACGGCGAGGAAACTTGGTGCTTGAAGAAAAACGATAGACGTAGATGGAGTGACTTATGAATTAGGTGTGAAAAAGGATGGAAAAGGTAAAATGGACGGATAAGAAATCAAACGAAGAAGTACTAGGCACGGCCGGTCAAGAGAGAACGTTGTTGCGAGAAATCCAAAGAAGGCAGGGAAGATAAATGCAGAACATTTTTATCTGCGATGGAATGTGGAAGACCGCGATAGAGGAGAGGACGTTTATCAAGCGAGATCCGGGGAGAAAAAGGATAGGAGTGTTGGACAGAATTAAGGGAGATTAATACATGCGGAATTAAAGAACAGTTTATTGAAGTTTGGAGTGTAATGTTTTGTTAGGCGAGGCTAAGAAAAGTATCGGTGTTCAGCGAGTGTCCATCCAAAAAATTACCCTAAACGTTAGACTACCAAATAATAATAATTTGGAATAGCAAGAAAAGCTGATGTCAGTTGGATAATATATATTTTACCAAGCAGGTAGGCAGTCCTTCTTATAACTTATTTACCTGCTGGTTTTATCATTTCAAACCAAGATGCAGTACAGATACACCCATTTTTGTACTTTATAACCTTGCACGTACTTGGGGGAATGTATCGCATGTGGCCGACAATCCTATAAGAAACCAAAACTATTACGGCTCCTCTCCTTCAGCGAGGTCATTCTTACTCGCCGTCCTCTTCCACGCCCGCCTCCCACCTCCAGATGGTAGGCACTCGTATTTTTATTGTGGAGTCGTCCAGAAAGCAAGTTCGCAAGTTTTTCGGTGGGGGGAGGGGCTAAGTTAGATCGGATGAAAAGTGCAAAGGGGGGAATGGCTCTGTGTGTGTCCAAAAATGAAGTGAAAATATTCAAAACAGGGGCAAATTAATATAATTTCTTCATTCCAAGATTCTTCCACGGAGTCTTTCAGTTCCCTTTTGATTGTATTGAATTTCCTGCCTAATCGCTGTGTATGCCTTTCAATCTAATTCACCTCTCCTAATAATTGATCCTCTTTTTTTTATTGAGCGTCATTAAATAAAGCGTCGGTTCGTGCACCTCGTTTCTTTGGTTTTCCGTCTTAGTTGATCACCAATTGAGTTTCGAAAAGAGAAAATGCAAAATCTGTCTTTTGAAAATATCCAGCTCTTCTTTGGGGTTAATGGAGGGCGATCGGCAATGGGTCTTCCTATCCGCGGTGTCTGTCTGCCAGGTCGGACGAATTCGGTCAGGGGACGGCGGTCATGGAATGACATCAAATAGCGGTCGTCTATTCCCTGAGATCGTATCAACTTCGGTGGGGGAGCTTGCCGTGAAGGCTAATGCCAGAAATCTCCCCTTCACTTCGGATGGAAGGCTTTGAGCACCCAGTGAGTTGATTTTCGAAATCTTCCTCCAGCGAATGTTTCAGCGTTATTTCCGCCCAATAAGGCGAAAATCTTACACCGCCGAAATTTTTTGCAGGGTTACTTCCGGGTTCAATTAAATTCCAATGACCATTAGAGTAATTTATCCATTGAATAATTCGAAGAAATGGCTAGTTTGTCTTTTTTTTCATCACTCTCCTGGTCTTAGTAATGCGTACTCATGTACAAATTGTCTCAATCGAACATGGTAGGAAATATGGATGACGTTTTTGGAAGATTAAGCAATTACTATTATTTGCACGTCATTTTTTCCAGACCATCGTATAGACTTTCAATTTATTCTAGGAAACGAACCGAGTTCCTGGGAAACCACGAAGTATGCACACCACCTAGAGGCCAGTGACATGTTTGGGACAAAAAGTCTAAATATTCAATAAATTCTAAATGGAAGACACTTATCGCAGGATCTTGATTTACAATTTAAATTCATAGCATGTGCGAGAATTTATGCTTTCAACGATGTGCGTTTGCGGAGGAATATATTTTTTGTCGTACGAACTGTGAAGGCATTACATTTGCAGTTACTGCTCGTTTAGTGGCAGAACATTCTGTTTTTAAATGAGGTCCTTTTATGGTTAATACCTCGTGTCAAGTGTATAAGCAGAATGTGTTGTCAGGCAAATTGACTCTTAAGTATTTCTAAAGTAGAGTTCAGACTATTTCTTGGGAAAATGCACCAAAGAACGACGCAGAAAATTTGAAATAAATAAAAGGCAATAAGGACTTAAAAAGAGTAATTCTCACGGGGTGAAATATTTGAGTGGCACAAAATGGTTTTGGTGATACGGTTGAAGTCAGTTTGATTTGTTCAATAAGATGAAAATAGCATACCCGTCCACTTTCAAGGTAAGAATAATAATAGAGGTACCTGATGTTGGGGTATAAAACGAGCCTTACTCCCTTATGCTAATGTGTTCCATGCTACCTTCTCCTCACTTACTTTTTTGCGTCAATCTCTTTCATATATTCATTCTCACGTTGTTCAATGCTTGCCTTTTTGATTCTGACACCCCCAAAATGTCTCTTTGTCAACATTCACCCGCAACTTTCTCGGTTTAGTCATTTTTCTCAAACCCTTTAATATATTTTTGACATATTACCGACAAAGCTAGTAAAAAGAAAAATAGATAAACTGTTAATTCCCCTATTTATATCTTTAGATGATATTTTGTACCTAGGTTGTGGAATAAAGTGATTAATATTGGATTTAGCACAGTTTTTGAAAATTTTATCTTTAAACTTCGTTTTAGAGGAATTCCACAAAGACAAGCACGAAACAGTGGCTCTTAGTTCCTGTGGTGATCAACCATAAGTTAAGTTACAATATCCGCATATGAGGTGTACCTGCTAAATTTCCCTTGCGTGATAGCACTTATGTATTTTTGATCACGGCTACATTATCTTGTTATGCCATTCGCATGGAGCGATATTTTTGCCCACCCGGTAAAAGAGCGTAGCCGGTAGTGCAAGTACGGTTGATGGTCATTGATCATAATTGATTCATTCAAGTTTTCATCTCCGCCGACCGCTAGTGGTCGCGCCGCGCCGGCGCCTCTAATGTGGTCCCTCGCCGTCGACTCATTTAAAACGTTGTCAAATAAGCCACTCGGCGCAGGTCGGCTCCCGGGTGATTCCCAACGGTCGGCGATCATCGGTCTCGCTCCTTCCTTCCCTCCGGGTGGAGAGTCGAGGAGACAAAAACTTCCGCTCTGGGAGGATCAAACCCTACTCACACCGTCCCATTCGTTGCGGCCGACGATGCCCGTGACGGGACCATGAATCATTCCCCATCACACGAACACCTAGCGGTATGTGTTTGAGTTTTGCGGTGGTGTCGTGGGTGTGCTGCGTAGTGGTGTCGTGGGTGCTCTTGTGTGTATGCGTGTATACTTCGCCGTTGCCTCCGGGAATCGTGACGTTTGGAAGCGAGGGAAGCGAGCGAGCGTGAGTGGAGTGGAGGGAAATGAAGTAGTGTGGGAGGGAACGAGGTGTGAGCGTGGGGGAAGGTTAAGGAAACGAGAAGGACATAAACAAATCCGTGAGGCCGTCGCGACGACGCGCTATGACTCAAATACGTGGCTCTTTCACTCCCAAGACGCCGCGGTAACACTATCCCACGTCTCCTCTTCGCTTTCCCGTATCCTTTCCTCCACTCGTCCTCCATCTCCTCCCCCGCCCACTCCACCCGTCATTTCCTTTCTCCTCCGCCTCCCCCACCCACGTCTCCTCCCTCCCGCAGTCCCAAGCCTCCTCGTCCGTACACCCTATCTATCATCGGTCTCCATTATTCATCCATTTTCCCTCCATTTGCGTCCGCAATCGCTGTCCGTCCCCATCCAATATCCCGCGCTGTCTCTATCAACGGCCCTGCGAAGGGGAATAGGAAAAGGGTGTGGCGGCGCGTCCTTTTTGAGCTCACACCTCCCCCGCCCTCAAATTTTTCCACCGCGACGAGGAGCTGAAAACCTCCCGTTTAATGTCGTTTTAAGACGACCCTGCTCGTATTTTTTGGTATCTTTCCCTGCCCGCTCCTATCGCGCCGTGTTGTAAGAAACATTGCAGTTGAGAGAGTTATGGTAAATGATTCGGTGTTCGCTTCTCTGTTTTCGACCCGCACCGTTTTATTTATCGGATTGGATAATGTTCCTATTATTTCTTGGACGTAGGTGTACAAGGCAGATTTGCCCTGTGAAGGAACCTATGGGGGAAGTGCAAAAAATGAAAGTTATATCCTATACCCGAAAGATAGTCTTCATAGATGAGGATATAGCTCATTCTCTAAAAAAATAACACTTTTGTGAAAGTCTCACGGACGTGAACAATAATTAATATGAAATTAGCACTAGTGAACAAAGACAAAAACACAGAAACACACAAAAAAAGAAAAGAATCGCACAAGTTTTCGAATTTTCAGTGGTCGATGGCACCTTTCTCAATGAAGAGAAGGATAGAACTGGGAGTGTTTCGTGTTATCTAAACATAAATGGCACCTCACCATTTTTCTGAGCTCTTTGAAACACAAGTAGCAACACAAGTTTTATTTTGTTAAATAAAATTTCACTAATGAAAACCGCAATAGATAATCAATCTGTGAAAATTATTTGTTCGCGATTACTTATCAAAGCGTGAATGAAGCATCGAAAGTCGTAATTCCGTGATGTAGGATATAATGTTCATGAGCGTGCCGTTTTCGCCTAAGACTTTTAGAATTTTAAGAATTTTTGAGATTCCACTCCCCTTTGCACATTTAATGAGTGTTTTTTAAGACAGAAAGGAGATCTGAATTATTAAAGATCCTCACTTTTTCCTTGCGTGTCGGTACACTACAAATTCGGACACTTTGTGCATATTTTCCTGACCCCAGGAGACCAAAACTTTTTCATGTTCCCAGACCCGTCCGTGCCTCTCCTCCACTGCGGGCGCACCCATCCCGCAGCTTCGCCTCGCTTTAGGTACAATACCCGTATTGTTTTCACGAGATTCGTGCGCTACCCATCAGTAGAATTAAGTGCTGCGCTCAACCTGCTCACTCCTCCGACGGCCCCGAGCTCACGTACGCCGGGAGATGGAGGGAGGTTTGACGGGAGGGTGGTGTCCCAGGCTGGCGGACTCTTCCGCAGCTCCTCACACCCACATCACGCTCTCGCCCTTCGAGAGTCGCCGTAACGCACGCTTATCCCCTTCGTCCTCCAAGCAGCTCTCCCTCCCCCCTTCTCCCCTCCCACAAGTATAACCCCTGCGAGTTCCAAGCCCACGAGCAACAAGTAAAATTTCTCATTTTCAACTCGGTCAGTTTCCTCTCCAAATAAAACGCTGGACTTGTGTGATTTCGGTTAGCAAGGAAACCAGTACTAAACGAGAGGAGACTCTTATGACTGAGAAAACCGTCTCCAGGCCTGTGTTTTCCTTAGTTCCCTCTCCCCATCAACATTCTCTTCCGTGGCAGGCGGCTCGGGGTGTAGGTCCTTAAAGGATGGAAAGCTTGATTCCTAAAGGTACTTCATCAGAAAGCGTCGAAATATTAATTTGCACAAGACTTGGATGAATTTAGATTCTATCGCGGTTAAAAATGGAAAATTTGAGTGCCTTTCGCAAAAGAATTTTAAAATTATATCTTGAAAGTTTCAATTTACGTAGTTTTGAACGTAGTTTCAGTTTCGTGCGGTCATTGAAGTGTAATTTTTGGGATAATTACTGAATTTTGTGCATGTCGTGATTAATCTCAACGCATGTTCATCGAACGAGTTGTTCGTTTCATTTTTTTTCTTGCCACAGATGTAGAGAATAAGCATTAAAGGAGCACCAACTTGACGGTAAAAAATTATAGTAACAGATGTTTACAGTTTTTTATGGATGTGAAGAAAGCAATTATAAAAGCTATCACTTCCTTCCATATATCCTAGGCATGAATATTGTAGGTGCATGCACTTATGTATATATCCTAATATGAATAGTGTAATAGTCATGTATCGCCAAGTTCGTGAGGGGTAAATATTGATTCGATTCATTTCTATTAAGATGTCTATAAAAGCGTAATTGGCAAAATCGCAAAGGCAATGTCGCATTTGGATTTCACTGAATTTTTTTTTCTTTCCCGTCTAAAAATATCTCGAGGCCCTGAAGACTATTGGCTGTTCTCTGCCAGCGGTCTTAATCGAAGCTAAGGTTCAATGAATTTGTCGGAGGAAAGAAATATCGATGATTTCCCGCGATGTCCATCGCAAAAACAATGCATCTTCAAGGTGTCGAATTTGGACGTGCGCACATTTTTCTCGGTACCGCCCAAGCCTGTTCGACCCGAGCAGAACACCCCTTCTCTCCACACGCCGAGGAGGCAGGGCGAAGGGCTCTTTTCCCATCTCGTTCTTCTTCTTCTCCACCTCCCTTCCTCGCTCTCTCTCTCTATCTCCCTCTCGGGTTCTCTCCCTTCTCCCAACCAACTCCTCCGGTCAATGTTCCGCAGTGGAGGGAGGAGACCCTCGTGGTGCTGTGCAACCCAGCTGTGTGATGCATTAATCTTGCGAATCGACAGGCTCACTAGGTGACTTGGCGGAAAAAAATATAATCGAAAGCTTTACATACATTGTTGGTGATTGAATAATAGGCGCTGCGAGGAATAAGCCACTGGGAACATGGTGTGTCCTTTGTACTCAGCGAATTTCTCCGTTCGCTCTAGTGAAAAAGAGTATTATTTTGTGAATTAGCGGCTTGTCCGGCATGGTGCGCGTCTGGCTGGAAGGGAGGGATCAGCAGGGTGCCAATCTTGTGAGTTGGAGGCGGGTGGTCTTGTCTATTTTCTAAATACATATATTCTCTCATCGTATTTTGTTCATTTAGTGCCGGGGAAACATGACTTACGGGGTAAAATACCTACAGAGCCAGAAAAGCTTGAAGAAATGCTGTTTGACGATAGGAAATATCACGAAGAAGGACTCGGGCTTTACAAGGGTTGGAATACATTCTTGCTAGTCTGCAAAGAAAAGCAATTACGTGCACAAAAACCTATATTTATCGGTCGTTTTTCTTCGTAACGTGGTCGCTCCTAGGAAGTTCTTCGGAAATGTGTATGCACTTATGTATTGTTCCTCGGTCTTCAAATCGAGCCAGGAAATTGAAGTTTGGCACCTAGACACGTATTTGGTCCCTACTGGCCGGGAAAAAGTGGAATGAGCTGTTATTTATTTTATGGGGTTGTTTGTACACCGGATTGGGAAAATTAGAGCTTCATAAAAAATTATTGAATTCAATAAGACTTTGTTTTGCTTTTTTTTAATTACTTACGCTTGAGCTATTATCATGAACTTTATCTTTTTTGAAGGACTGGCATAACCTAAAGGACTTGCGGTTAAAGTATTAAATATTCATATTGTGCTCATATTTTTGCTCTTCTTGTTCGAAAAATTTAAAAAATCTCCCAATTTTAAAAACTTTTTACGGCTTTTTGGTTAGGCATGATTTGGCATTCTTTGGATTATTTACTACCGAAATTATTTTTATTTACGAAGACTGTGTTGGCTAAGGAGGCTTTCGCAATGGGCCTGTTAAACTTGGGGCAAAGGGACTTCTTTGGATTCTTCACCTGCCAACCGTTTATGTTTTCCTCGCGTACCTTTACACTTTCTCCCACCTCTAAATGTCTTCCGTCAAGTTTTGTTTCAATTTTAATTCGTTACGTACGATTAAGTTTCTATATAAATATATAATTTAATTTTAACATAGTTTTTTTCTTTTTCATTTTGTTTTCTCGTCATATTTGAATCGTTTTATGCAATGTATTAAATATTTTAAGGAAGCATGACCATGATTTCGATGGTACAAGTATAATGATAAAGCAGACAAAATGCGTCTCTCCTCCCCTTCCTACTACCCTTTCTTCACTTTACATAAGGATCTCCTTGTGGACTATCTCGTATTCAGCAAAGTAAATGTTTGCAATAGTCATTATAGCCTCACACGACATAGTTAACTTATCACGAAAATTCTTCAAGAAAATACATTTGAAGATGGGCTTCGATGCTCTTTCAACGGAGACTTCTTTAATTTTTATTGAGCTAAAAGTATGTCAACATATTGAATGAAATAGGCGTCAAGATGAGTTTATTAAGACAGAATATGGAGAAATTTGGGGTTGTTTTACCTTATCGGCAGTGTAACTGACCTTCTCCTGTGGTTTTTAAATGTGAAACCCCGACAGTGGTATTTATGCTCAATTTCGTGGAAAAAAACGTTAGCATTAAACGTTCTTCGAAGCATTTATTCTTTTGAATAGACGTCCAACTCGCCTAGGAGTCCGAAATATCGGAGTGGAGAAAGACATTCTCCGTCTGGCATGTGGTTTATCATTGTAATTCCCGTTTTCGGAGATCTAACAAGAGATCTTAGTCTGATTGCCGGGTTGCCTAGAGTGTAGGGCGTATTTTACCACGCCCATGTTTCTGGGGAACTTGTGGGAAGTGGGGGTTGGGGGAAGGAAGGAGAGATTTGTTCGGCTCCTTCAACTTCCAATCGTTTAAAATTTTCCTCACGTTCCTCACCTTCCCTCGCCTCAAAATGCTTTTCGTCAGGATCGGGCATAACTCAGCGGAACGGAACGTGGTGAAAGCTGATTTAATCGTTAAAGTCCTTAGTGATATACAAATTGAAAACAGCAACGAAGGAGACGTGATGAATTGGAGTCGAGCAAATACGGACTGAGATTCCATTCATTAAGGCGGTATGAATACATGCGTACATTTCCCGGTTACCAGAGATACGAAATCACGTTTGACGGTCGACAGGAAGTCAAGAGTAACCCTCCCGAGAGATTTCCAGGAGTCATGGGAGGGTTTTGCATTGCTCTTTGAGTTTGTGAATTATACCGAGTTTTCAATTCACGATTGTAGTGCGCATCGTTTGTTTATTGATTTCTGCATGAGAATTACTGAACACTCCTGAAATGACTCGTGAGGATTTTCCTTACAATATCGAGTACAATACATCCAACAGATTCAGGCGAGATGTACGTAGTGTAAGTTCGTCATTTTGAGAAAAAACAAATTTTCATTTTCCTACAGGTTTATTAGTAACGTACATCGAATTTCGGTTCACAGAATCAGTCTTGTACCTGAGGATGGTTGTGTGAACCGAAACGCGTTGTACGGTACTAATAAACCTGTGGGAAAGTGAAAATTTGTTTTTTCTCATAATATCGAGTAGTATGTTTATTTCACGGTCATTATTGCTTATTTTTGGCTCTTGGTAGAATGTTTCAACTCTTTAGAGGGATCCTCACTGAATGTTAATGGTTAGGTTTAATCTTTTTCATAAGAGTTGCAAGTAATTTTATGAAGACAGAATTATTCGCGGTTGATATTGTTACTCGGACTGAGGACTTGAAAAGAGTGAAATCGTAGGTGAAGATACGCAATCTCAGCGGGTTGTGTGGTAATAGAGGAATTGTGGAACAACTAGTTTCAATTTCAAACCGTGTGCGGAATCCTACGAACCAATCTAGTTTTATTTAACATGCATAAACGGAAAGAATTTTACGAGTTTCCTTCAAGTTTTATGGTCACTAAATATTTTTCTCGGCACTGGGAGTAGATAGGAAGATGGCGCTGAGCGATAAATACACGGAAACTCCTTATGCATACAAGACAGAAATAATTAAACCGTATAGTGCAGAGGGTTAATACAACTGTTGCCAGAGTGAGAAGCGTTTTCAATACCTAAAATGGGGTTTACCGCAAGAGAAATACTGTCATCCGTTTTATCTACCTGCGTGATATAAACACCGTCGAAATCGTTCAACGTTAATTGAGTGAGAAATCAGTTGATGGTGTTATGGATGCGAAAAAAATGCGACCATAAAGGCGACGGCTCAAAGAATGCCGAATGACAGCGAGCCTAAGAAACCTCGACTACGGATCGTCAGCAATTTTCACTGACCAGAAAGTTTTTGATGCTTCAGTGAGTTATTAAAGCGATAGAATCAGAGATATTTAGATATATTTGCTATAATATGGCGAGATGCCGCGACAGTAACATTTTGACGGAGTCATCCACTAATATACATTACAATGCAGCAATTGCAGAGTGTGAAAATCATTCGCATTGACTGGGTTTCAAACCCGGATCCCCCGGTCGAGTGCTTTAGCCAGTTAAACTAGCGAGGCGTCCTCTTCAACTCTGAAATTTTGAGGAATTTAAAGGAGCAAGATGTTCTGACGAAATGCCGTGCATACAATGTCACAGGCATTCGTAGTCGTGCGCGATGCGCCAGTCCGCGAGGTTAAAGCCAACTTTAAGCACTTTAGGGGTGTTTTAGCTTTTTATTTATGTGCCCTGCAAGCCTCCACTCGGGTGTGTGGCGGGGGGGGGGGTGAATATACACCAGACTAATTTTCACTCGACTTTACTTTACATGACCCTACCGCGGTCGGACAATGGTATTGCCTTTTACCTTAGTACCTTTGTTGTTAACTTAGTGCCTTTGACAAATTCGAAGACTGCGGGAAACTACGGGAGGTTCAGCGACAAAGTTCGCTCTTACCTCGTAGACTGTGCCACATTGCACACGATTACGAATGCCTGCGACATTTTACAAGCATTCCTAGTCGATTCTGTACGAGTATATCCGGATATATATTATCTCGTATATACGGTATTTTGTCACAACATCTTGTTACTTTAAAGCTCCCAAAATTTCGAAACAACGCCTCGAAAGCTTAACTGGCTAAATCACTCAGCCAGACATCGAGGGATCCGGGTTCGAATTCAAGTCAAGGAGAATGATTTATACACTCCAAAATTGTTGCATTGTATTGCTTAGCAACACCTCTTTCGATAGTAATTCCTGCATAATGTGTCATCGTCTTCCGTTAATACTCTCCTTCTCAAAGAACCAATTTCGAATCACGCAAATAAAAATTCTCTTTCAAAATGGTTGCCAGCAGTTTCCTTTCCATTAGTTTAGAAACTAATCAGAACTCGTCCACCACCGGCTTTTCCTCCGGTTTGCCTCCTCCCCCGAGCCAATCAAATCGAGGGCGGAAAAGCGGACGGGCCCGGCTTTTAGGACTGACAACACACAATCCCAAAGAAACATTTCGATAGTCAGTCGGTGATAACCTCAGTCGGTTGTCCCGTGCCGATGAACCCGTCATTGTTTGTGCTCGCCAGGGCGTGGAAACAGGGCGCTTGACTTCCTTCCTTCCAGCCCCACCCTCCCCCTCCCACTCGAAACAATCAGCCGCGACCTCGACAAGTCCATTGTTGGCCGCCTGGCAGCTCTCCCCGCGCACAAAAAAGCCCCGTTCCTCTTGAAATGGCGTGGTGTACTGAGTCCGCGAATCATAAAACTAAAAACCCTTAAAATGTCCTCATGCGAGCCATTTAGCCAATGCTCATCGAAGGATTCGTTTGGATTCTGTTAAAGCTCGTTCACTACCGAGAAAAGTGTGCTTTGAAGACTTAACGCTCGCTCCATAAATCATGTGTCTGGTGGGAACATCGTCATCTATCGCATCACATCGCCTTTCGCTCGGCAAGTTGCATGATTCTTACGCTGGAAAAATTGTGAATGTATTGGAAATATTCCGTTGAAAAATATTTTTTCAAATCGATAACTGTATACTAATTGGCCATAGCAGATGAGGAACCATGTGCCGAACTGATACTGCGTAACAGTCAATGAACAGCCAATTAAATGCAGAAGTTAAAACCTGTTACTAAGTAGTGAGTCAGAACGTTCTCTTCCTCGATTTAACTCGTTCATTTTTTTCGAAACAGTCTGGGGTAAATAATTCTAAATCGTGGTTGTAAAATGTATTAGGGATGTGGTTATTCATATCAGCTGATTAGGTCGTGGCTGATGGGGAGTCTATAAGCCCATCGAGGAAAATTTATCACATCTCAAGGTGAAACATCGTGATTGAAGGAAAATAGTTCATTAACTCCCCTAAAATCCATACACGGTTCTAAGAAACTGTCAATTTCAACATTTTTACATAATTATAACGCATAATACACAGAATAGGTAAGTGCAATTCAGTTTATTGGTCCTCTACATTTTACTAGTCTTGACCTATTTTGATACTTCGAACTGTCAACAGTGAAATAATCTTTATTCCATTTTATGAATTTTCGAAGGAATTTGTCGTGAATATTTTCTTTGATTTCTGCGCTAGTGACTGTTCTTAATTTCACGGAAAAGTATTTCTTGAGAGTGGAACTTAGAAATGATGCTATTCTCTACCGCCAAGGCTAGGCTCGTCATGAACCTTCAGCTCGTCTATGAAGTCAAGGTTAAGGTAATTATCGATAGCGCTTTTTAGAAAGTTATATCTTTTCGGCAAGTTGCGGCAAGAAAAGATTTAGGCGAATATAAATTTGTAACTTGGGGGGCTGAAACACGCAAGTGAGAACAAGTATTGGTATTCCCTTAGAAGAAACAAGTTTATTTGGAAAAATCCTGGAATACGTGCTCGAGAACGGATGCTATGCCACATAAATGTGCACGGCTGCGCGCGGCGCACACAAGAAATGGTTTACCCGCGCGAAACACGAGGAAATGTATGACGCGCACCCAAAAGTCATGAGGCATATTCTTGCGCCACCCCGTGCATACATTCACGCTAAAGAATGGCTGATAGTGTATTCTAGATGGTGTTAATAAAGTACGGCCCCGTGATAGAGCGTACGCGTGTCTGGCACGTTTTACGCCCATTGCATCTCCCCGTAAATGGAGTGCACGTTTAAAATGCAAATGGAATGTAAATGAGGGTTGGCAAAACATGACTTAGGATACGCTCAACTTACTGAGTGGTTATTCTTCGCTTCGACCTTAATCGCCCACAAAAAACGCAGGGGAGACGTGTGTTTACGAAGGGAATGGGGAAATTTTTACATTTAAATTTACAAAAACGAATTACCGGCAGGGCGTGGAGTCCGATCCGGCTTGTCTGTTCTCTCTCGGGATCTTGGGAAAAAAATCCTTATTGGGCCGGACGCTTTGGGCTGGGAGAATTTCTTATTCCTCCTCTTCCATAAGTCGCCCGCGGAGGAATATTAGGTGTCTCGTGGGTCGTTCGGACATAGTTTTTTGATACGCTGCATCTCACATAACGAGTCCCGTTGTCGCCCAGGAAATTCCTTAACGTCTCCGCTCAACTCAAAAGCCTAGAGCTTTCTTAGTCTTCCCTCGTTCCCCGTGTGACAGAATTATAGCGAAGGCGTCCGGACTGATTCGCTCCGAGATATGAGCGGTGAGGTCGCAAAACTGTTTTTCGAATCCAAGGGACTCGAGTGGAAGAATTAATGAAATATCCCAGCTTCCTTCACGTCGGACTCCCTGACCAACCTGCCTGCCAACTGCCTCCCCGGGAGAGCATAAAATTTAACAATGTCCCGGAATCCTTCTCTTTTCCTCTCCTCACATTATCGGAGCATCTGCTGATATTAAGATTTTCCCCTGAACTCAAGGTAATCTGCTCTTTCCACCAAAAAACCAATCCGCGTTACATTCGAATGATAATCAGGGGCGAAGAATGGCAGTGGAATGAATAATATTCCGGCATCTGCTGCCGTGTTATAAGCATTTTATTACTCCATCACACCTGAGCGTTATATCCGCGGAATCTCGCTCATCATCCGAGCTTTTCTCCGCGTGCGAGCTGCTGCACGCATTTCAATGCCTGCACGGTCGCCTGCACACGCTTTGAAAAGGGGGGCGTCGGGTCTTGGAGAGACGACTCCGGCGCCCCTGTGTAAACAACTGGATGGCGTGAATCAACCCGTAGCAAATGTTTCCCTCCGTCGTGGTTCAGTCGTAACCACCGCCGAGCAAAGGCCATTGGTGTTACTCTTGACAGCGGGCGAGGGAGACGTATCTGACTTCATGCAGGGCGGTGCGTTTTATTTTTCGATGAGTTTATGCCTCCCACACCTTTGTGGAGTGGGCAGAATTATAAAAATCAGAGCCAGGGAGAATCCAGCATTGGTAATGTGCACATAAATGAGCGTGGAAAGATATCTTTTTAAAATAACAATCGGAAAGTCCCTGTGCATTGCTGGATTCCATGGAAAACATTGCATATTTAAAAAAACGCTGTAAATGTAGTACATATCAGTGCATTGCATATATATATGAAAGAACAATTAGAAATATTACTGCTAGTGAAAGTAATTATCCTTGACGGTAAATGAATGCATTCAACCTCTCGTTATTATGTCAAGTAATGAACTCGTGAAACTCAGATAGGGATATATTGTTATTCTTCTTCCCATGAAGGATAGTAAATGTTTCATCAAATCTAGGATGCGTTTTGCGTAGTTTTATTCCACTGAAATCCAATCCATACTAAACCAGTGCCTTAAAATCGGACAAGAATACCAAGTGAAATTATTCCAGCATAATTAAAGGATTTAATTTTCACCGGTGGTATCACACATATTACCGATTTATCCTCGTACTTGATTAAAAGGACGATCATTTGTATTATCTCACCGATCAAGAGATCAAAAACAGGATCCGTGGGGTCCTGATGCGTCTGTTTTCATGCAAATCATGTAGTGTTTTCATCTGCGATGAATATTTTTAGCCGAACTAAAATGTGAAAATTTTATTTGTACTAGTTTCAGTGCTTCATATTATTTACAAGTTGAAAAATAAAGTTGGAAATTTTCTGTTGGAATTTGTAAATGGCGCAATCCATCAAAATTTTAGAAATAAAATCTTGTTTCTGAAAAACTTCAAAAAGTGTTTTCATTGTAACGATCGTTTTGATACTTATTCCACCTCCAAAATATCTTTTGAAGAGTTTACCCATTCCATTTGAACACATTTGTCGTTATGTTTACTAAACACTAGTAGGAAAATACTTTAGTAGGAATCCTCTCTATCTCTCCTGGATTAATTACTCTCTTAAGTTTTGCATTCCCGAATTTCTTTCTGTTTTCAGATTTTTTAATGACAATTCTAATTCGTTATTTAATTTAGCATAATCTAGTCACATCCTGGAAAATCATCCCGTGTTTAATTATGTAGTTCTTGATTCGTAGTGCTTTTATTTTCTAAAAGATGTCCGTGCTCTCGAAATGTTCACAATGCGCACATAGACACGATACAAACGTAATATCCGTATAATTGATTCCAATGAACTGCTCGTTCCAAGAAGTCATTTGCTCTCTGAGTCGTTTATTTGGCAAGTCAAAAAGAGAACCGTTAGGAGCAGAGGCTGTTATTCTCTGCATGGGAATTAGATTGAGTGTCGAAATATAAAGGAAATGGTTGGAGTGTCTTACCAAGAGCCATTTCCACGTTCTTTTTCCCCGAAAATGGCAGCCAATCATTGTAAAGCGGCGACGTAATTTTCTCAACTCTTCCCTGGAAATTTAGCGAGTTAAATCTGTTTGGCTGTCCCAACTGGAGTATTGGGAATAATTTCTTCGAGTTCATTGCCTGGTCTAAAACTTGGATAAAATCAACATGCTCCCTTTCAGTAGAATCAGTTCCAAGAAAAGAAAGAATTAACGTTATGCAGTTTCAGAGAATTTTTCCAGAGGTTACGCGCTCTGCTCGCGACGATACACGAGAAGAAAGTGTGCTACGAATTAATGACAAAATAATCACAGTTTATTGCAGGTATGTTTCCTTTATTCAGGCATAGAAGAAATTAGTGATCCTCGACTAGATAACATCCGAAGGTTTTCTCAGATTTCATGAAAGTGGTAATCTTCTTGCATCTAATTTGGAAGCTTGGATTTTTTTAACTCTTTCGGATTGTGCACAAAGGTATCATTATAAAAGGTTACGTCTTTAACTCTGTTTGTTCTTGATGCGTGATAATGATTTTAACAGATGGATTTCCCCTCCAGAGGCAGGAGGATTTTTATAATTCGCTGGGTCCGCCAAGCCTTAGAGCGCTGTAATCGTTGAGAAAGTAGTTTCTGGTAAATCGTGCTCTTTGACGAGTGGCCACCCACTCGTGAGAAATTTTCGCAGGTCAGGATTATGATGTGACCTTTAGGAAGGAATTATCTTGAAATTTGTGCGCAATAAATCTCCTCACTCGTAAGCAAAAGCTGCCTTTTTGGAATTAGACCCACCTGCGGGCAACCTCGAAGCTGATATTTTTTCGTGATTTTTATAAAATGGCAATTAAACAAGGTTTTTTGAAGCGGAAGTCAGCGACTGCAGCCATTTTCGTGTTTTCCGGTATTTGCACAATGTAAAAAAATCTCCGTTCTGTTAATCTGTATATCCGTTCCGTTTCGGGCGAAAAACATATAACAGCTTGAGGCGATTGAATAAAAGCCTCAATTTCCACGTAACCTTCCTGTGCCGTCGTGCTCGTTCCATGAAATTTTTTAGGGATCAAATTAATTAGTGAGCAAATTATGCGAAATTGTTTGTGCACTCCAGATGACCTTTGATGAACAGATTAGGATTAAGCTGCGTCAGCAACCCTAAAAAATTAAAATAACGAACCATAACAATACGATCGTAAATTTGCGATCGGAAGGTGTGTGTCAGTTAGTGCCTTGGCTGCACCCTCGACAAGTGCGCTCAGGAAGGTTAAGTGTTTTTCACGCTAATAGTGGCGCGCGGTTCGACTCATATCAAGAGAGTTGAGTCAAAGAAGCCTCACTAAGTGATAATTGCAATTCATCAATGTTTTCATAATGACCCGTTCGCCAGCCTTACGAAAAAAACTCTGCACTCCCCGCATATCCTTCGCCTGGGAAGTGACCGACCACTCCACATGATTTACGGTTCGTCCCCGGATTTAATGGAGGGCGTGACTTCTGGTGCGCGGGGTGACATGACCGCGCAACAATTAGCAGCTTCCACGCATGAACGGTTGTCGGGTTCGACGGTGGTCTTTCCCCCGACGACCGATGTTCTCCAACGCCCTCTCTTGATTGCAGCCCTTGAAGGAGGAGAAGGAGACGAGCTGCACGCGAGGAGGAGCGGCAATCCCACCCTTATCCCCCCCCCCCTCGCTCTCCACCCCCCCTCCCACACACGCATCCCGCGACCCGTTTGCCTCATCTCCGTTCCCTTCCCAACCCCGCGCCATACAAACATCGCTCTGGGATCCCCGAGTTTAATTTTTTTTCCTCCTCCCTCGCACACTCGACACCATCCCACCCCCTCCACTGCTCACCCCCTACCACCCGCCCCATCACCCCTCCCGTCTCCCCAATTCACCGATGTTACTCGATTCAAAGGTGACGTCGTCCCACCCGCTCGCAACCACGCCGTCGCCCGGGAGTTAAATCATTCGCGATTCCCCCCTCCCATCTCTCTCTCCCCCCTCCCCACACCCCCAACCAGCACCCGATCCTTCACAAAACCCTTCCCGTTCCCCCACCACTCACCTTTCCAATTCCCCTCTATCCCTCTTCCCCCCCCCCGCCTCCACCCGCTCCTCCTTCACAAACGAGGATCCCTTCCCCTCCATCCCCCATCCTCCCCAGCTGCATCCCACAATCCCTCCCACAAGTCTCTTCCATCTCCCCCCACCACATCCTCATCTCCTCCTCCGCCCCTGGGACATCGCCACCCCTCGCTCTGACCCGCTGATGCAGCCGGGTCCTCGGCTAGTCGCGTGATGGGCCTGCTCCGTGGTGAGGCGTCACTGCTTCTCCGTGGGGCGGTGCTAGTGCCACCCTTCCCCTCCACGCCACATCCCCGCTCGCCCTCCTCCGTCCCTCGCCGCCGCCTCGCCCCCGTCTCCCCCGCCACGCCTTGGCCCCAACAACTGCGATCTCCATCGACCGCCACTTAAATCAACCTGACGGCCGAGGGAGGGGAAGAAAGAAGATAACCCTTCTGCAGACGGCGAGAGGCCGTGTCTTCTGCTCCCGCGAGCCGAGTGTCGGAGTGATCACAAAGTCGTCGACGCCCTCCTCGGCCAGCCGCCTTCCGAGACCTTTGCCGTGGAGTATACCGTGGCCGGTCTCCCTGGTCTCACGGCCGCACGGGCGACCCTGCCGAACCGAGCCCTTCGGCCACCGTCAACCTTCGGGATTTGACATCGGTGAGATTGCTCCACAACGGTGCAGTTGGGTAGATAGTCCGGGTATCTTGAATGGTGCCTGTTGGCGAGATATTCGTCAACCGGACTTCATAAACTGGGGACTTCTTTTTCTCTCAGTTTGGTTCCCGGCTTCGGCGAGGAGAACGAAGTTTTCTCTTTAATCGTGGTTTTAAACCTCGAGTATCCCTCCCGTACCCCAATCACCCTAGTGCTGGAGTCCCATCCCTCCCCTCTCTGAAGGGTCGTGACCGGCCTTGTGTAGCACGCGAGGTGTTCTGTGTCGCCATTATCGCAGTGATCCACGTCGCCTGAGGCTTATCAGCCCTCTCGGTTTCTCGCCGTCTGTCTCCCAGTTCCCCCAGCTGGGACCGAGTGGCGTGCGGTGCGTTTGGCCCGTCCTTGTGTCCTCGCGTGCGTGCGCGCGTGTGCGTGTGTGTGGGAGCGTGGGTGGGCGGGTGGGAAGGAAGCGGGAGAGGGTTGGTTGGTGTCTCGCGGTTACAGTTCACGTGTCGCCCGGGATGACGTCACACGTCGGGAGAAGTCCCCTGCAGGGGCCGGCGGGGGCTCCGCAGGCGGCGGCAGCGGCGGGTGGGGGGGCCGGAGGCGGGGCGGGATTGCCCGGAGGGGGGGCGGGCACCCCGGTGACCGCCCCGACGCCGCCTCCGACACCCCAGTCGCCCACGGCCCCGCAGCCGCCGACTCCCGCCTCGCTCATGGAGCGACTCCTGCAGGCCAAGATGGAGACGCCGTCGATGATGCTGCGAAGGACGGACTCGACCGACTCCGCCTCGTCCATCTCCTCGATCACGAGCGACCTGTGTCGCTGCGACGACTGCCTCCTGGGCATCGCGGACCTCCAGGTGGCCGACTCGCCGGCAGTCGCGGCTCCCACCACCGCCGTGCCGCTCTTCCCCGGACGCAGGAAGGTGAGTGTGGCGAAGAAGGAATGCGTCGCTCGCCGAGGATTCGCCACCGAGCGCTTTTAGTGGGGGCGTTGAGATATGTCGGGTGTTAGGCGAAGGGGTTAAGGATGGGGAGTAACGATAATGTTCAATGCAATGCACACCGTTTCCAGGAAATCGTTACAACTGAGTAGACAGTAATGAGTTTAACTGTGACGTTCGCAGAGATGTAGCTCAATGCTAATTTGATATTATTCAAATAAAATAAAGAGGGCTCACTTTCGATGTTGAATCAGTCCTTATATTATTGATTTTTGTCAAACCAATGACGAATATGAAATAAGAGGAATATATGCCTGAAATAACATATTCTAAGATTTTCTTAATTAATTTTTCACGATCATTTCTGATGCAATAGCCACATTTTAAAGATTTTTACATTTTATTTCAGTCAATGAAAACTCTTTTCCTTTTTGGGACTCCAAATCCCTTTACTCAAGTGCCTGCATCCCACACAAATCTCGTTGGTGATCTTCTTGTGGTGTACGTGTATTTGGAGAAATGGTGGGCTCTATGAAGAGTGAACGCTCCATTCAGTAGGGACAAGTGTAAGAGAGATGGGGAAAAATATTTTTGCCCCTCGCGCCATTGAGATTCATGATGATATTTGATTCGCATTCACTGAAGGGCAATAAAAAGGTTCTCCACCGTTAGCATCTATTGTACCTCTTTTCGTTTCGATATAACTAATAAAATAAGAATAATTTTAAAAATGAACGTCTTCATAAAAATGGCGAAGCGCGTTTTTAAGCGGTAACTCTGTCGTATACATTTCCTTAAACTGTTATTTGTTTGTTTTAATTTTAATGAAATTATAATATCTGTGCACGGTACCATCTTGCTTCATTTGGTTTCTTACCGCTTGCTCGGTTGAATCGACTTATTCGATTACAAACGGAGGCGATGCATACATCTAATCAGTCCGTCTGATAGCGCCATATGGTTTCGTTTGCGTCATATTCGACAAAATATTTAGCTATGGCACATCAGCTATCCTCCAGGCGGAGTCGCTGAGATTAACCAAATGGAAAACAACCATCGAATTAGGTATTGATTTCCGGTTCTTATTTATAAGTATTAAATCTTATTTCTATTTGGAAAGAAATACATTTCTCGTGTTGTAAATACATGTGTAAACTATAGAGGTTAGCATATCGTGGGTTATTTTTGCTGAACCCCCAGAAAGGCTTTCATTCCCAAGTGTTGTCCTACTCTCAATTTCTGTTATTTTGGCGCTCGGGGAATTATGGATGCTAAGCGAGCTAGGATGTAGTGATCGCATGCGAATGATCCCTTGGAATATTCAGCTGTTCAACGAAAGTACAGGGTGACAAAGCCATGAAATTGAAAATATTCCTTAAATGAAAAATACTTAGAAAATTCACAAGAGGGAAACGTTACTTGATAATAATTTTTGCAACCGTCCGGATCCTTTGTTTAGACTTTTGTAATCCTTCATTGGCAGGGTAGGAGAAGTGCTGTCACTTTCGAGCGATGGGTGGAGCAAAAAGAATGATTTTCAAGTCATCATAGCTACGTGATGTGATTTTTTAAATTGGTCCGTATTCAGTAAAAGTCCCTCCATATCTCATCGCGATATTACTCTGTCTTCGTTTTGCATCGGAAAGTTAAAAAAAAGGATTTTTGCAAGCATTATAATGTATCTTATTCCTATTGCTGCCGTTTCTTAACCGCTCAAAAGTTGTTGGATAATTGGGGCAATAATAGAATTCAATCTGATTACTTTGTGCTTGCGTCATTTTTCGAATAGTTTATTTGTTGATATCCTGCCAAAATCAAAACTCTCGTCTTCTCTTCTTTGAAGCAATAGCACAGTGTTTAAATGGATATTTTTACATATCTTTGGTTTATATATCTGATTCTAGACGCGTTTTAAATAGAGGAGTTTAAATATTTAATAAAAACCTGTGGAAACGACGTGTGTGGCGTCACTTAGGGTTTTGAGATATGAATAAATATTATTAAGACGTAAATTTGCAAAAAGTGTTCTATTTTTTTATTAGTATTAATATATTATTCATTATTGTTAGTAGTATGTCATCCGTTCGAATCTGTTGAACTTATAATGCCCGGTTTTTTCGATTGCTCTGTGTCAATGAAAGCGTAATTGAATAATTCACGAACAATAAACGCGTCCGGTCGCCACATTTAAACGTTAAATCTCTTTGCTAAAGCACATAAATTACGCTGACTCAATCCAGAGTTGTGATACATTTATGGACTTTTTCTCTTTCATACTTGGAACGCTTTCAGTCTATTTCTTCAATGAGACTCGTTATTTGGAGAAAGCAAGACTCAGAACACAGGGCATTTGTGGGTTTTCAATTGGGTTAAACAGTGAGATCTCTTGGTCAAATCAGAATTTGCTGTTTTTGCTGCAAAAAAAGATACTTAATATGTGGACAGTTAATAACGGGTCTATTTGTTAAGCAATATTGAAGAAAGTTATGTTTTACTTTACTTTCGGTACGACAAGTGCGAGCGAAAACGAAGGTACAAGTTTGAACACAAATTTCGTACATGCAATGTGTACCATATATATTTATGCACCATACATACGTGTTTAGTCTGGAGATGTCATTTGAATTTTATGATTCGCAATTTAATGCCTAATCAAGCGGAGGAGACTTTGTTGGTTATAGATGGTACAAAATTCCGCGAATGCACACAGTGACATTGCCTTAGAATATTATTCAGATATTTAATGCTTTGGGAATATTCGGTGGGACGTGAAAGATAACCATGGTATCGCGACCTTCTAAAAATATACAAAAGCGTTAAATTTTACCTTTTGCGATACGAATAAATTGTTGCTTTTCTGATGGGATATTCATAACTCGATTAACGTTCGAGGAGTCTTAAAACAAAACGCTAAGTGGTACGATAACATAAGTCGCAGTCACTGCTCAATTATAATACGTATAACTCGGTTAATTTAGTCTGATCAAAAAGTTAAATTGATATTTCGGCTCGGGCGGAAATGAACTTACAGGAGAAATACATTTAAATGGATACCCCAAGAGATAACAACCTTCAAATGCGATTGTGAATAATTTTTCTTCGATGTGGATTGATGAATCTCGATTGATTAGGTCTGGATTTATAAAAAACCCATGGCTCTTATGTTTCGTTTTAGTCTCGTTAGCACGTTGGATGATTTGTGTTGCATCACACCCCTGGTTTAATGACAGCGCCTAAAAGGTGACACGCATCTACTGCTTCGGCGCCTTTTTACCGAATGACACGTCGTAAACAATTGAGTATATTGCTTGTTAAAATTCCTTATAGCTGATAATTAACTGAAATAAGTTTGTCATGCATTTTTAAAATGCTTATTAAATCAATATGTTGAGAATGTGAGTTCATCGGCAGAATATAACTCTCTCATAATGATTCCAGTCGTGTCAATTGTGTGCTCGAGGCAACTGACCACCATCAAATGTCGTGGTAGTGAAGTATATCTGGAAAAGGCTATGCCGTTATTGCTTTGCCATTGCAATCATCTACAATTGTGCCTCAGAAGTAACCATGTTAAATGCGTCAGTGAAATGAATTTTTTCGCTCTGTGAAGATTTGAATGGTTACATACACGTACGTATCCCGGAGGTTCCTGGATTTCCTGGCTGAATTTAGTAATCTTTTATCGTAGGAATCAATTTAAAACTCATCTGTGAACTATGGTCTCATTAACGGCCCTTGTGATTTGTTTCTCCGATTGGATAAGTGGTTTGTAATGCCTATACTTGATATCCCCATTTATGTGGTATTTTGAAAATAACTAACGTCCGAAACGGTTATCCTAATTGAAAGCTTCGTTCTTTCATTATTTCCCACCGAACAATTTTTCTGTCGATAATCACGGTTCTGAGCGTTATAGAAATTATGTGATAGCCATCTTGAAATCTGATATCTGAACTCAATATCCGTAGCGTCGTCTCGGAAGAGTCGCTGGTTAAATATTTATTTTCAGAAGGGAGTGCATCCAGGAAGCATCACGCGATCCGCTAGAGGGTTCGGTCGGGCAAAATTGTTTCAGTTTATTGATTCGACGCAAATGGCGTTTCAGAACTTCGCTCGGAGGTCTAATGGAGTGCGATTAATAAATAAATGGCTTTTAAGTGCCTCTCCAGGGAAAGGTACCCAAAGATAAACTTGGAAAAAAACATTGCGGGTTAAAAAGAAACGAAGCAATTGCGTGGGTAGTTTATATCTTGAAACAACTGCGCCCGGTGAAACAATGCATAAGAAGTTAGATGGCGTTGAGGGAAGACGTGAAGGGTTATTGGGAAGAGGAGCAAAAACTGCGTGCACGAGCAATGACGGAGGGAGGGGCGGTTGTATGGATGTGATGTCATAAAGTACTCTCGCTTGCGGTCGTCTGCGCTGGCCACCGCCTTCCGTCGGCGCATTTGCGGGTCTCCATCGAATGGAGACCAGCGCCTCACGGGGCCACATAAAAGTCTCCTCGCCGTGAAACAATTGCCTCCGAGGCAATATTGCTCCTAATTGCACTCCGCATGCCCGCCCCGCGCCTCAATTCCGCGAACTCTGCCTGTTCTCCGTCGAACGATGATGCATCCACCCCCTTTCGTCCGTCGTCTTACGTCCACCCCCTCCCTCGCTTCCCCCCTCCTCTTCCCTTTCCACAAACTCATCCCCTTTCCGCCGTCATGGCGGCGAATCCTTATTTGGGCATTGCCTTCGATAATTTCCTCCCGTTCCTTCTCGTTTTCATTCACTTCTTCCACCTCCCTTCATTCATACTACTTTCGCGATCTCTCCCACCTTTCTCGCCGATATTTTTTCCTCTCCTCATTCCCGGCAGCGAGAGAAATGAAAGTTCAAGACGATGCCACGCCATGTTTTATTCGCAACAATCCCCGGTGTTAGGACGTCACTTTCAAGCTAAATGATCTCGTGTGCCGAAATCGATCGGTGAAAATACAATATCGCGTGGGATTGCGCCAAGTTTTATCTCTCGTGAATACGTTGCCGTTCCACGAAGTAAGGTCGGATTGGTTCAATTTTCTTTTTCCCGTCCCCCTCACACGTGACCGCTCAGGAGGAGGGAAAAAGCGATCCGAGTCATTAAAAGTTCTCTTTCCCATGCTGTCCATCCCTTTCGCTTTCTTTCACTCCTCCCATCGATCCTCCCAAGTCTCCGCCACCCTAATGAGTGAGGGAGGACTTCAGCGCGGATATTTTTTCCCAACCTCCCTCTCTCTGCCCCATCTAACCTCGTCCCACGGAGAGTGGTATACCCTCGCCGCTTGCTACTTCCCCTCCCCCACTTCCACGCACATCGTCGTTTGCTTTGAGGCGCAACCCACCCTCCCTTCCAGTCCTCTCTTCCGCTCATCGATAAATTAATTTTTTTCACCCTCCCCGCATCCATCCGCCCATCCGCCTCATCCCCCGCGAAAGAGGAAACCCCTTCGCTTGATGAAGAGCTGCTCCGCTCGCGCACTTCGCGCCATAAATTAGTAGGTACCCGAAGGGGCTAAAAAAATGACCCTCGGGGGAGGGGATCGGTGGTGAAGAAATAAAATTTATAGAAATATGAATGATGGAATGGCGAATGGTAGAAATAAGTCCTTCATTCGAATGAGAGAGAACCCTTTAGAGTTATGTCACGCACGATTATAAAAGAAACTCGTGACGGTCCCCAGTGTCATATTTCCATATCGATTTATGTCCTGCGTGCTGAGAGTGTATTTTTTTTAACTCGCAGCGCTCTTTAGTTAACCCTAACCTTCTGAGATGGATGATAATTCACGTCCCGGTATGCTGTTAAGAGAGCCCCCAGAGGACTTTCTCACGACTTAACCCCCTTCCCATTTCTGCTACATGAGAGAACCTATGTCCATTTGAAAACCTTTCAAAAATTCGAGATCGGCTTTAAATTGACTGTATGGAGTGGCAGAGTTCTTTTCTTTACGCCGCAGTGATGACGGGGCTATGTATGAAATTCAGGTTCACATAAGTTTTGCTGTATTGGACGTGCACGTATTCGTAATGATGTGATAAAATATGCTGCAGATGTATTAATTCATAAAATAAGGCATGTGTACAGAACGTATTTAAATTATGATTTCTATTTAGCTATATTATTTCCTTATGGTTATCTGATTCCTTTGAATAATAAACTATTTATACTTCCTTGAACCGGTAGTACCATGCCAGTGGTCGTATTCTTTACCCGTCATTCTACTCGTACATTGAAAAGTATGGTACATCTCATGATCTCTCTTTCCTTCGTCGGAATCGACACTTAATAGGCCCCACGTAATAACTAATTGTTTTCGCACAATCAATTATGGGTATTCGCTTACCATGTTATGAATAAAAAGGATATTACATCATCCATTCGCATTGGTACCATTTTTTGCGGTCTCCAGAAGAGATAATGGAAAATTTTAAATCCAAGAGTATCTTGAATATTTAGGATAAATATTCTGGTCAACGAAAAACAATTCCCTCTTAAAGGCAGAAAGAAACAACCACAGTGAGACCGCAGTCACATCTTAAGTTATCCTTTTTTCAATGCCCGATATTTTACAACTGAACATTGCCTAACCTTCTATAATCTGCAGCGGAGAGCCTCTCTTTATCCTACTTAATGCCTTATTTAATCCCAAAATAATTACTTTTGCGATTGGTCCTAAATACTTGAGGAAAACTCATGGTGGGGTCCAACCAACGAAATGAAATAACCCAATTTTTTTTTCATTCGAATATTTCCTCATTATTCGCTTGATGACTCCATCATTTTAATGCACCTGCGAAAATGTTCTCTTGGTATCTAGTACAGTTTCGATAGGACTGTGACTACCCAGAATTTTACTCCATCCGCTATCTATTTTACGCCTACCTGTTCGAGTCTAAGAGTGTTCGAATTTATTTTCCCAGATACGATACTGCGCATTTTTTTAATGCTTAACTTTAGATCTTCCTCCCGACTCCAGGCACCTGGCGCATTATGTTAATGGTGAAGGGCTAATGCCGACGCCGGGTTTCTGTCATCCTTCCCTCTCCCGTTTCCTTATCCAAATCCTACTATTACCTGATGGCCCACGCTTTCCCAACGGCGCAAATGACCTTAGATGTCGGTGGCTTCCTCCTAATGCCTGCAACAGCTACCGGGCACTGATGTTGGTAAGATCGATGGGGAGGGAGAGTCTCACGGTCATATTCATGCCCACTGTCACCAGGAATGACCGTGATCATAATGGTGCGAGAATTTCATATCCGAAGTAAGCTGCCGAGCACTCCTTTTGGTCGTTTTGACCTTCAGCTGCCTTTCCTGCGTCAAGGGAGATAAGGGCCTATAAATCGATTTCGCCGCCTACATCCGTCCATCTCCCACCCCCCGCCATCAAATATCTCATCTGGGCGATGCTCTTTTGGGATTCTCTCCTCGCCACCCCAAGGAGTTAGAGCCCTGAGGGCGTTATTGGGCACCCGCATGCACACACTAGTCTTCCTCCCTCCCTCTCCCTTTCCGAAGGGCTACGACTGCGCCCTCTTGATATCGACCCTTACATTGTCCCTCCCGCAGTCCCATTCGCGGTGATTTAGTACGAGATAGACAAGGTTTTGCGGTATTCAAATTCGGAACATATTAATTCGATCTAAATCAGTGATTCAAGGCCTTCATCTGCCAACGGGCTGCACAAAAAACGGGTATTTCCTGATCTCGAGGGCCGCATTACGAAAACTTAAGTAAGTGAAGACAGAACTTCATGAATTTAAATTATTGTATGACATTACGTCAATATGCATTAAACGTGGACCTGGGAAACAAAAATTTCAAATTAAATAGCGGTTTCAAAATAAAACATTATTTATTATTTTAATGGAGAAAAAATGATAATATTTAATTTCAAAAATGGTTCAATTCAAAGTAATCGGCATTATTAATCGTTGGCCACAACCGATCCGTGGGTTGAGCCAAAGTGATTTAAGTACCAAGTAACGCAAAAATGGTGATTTATTGAAAATGTATTCCATGCATCATTCTCGTCGCTTTCGCATCGAATTTGTATTAGGACATCCATTTGAAGATTGTTTTCGTTACGCCTCCCCTTCCCTCACCCTCACCTCTCTCTCTTGTGGTTGGTGTCGATGATATGGATCACTGCATTAACTCGGACGATGTTAACGCTATTCTCGAAGATTAATCTTACGCTCAGAGTCTGTACCTGCAATGGAATGACTCACAACTTATTTAAATGGCGATGTGGAGGGTTGTATTTATTCGCGGCATACCCGATATAGAATCATCGTTATTCAAATATTAATACATCAAAATCAACTGATTGGGTGTGGCGGTTCAGTGGGTAGGGCGCTTGACTTCTCACCAAAGACCCGATTCGATTCCACACGATGCCCCCCAGGCTGTGTGGCTTTTCGAGGAGCAGATTATACAAGGAAACCGGAAGTGGCAAAAGTAAGAAAAAACTGGGAAAAATATCTGCTTTTTTAATCTGATTTAAATGAATTGCTCACGACTATGAGGGTTTAGTAATCCTTACCATCTCCTGTAATAAACATCTTCATGTTGATTACTGCAGTTTTTGACGTCGATCTATTAGTTTTATCGATCGTTATTGATTGATATGATGGATAACAGGATATCATATCGGTTGTTGTGAAATGTGTCCCCTTACCGTCACTGGCGTCTCCGTCCGTTACTATATTCGCAAAGGAAATCCTTCTGGTGGCTGATCCAGAGTCGACTTTCGGTAATAGGGGGAAGAAAAGAATACACTCAAATGGAAAAGATTTTCAATGCAAACATTCTGTTAGTATTTTTAGGCGCTTGGTAATTTTAAAGTTTTGAACAACGTATTGGAATAGAATAAAACGTGTGCCATCCCAAGAAAAGCATCTCATGGTGGCGGGACCGAAGTCCCGTCATGGTCCCACCGACCCTTGGGTCCGCCCATGAATCCATCCCTGTGTCTCCCACCTTAACCTGAAGTTATAGCCCCTAAACGTCACGTCCAACTTTCGGGATGTCAGAAATTTCTTATTCAAGCGTTATGCGGTCGAAAGGAATTTCATTACGGTCCACTCTCCCCACCCCTTCCCTCCCGCTTGTGGCTACTCACGATAAAAGGCGTGTTCACCTTCGAGATAAATGCGACTGGTGTGCGCGCGATATTTCTCCTCCCCGATCTCCCTCCTCTCTCCTCGCTCCCCCCCCCCGGGCGGGAAACTTTTAAATGAGCCATTCATGCGTTCCAAGTTTCCATCATCGCTCCTTCGCCTTCCCTCCCTCAAACCCTCCGGAGGCCACGCCCAAGCACCGGCACCGCCCTTTGTTTCGCCTTCCAACAATGGGGTCCCTTTAAAAAGATGCGAGCGCGGGATTCCTCCGGGTGCCGCGTCATCGCTTCCGAAATACCTAATTGCTGCCTCTTCGTGGGGAAGCGAGGAAATTTCCCAGCTCCCCGGAAACAAAAGGATTGACCTTCTCGACCCAGGAGGGGAGGCAGGACGCCGGAGAGGACCGTCCGCTCCCGTTTATGAATTTACCCTCGCCGTTATGACGCCATTTACGGCCGTTGACTCGACGGAAACGGATGGCTACGCGTGAGAACCTTCAAGGCAGACCGCACTAACTAATTACGGTCCACGGACTTCGACGGCTGAGTTGACGGACGTCTCAGGAATCTTTCTGACGTCGAACTAACCCGCCACCGCACGTCAACGTCAACCAATCAGAAGGGATGAGTCTGTCGCCGACTTTGAAACGCGGAATCAGGAACGCCATTGGGGACCGTAACTTTATCTCGTTACACTAGCGGTTGAAATCGACATGCAGGCCGATATATTGATGGAAAACATAAAAAAGACAGACAATTCTCCATGAAGTGTGCGTTTCCACAAATCAAATTTATCAGTAATGTGACGCTTCCTAAAACCCTTGTGGGCAATTTTTTATTAGGTTGTACAATTCGCTCTACCCCACTGATTCAGTGAGGAAGTAAAATTGCGTTATGGATAGCCAAAACTCGTGAAAAGAGATGGTGATCGTCTCACCTGATTGGTTTAGCCGAACGCTATATACCACGTGCCATTACAATTAGGCGACCTACTATATTTCAGCGAGAAGTTAAGGGTACTATTTCTTAAGCGGCGCGCGAGTGATTTACAAGTATAATGTGCGCCAAGATAACTTCCTTTTTTACAAAGCAAAACCACCTTAAAAATATATGTTTATGTGTATGTGTATATGTATTGTATGGATGTGTGTGTGTGTGTATATATATATATATATATATATATATATATATATATATATATATATATATATATAATGTAATGTGAGGATTACAGAACAATAAGTTTGATATCCCACGCAGCTAAAGTTATTCTCAGGATCATCAACAAAAGGATAGAGAGTAGGGCAAATGATTACTTAGGGGATGATCAGTTTGGGTTCAGGAAAGGAAGAGGTACGCGTGATGCCATTGCAGTAATGAGATCACTAGTCGAGAGGAATATAGAATACAATCAGGACGTTTTTGCCTGTTTTGTAGATTTCGAAAAAGCGTTTGATAGAGTGAATTGGGAAAAATTAATGCGTGTATTGCAGAAAATAGGAATGGATTGGAGGGACAGGAGACTGATCCGCAACCTGTACATGTCTCAGACTGCTCAGGTGCGAGTGGGGAACGGAGAGTCCGGATGGGCAGTGTTAGGAAGAGGTGTAAGGCAGGGTTGCCCATTGTCACCGGTACTGTTCAACGTATATGTAGAGGAAATGATTAAAGAGGCATGGGAAGAACTGGAGGTAGGAATGAAAGTCGGAGGGGAATTCGTAAAATCGGTTAGGTTTGCTGATGACCAAGCATTAGTTGCTCAGTCAGCCAAGGGGTTGCAAGCTTTGTTGAGTGAATTGGAGGTTCAGTGCGATAAATATGGGATGAGAATCAATATTAATAAAACAAAGGTTATGCGATTTTCCAGGAAGAAAAAGGCTAAGCTAAATATTAAAATAGGCGGGGAAAAAATAGAGCAGGTAGAACAGTTTACATATCTCGGAAGTGTTTTGGACCAATACGGTCAAAGTGGTAAGGACGGAAAGAGAAGAATTGCGCTAGGCAAGGAGGCTTTCGCAAGGAGGAGGGAGTTGATGACGGGGACGTTGAGTAAAGATGTTAAGACAAGACTCGTAAAAACTCTGATATGGAGCGTAGCTATGTACGGCGCGGAAACGTGGTCGCTGAAGCAGGAGGATAGACGTAGATTGGAGGCTTTTGAAATGTGGGTGTGGAGAAGAATGGAGAAGGTGAAATGGACCGAAAGGAAAACAAATGAGGAAGTACTAGAAATGGTGGGTGAGGAGAGGGGTTTGTTGAGAGAAATCCTATGGAGGCAGAAAAAATGGATGAAAGGCGTATTGAGCGGTAGTGGAATGTTGAAGAGGGTAATAGAGGGGAGAATGTTGGGCAAGCGAGGTAAGGGTAGGAACAGGATAGGGAGGTTGGACGGGATGAAGGGAGGAAAGAAGTACACCGAGATGAAGAGGGACCTGATATAGATTAGTTTGCTAGGTAGGGTGTCACAAAATGTTTATTTGATAGTTGTGTCCATCCAAAAACCTACCTTAACCGGTAGATTACCTAATAATAATATATATATATATATATATATATATATATATATAACAATAAACACATATTCAACCAGAAGGTCGGTTTGGTAGGTGATGGCTGGAAGGAGGAGTTCACACAGTACTAAGCCCGACGGCGTGTGAAATTCACACATAAGGGTAGGGGGACCAGTTCCTTTCCCTGTGCCGGTTATGGTTTCCCAGGAAGATCTGCTACTCCAAAAATCACATAGCTTGGGTGGAGCTGCAGGTGCCCAGAGTGCTGTGCCCGGGAATCGAACCCGGGACCCTGTGGTCAGTAGTCCAACGCCCTACCCCATGAACTACCGCGACCCACAGTGTACGTTTTTATGCATACATATTCTTGTGTTTATACACACTCATACATGGAGCATATAATCGCAGTCATACTTACTTCCACCCAAACCCGCATTAATTTTTTTTCCATCTGTCAATTTTTGCTCGTCGAGCGTCGTCCCGGCTTTTTAACTTGTATCCACGGCGACTGCCGCCTTGCATCTTATCCTTCCCCTCCTCCTCCACCTGTTGCACCGCCTGGGTTTTGTGGACTCGGCACCACCTGTGGGCTCTCGTCAATCCCCCCTCCCCTCCACCAATCCTCGCCACGCGATGCTTGCTGCTTCTCCGTCCTCTTCCCACCAGTGCCCTCCCACGTGCTTTACTCCCCTCTCCTTTCAATCACTTCGCCCCGCGTCGTCGGGGGTTTCATCACACGCTCACACACCCGCCCCACCCGCCACGCCACTCCCTGCTGCTCTCTTTTGTCCCCAGCGCTCCGTTTCGGCTCCGCGCGCACAAATGGTCGCTCTCCCACCTTCCCCCGCCCTTCCCCACCCTTCATCCACTGGGTGACTCGCCCGCGGAGTTCTCTCCTCGGCCCTAGCCGGGCTTCGTTATATTTATGCCCACGGGCGGGCCTCGTTCCTCACCCGAGGACGGACGAGAAGGTAATTTGCGGGAGGGAAAAAACGTATTTGGCACTCTTGTTTAATTCATATTTTAATCAGTATGAATAAATGTTGAAATTGATAGCAACAAGCGTGCGTATTTAGCATCGAGCGTGACTGATCGGCAAGAAAAAAAAGAGATTACGTTTTCAGAAAGGGCCATTGTGGTCGCTTCGCAAGCGGTATTATAATCTACCCGCCGTTTTTTATCCGAGAGGACTTTTCTGATCTCGTATATTTTTTACGGAATGATGTTAATGGCAATTTAATGCAATGAATAATAAGTAATTATTCTAATACGTCTCTGTCTATAATGTCAACACACACACACACACACTACACAAGTGGGAGATTTAAAGTGCGTTTTTTTTGTGCTCACTTTTCTAAATCGGTAATTACCCCTAATATTCTGCTTGTATCCGTTCGCATAATTCTAGTGTTCTCGTGTCTTTAGACGTCTAAGTCCTCGTTTTAATATTTCATGTGCCTTGATTCAGCCGTGCGTTCCAATCAATACAACAAATCGTGGTTGTAGATTGGTTTATGTAATTCCACACATTTATAAAATTCAATGTTAAGAATGAAATAATATACTAAATACTTCAAGGTACAACAAACTTCCTTATTGAAATATATGTTTTGGTTCGAATCTCAAATGGTCGCGATATTTCGATGTTAAATGAAATTAACTTTAATATCGAGTAATGTAACTTCAGCTCGTATAAACGTTCATGAACTACGTGTTATTCTTTGACATTTTCGAAATTAGCGAAATTAAATGAAAGTTCGGCGTGCCTTTCAGAAATATCTTATTGGAGCATTTCATGATTGTTTCAGTACTTGCTGTAGTGTATATTAGTTTCAGTTAACACGCGTAGATCTAACCTAGAGCCCAGCTAGCTCTTTTACATTTCTTCTTCATCATTCTTTCTCCTATTTTCGAATGATTAGTTTTGTCTTAGATTGCAAGAATTAAGCCTCAGGGCTTGTGTTCAACTCGTATTCCGCGAGAAAGATAAAGAAGCAATAGTTTGATATCGGGTGAGTTTAAATTGAAAATTAGCGCATCCACCTTTGTCTGAAATTGATGTGACGGGTTGAGGGTGGTCTACGTATAAAGCGTCCTCATGAGTCGTGGACCTCTCTCTGCGGAGTCGATCAGAGCAAATAACGCCCGGGGCCACACCGCCGATCAGACGTTTTATGACCCTCTCTCATTTCATTGGCTTTTGAGTTTACATGTTTGAAAACCCATCGACAACGTCTGACAAATGCGCCTCTGTCAGACGAGGCGCTACGGAGGAGCATTGTGAGAGACGGAAAGAGTTTAATGAACTTTTCCTGGAACATCATTAGGAGAGGAACATTAACGGACGTTTTTTAGAATTTGCATTCCTATAAGAGATTACACAACTTGTCTAAGACCAATAGCCGGGTTTTCTTTTCGTTTCGACCCCAACGTGAGATTTTAACTCAAAGGAAAGCTACTCAGGCCCTACAATAAAGCAAAAGTAAAACTACTACAGTCCCTCTATTAATTTTTCCTGAAGTGGCACAATGAATACATGATCACTGTTTATTCGCACATGAGTACCTTTGTGTGACTATGTTGATATTTAATACATGTATTCCCATTCCTGTCAACATGGACGAGTCAAGGTATGAGTCGGCTTTTTCGTAGGAATAGCTTAAACAAGAGGTTTTAAGCTTCGACTTCGACCATAATTTCTAGTCGCCAGTTTCGCGATCTACGCTTAGTTATATTCATGTACATGATATATTTTATGTTTTACTTTCTAACTCATGAACCGTTGTTAAGTAATGGTGCTGACATTGAACTACTTTTTATTTAAGGAAACTAAATGTTAAATAATATGAAACCGTGGATAAGGTAAGACATTATCTCCACACATTTAGAGTATGCAAAGGAAAAGGGTCAAATCTGGCAAAAAGGAATTATGGACGAATGCATAAAATAAATCTGTTTTAAACAAATTTGAATTTAATTAAGTAAACTAATGACATATTTTAATTAATTGTGAGCACTTTTTTGATGGTGGTATGGGTACATGCTATACATGGCTCAAAGTTCGTTTCTGTATTATCGCAGTGCGATTTTCGAGCGTTTGATAGGGATTATTTCATACTTTTCATTTAAAAATTTTGAATTTGTTGCCATTCGTGGTTTATAATCATTGTGTTTGTGTAGAAGGCAAGCGGTAATCGTGTTTCCTTTTTTTTTATTCTTGCCATTCCAATTTCCTATCTTCCTTTTCATTTAAAATCAGCCTTTATGACGCCTCTGTACATCTAAATGAAGCTATTCACGTGGGTTTCGGGTAAAGTGGTATCTTGATGCAAGTCCCCGTTGATCTCGGGATCCCGAAGATGAATGCTTTACCCCCTTGGCTACCATGGCGTCCGGTGAAAATTCAATTCACTGCTAGGTCATGATAATTCCGATGCTTAGAGAATAGCATCAAAAAAGTGATGACTCGCATTTGAACTAATAGAGAAATTTAGTTAATCACTTCATAATATATTATATAATTGGATACTGGCTCTTTATACCGTTTTGCGCTACATTGCATTTGAGATCGTTTGATACAAATACAATTGGTCCCGAAATCTTCCTCATTATTTTTCATAGAGGATCACGTTAAGAAATATTAACCCTTCGTTACTCCTGGATTTCGATTTTAATTACTTCGAAACCATTATTGCATTTAATGAAAAACAGATAAAAATTCCTTTTCCTCCTTCCGGGGATTTCATCACTAATATGCACACCCAACATAAGCGTAGTGATTCATTTTTACGAATTTAGATCACCAATAAACATTTTCCTCTAATCAAACTAAAAAATTATATAAATACTTATATTTTATTTATTATTGGTATTCTACCAGTTAAAGTATGTTTTGGATGGGCACAGCCTAAACATTGCATTTACTGAGAAGGAATAAAAGTAGAATGCTGTACATTGTTATAATAGTATTTTTTTCTAATGTCTTGCGTCTGAGAAGCGTCCTCTCCCACCGAATCGCGATTATTTTAGGAATCAATTATGCGGCAACGTTCTCTGAGATATTTTCTGGAGGAGCCATGACTGATGAATGAGTCAAATACCCTTGGGCAAAAATGGTCATCGGTTAAATTGATTTAAGGTGAATTAAATAAAATTATTTAATAACAACCTGTATAATAAATTAAACGTTCTAAATATTTAACTAAATTTTAATGAAGAAAATTATTCATAGAATGTATAGGATGAATGTAGGAGTGGCTTTAACGGATTACCTCTGGATTTAAAACCGGACTTCATCTTCAAGTCCGGTTTGTACCGCTGGGTTGAATCTATAAATTCCGCATGTCTTATTTGACGGATCGCATTACATGCGAGTTTTCGTTGATTTTGAAGGCGTTTGATCGAGTAAATTGAGTAGAATAAATTAGCGTATTTCCGAAAATATGAGTATAATGGAGGGATAGGAGAAGTATCGGAAGCCTGTGCATGTCTCAGTCAGCCCAGATTCGAGTGGGACGGAGAGTTCGGATGGGCAGTTTTACGAAGATTATGGTAAGACAGGGTTGCCCATTATCACCTGTACTGATAAACTTAGAAGCGGAGGAAATAGTTACAGAGGCATGGAAAGAACTAGAGATAGTAATGAAAGTCGGAGAGGCGGGGGATTCATAAAATCAGGGGCATTAAGTAAGGATATTAAGAAAAGGCTCGTCAATATTTTGATGTGGAGCGTAGTTTCGTACGGCGTGAAAATATGGCTACTGGAGTCTTTTGAAATGTGGTTTTGGAGTAGGATGGGGAAGGTGAAATGAACACAAAGCAAAACAAATGAGGAGGTGCTGGGTATGGTGGCGGAGTAGAGGGGATTGTTGGGAGAAATCCTAATGAGACAGGAAAGATGGATGCAGAGCGTTTTGATGGATAGTGGGAATGTTGAAGACTGTGATGGAGGGGAGAATGTTAGGCAAGCGAGGAAGGGGCAGGAATAGGATAGGGATGTTGGACGGAATGAAGAGAGGAAGGAATCATGCAGGATTGAGTAGAGGCCTATTGTAAGGTTGGATGTGTTGTGTGATTTGTTTAGAGAGATATGAATTGTCGCTGAATCTTTCGGTAGTTTGTGCTCATCAAAAATTTACCTTAACTTGAGGATTGCCGATAAGAATAATATGTGCGGGGAAACCGTGTGCCAATCTATATTTCTTCTTTTTCTTTACACTCGAAGGAGGGTTGCGGATAGGGAAAATTACTATGTCCCAAAAAAATATATTTTAATATCTGCAATAATTTATACCCGAGATGTGTGGGTCTATGTGGTGCCAGGGTTATCAGGGAAATCTTGTGAGGTTTACGATGGGTGCATGAAAAACACTCCGATTTCGCGCACCTGACGACTCATAGGATAGAGGCTGGTTCCTTATCTATTAAATCAGCCTGCGAGATAATTTCCGTTATTTTCATAACTCCGGATTGACTGAGCTTTAACCTCTCAGGTAGACTTTGTGGCTGATTGGTTGTTTGCTGGGAAAAATAAATTCAAGCGTAAACGATCGCTATTACTGTCGATCAGACTTTTTGATAATCAATAGTTATAATCGGAAAAGCTTTTGGATGTATTTCCCTTTAGTTTTGCCTATGCATAGAAAATCGTTGCCGCGGTACTGAACCCCTGAACTTTTTTGAAAAATCCCAGTCGTTGAATAGTGCTTCATTTTCGCTTAAGAGACTTTAACAATTGACTGGCTCGAGAATGGCGAGCGGGGCGACACCTGGATCGTGGCCAGTTTCGGAGCCTGCGGAACATTGTCGCTGCACACAATTGCCGACCTTTCGTCGCCTTATCCTCGTCCGGCGATCTCTCCATCCTCGTCTCCGGCTTCGCCCGATATTGATCTCCGAGAATCTCCCTATCCACCCTGAAATCCTGCTCCCACCTCCCATTCCTTGCTCCGCCACCCCTGTACAACCCTCCCCCTGCACCACCGCCTCCCATTCCCCACCGCGACCACCGCTTCCCCAGAGCCACCCTCCGCGGCTCACCCGATATCCTCCCCTCGCGTCTCCGTCCACCCACCGCCCTTTCCTCCCGGTCGTCCACCATCAATCCGTCAGATGCCCCAACCATCGGCCATCTAGAAATTTTTTATCTACACACACACGCACACACACACACATACACACATACACACATACATATGCGCCCTCACACACAATGACGTGGGGATCCTCTTTGACGTCAGAGGTCCGCATCTCTTCTCATACGTAGTATCTCCGTCACTATTAATCTGCATTCCCCTTTCGTGCACCACGTAACACTCCCCCCTCCCCCTTCCCATAATTCTCTCCTTAATAACCTCCCTCACACGTCGTACCCCTGCAAAGAGCCTCCCTCTCTCTCCCTTTCTACCGCACTCATTCCTCACTCGTTCAAAACCCTCGGCTAATCTGAAAAAATTTTGAATTTGTTGAAGTAGAGGCAGGGAGGGGAGAGGGTTATCGAGGGAGAAGATAGGTACTTGCGTAAGCATAAAATGAAATATGATGAATAATAAAGTTATATAAGTGGGTACAATTGTGACCATCATGATAACGTCCTCATCGCAATAATCTTCATAGTAATTTACAATGAGTGATAATTCAAGTGGGAAAAGTATTTAAAACTGTTATGCGCATCAGGGAATATTTTATATGAGATTTAACGTAAAATGGAGTTTGTTTTGCTACGGGTTTGAGAAATATTATAAGAAGTAGAGAAGTTTAACAAAGGTTAGTTGAAAACAAAATGGACGTAAAAACCGAGTTAATGATTAAACCCATCTGTAAGAGGTATAATCGAGCTATCAGAGATGGGCGAAGAGGAAATTTGGCCATTGGAGGTTGAAGTCAGTGGTGGATAACCGAATAGTGCAAAAGCTATGAAAACTCAATCCTGGGTATAATAACTGGTGATGCTTGTAATGCTTGTAAAAGGTACAAATATTTAAACATGCATATATCAGGAATTGAACAGTATTGACAAAATAAAAAGACAATTTGTGGGTTTAATTCTAAGGAATACGGGCTGGTAGTAAAATAGATCACACGCACACAAAGGAGGAAATTATTTATTAAAAAAACAAGAATTAAAAAAACGAGAGTGAATTCGAGGCTGCTGAAGGATGTTCTCACCACCCTCGATCACACGCTTCGTTTTCATTCTCCGTTCCTTCATCCCACAAACCTTCGTCATTCCAGCGACGAGCCATCCTGGTGGTACGCCATTGCGGCGTAACTGGATCGTTGAAAAGGATGCATCTATCTGTTTATGCAGATCTCCGTCTGTTTCCTTGGTTTAAACTAGAAGTAAACAATTCAATGCATAAATGAATATCTACATGTGTGCATTATGGGTTACACAGAAATACCGCAGAGAAAACACAAGGCGTAAAAAATAAGCTCATGCGTAAATAGAAATGCTCACCTGTAATTCAACGTAAGGAATGAAACCTTCCTTCCTTCAAAGCAGGCGTGAGTTGTTTTTTAAATGTGTTGTTCTCTGTTGGTTTCGACTGTTCCATCCGTAAGTTGTATGTGATCACTTCGTGATCCTTTCCAGGTACATACCACATACATGTAATTATGTGTGTGCATTTTTAGGAATTTGTATGTTTGTATTAGGGTACATTGTATGTATGTGGTTGTGTGTACACGTATATTTATAAATATGCGCTGCAGAGCACATCCAAACCACCCCGTAGCATCCTGCCGCGGCAAAGATCGAATCTCTCCTCGTTGAGCTGTAAAATATGTAAAGCTTTCATTACCTCAAAGAGATCGAGGAACGCAATGGAAATACCATGTTTTCTTTTTTTTTATTTTTTGAGGGTTTTTTTGCTTGCACGTGCGCGGTGTTTTATGGCGTCCCGCCCCTCGAGAGATGGAGGGTATTATGTCTGATATCCGGAGGGACGCAGTGCAGTACGGGTTGTGAGGTGTGGCGCTCTGAGAAGGGTTGGGTGGTGAGGGTTTGATAAGTGCATGCATTCGCCTTGGCCGAATTTCGGACGAATGTTGCCCTGGTGGTATAATTGAGAGAGACCGGTGGAGGGAAATCGTCCCGAGTGCCAAAAAGGTGGCGGCGGCGCCAGCGGTCGCTTTTGGGTCACTTATGAGAGTGAACGCAGTCGGGACAATGGCGAATTAATTCTCAGGAATTTCATTACGAGGCATGCGGTTGCTTTCGGGCCTCTAGTGGGAGAACGTCGGGGAGATCATTGTGAAGTGTTTATTTATTTTATTTCGGGCGTACGAATGCAATTTTATTTGCGTGGCGTAAGGATGACAGCTCAAATATTTTTTTTTCTAAATGTATTAACGAAGGGGTTCATTAAACCCGAGAGTGTGCTCATTTATTCGCACTGATGAAGTACCACCGATGAAGTAATGAGGAACCGATGCGGCTGGAAGGACTCCGCGCCGATTGGCAAACGGCTAATGAGTGGAGGAATGCGATGTCATTGACCACTCACCGTATCGTTAAGTGTGGGAGCGTTCAAAACGGGCTGCTCTAGCTCCAAAAGAATCACTCAAAAAAGGTCATGCTCGTGACTCCACTGAAAACTCAACGTATCCAAGCGTTCAGCTTTTTGTTAATAGCTCTTATTTTGCTATACTTAGCATTTGCACGATAATCCCAACTTGCGTTTCATCATAGAGTTATGCATCATGCAAGCAACTATTGAGGAACCGATAGTGTTTTGCCGCATTCTCAAAGGTTTATTTCTCAATGAAAGATGTTACGCGTCTGATGAATATAGATGTAAATATATGTTATTTATTGATTACTCATATTGGACAAAATTTCATTGCGCATTGAGCCAATTTCGATTTTCATTTCATTCAGTGTCACGCTTGTGAACATAAGGACGTGGTATCCTGGTTGAGCGTTTGGCTACTTGTCGGTCTCGGGTTCGATTCTCGGTGACTTAGGACAACTCAAACTGTGTAATTTTTTCCGTTTTGTTCATCAACTTTTAACACTGCTGGTGGAGTAGGAAAAAGGGCTGGCTTTCCCTACCCGATGTTTTTCATACGCCAAATGGATTCCATCTATCAAGTAAACATTCGCAGTAATTACTGTGGTTTTCCTTTCTCAAATAAAGTTAAAATGTGCATATTCATCTGAGAATCCTGTCTATACCGAAGATGGTATTGTGGAATAGGTGGGTATATATAAGTTGCAATTCATTTTTGAATACCCAATCCTGTTGTCATTCATACCACTCTCGTGAGTGGGCGTGATCTAATCCGTTGTCCTTAACATACTCCTAATAATTTGAAATACAGATAAATTGCTAGGCATACCATCCTTAAGAATTATTTTTAATGTAAAATTACATTATTTTCAAAATAGTACGAGTAAATGGACATTATGAACTCAGCCGGCCTGTATTTATAATACATTAATTATTAATAACATAGGTCTATTGCCTACGAATATATTTCACAGTTGCCGAACCACTCTACTAGGCACTAAAAACTAATGTTAATTAATTCTAGACAACATTTTTGAAATTGATATAATTTGGTTACATTTGATCATATATCGTTTTTTAAGACAAATTGAAAAAAAATCTGTCCTGTTTGATTGATCGGCCATATGAATTCTTTATATATTTATGTACAAAAACAGGGTCGCACCCAAAAGTGGTAAGACTGATTTTCTCTGGCGCGAACGGAGCGGTGGAGGGGGGTCTATCTGGCAGGGTAAGGTGGAGGGGGCTCTTAGCAACAGACCGGCTCAACCTCAGTTGCTTGCGGGCTGTCGTTGAGTGAGGACACCGTTTTTAGTGAAGCAAGTTTTTTGTCCGCGTCGAAAAACAAAATGAATCTGAATTTAGAGCAACGTTATTCCGTGAAGTTTTGTGCGAAACTCGGGAAGACGGCAACTGAGACCCTCGATATGATCAAGCAGGCTTATGAGGACACTGCCTTAAGCCGTTCCACAGTATTTGAGTGGCACAAGTTGTTTAAAGAGGGTAGGGAGCTCGTTGAAGACGACCATCGCTCCGGACGGCCGTCGACGGCAAGAACCGACACGAATGTGGACAGAGTGAGGACATTGCTGAACACAGACCGACACTTAACCAGTGAACAAAATTGCAGACCATTTGGGTCCGTCTGCATCCAACGTCCAACGCATTATTTCACAGGATTTGGCCATGCGCAAGGTGTGCGCCAAGATGGTGCCGAAAATTCTGAGTATCGACCAACAGGCAACGCGTGTGCGCATTTCCGAAGAAGTGTTAGCCAATTTGCACCGAGATGAAAATTGTTTGGACAATGTGATAACTGGTGATGAAACATGGGTTTTTCAATTTGACCCCGAAACGAAAAGACAATCCGCGGAATGGCACACTTCCGCGTCCCCACGTCCAAAAAAGGCTAGCATGAGCAAATCAAAAATCAATACGATGTTGATTGTGTTTTTCGACCGTCATGGAGTGGTTCACAAGGTGTTTGTCCCAACAGGGGAGACTGTGAATGCGAACTTTTACGTACAGGTGCTCACCCGCCTCCGTGAACGGGTGAAAAGAGTCCGACCAGCCATCGCAAACTGCTGGGTGCTTCATCATGACAACACGCCGTGCCATGGCGCGCTCGTCGTCAGACAGCTCCTGGCCAAATACGGCGTTGCCACGTTGCCGCACCCGCCTTATTCTCCCGATCTGGTACCACCGGACTTCTTCTTCTCCCCTCTGATGAAAAGACAGCTCAAGGGACGACGTTTTGACTCGATAGAGACCGTTCAAGGGGCTTCGACGAGGGTCATCAACGGCATCCCCAAAGAAAATTTCCAGCGGGCGTACGGGGAATGGGAGCAACGTTATACTAAGTGTATAGCAGCTCAAGGAGCATACTTTGAAGATTGTTAAGTCGATGTGATAATCTTCAATAAAATTCTTGTAAAAAAATCAGTCCTACCACTTTTGGGTGCGACCCGTTATATATACATATAGTTAAATTATCGAACTCTGTGACATTATATCAACTTTTCTCTCGGTGGTAAATGGATGACATACCAAAATCGAAACGGCGACTTGTGTGCGATGCATCGGCGCAAAAAAGGCCAACCAATCCGCTATATAGATATTTCGATGGAAACTTGTCTGTCATTCTTCTTCAAGTTCCATTTGGTGACACCGAGTGGGGATGAAGTGAACACATAAAGCTTCATCTGACATGCCTCGACTTTCAATCTCACTTTGGGCTATATTTTTTGTTTAATTAAGGAGGAGAAGGAAAGAAAAACAAGTATATTTTTTCGCCAGACTTAAGTTTTACGGCCGGCAACCCTTTTGAATTCCGTGGTGACTTCGACAACCCCTTCATTGATGAATCCAGTAGTGGTTTTTAGATGGCGAGTTCGTTCAGAATTAGCAATCGCGTCTCCCCGGGCAACTTGCACGCGAAAAATCATTGTTTTCATACAATGCGGCGAAATATTATATGAATTCAAATCAGCCCACAACTACTGATTGTGAGATGCATAATATGCTTAGGATCAAATATTGGTGCGGCGATGGCTTGAAAATGGTTGGGACTGGCGCAGGAAAGAGACACATTATTTAATTCTTAGAACGAGCGCAACAACCACCGTAGCCGCGGTAATTGAATTCATAAAATAAAAGTCGTTGGTGGAAAAAAAAATCTCAAAGAATTCGCGTGACCATGCTTTCGTGCCTCGAAAAGGAAAAAATACGGGCGCCTACTATGAAAAGTCTATATGCCTCCTCGTAAATTTCGGTGATGGCGCCATTCCGTGAATTTATTACCACCGTGTTGGATTCCACACGAGTTTTATCGCCCTTCTTTTTTTCCTTTCCCTCCGTGCACCTGCGGCATTGTCTTGATTTCTTTCGTGGAAGACTAGCTCCCAGCGGTTTTCCTCTTCAAAAACCGTTCCGCTCTTCGGTAATACGTCTTTTAACGACGTTGTGCAACCATCCGCTTTCGCGAGGCGCATATCATCTTTGAGCTCGTCAAAGCCTCAATATGATAATTACGGAACATGCAAGTGTTCTGGTGGTGGTCTCTTTTGTCTCGCCATGATCAATTTCCACCCTTAATCTAGATATCCTTCGATACTTGGTGTAACTAAAATACATTGTCTGCCATGTTCTTCCTTCGTATCGATTTGTTTTTAGATGCGGGTTTTATTTTCCATTCTTGACGTCATTTCCTGTGAGCACTCTATGTTAATCGGCGCAGACACCTCACTTTGTGATTATTGTTTGCTGCGGTAAATTTTTACGATCTCGTATCCACTTTAACGGGAACGAGTGTCGTTAAAAAACTTGGTTACCACATTCGCGGGAAAAAACTCTTTTTACCCGCGTTTTCCCTGACCTTGATCATTGTATCGACCTCAATTTCGCGAAACCGACTCGGGAGGCCCTTGTCGTAAGAAAGAACTTAAACATGTATGCAATTGTTTTGTGACGCTGCATTTTGGTGCCCGAAGAAAGAAGACATCCCTAGTTCTGAAAACCAATGGTTCGACAGCTTGTCACATTCATTATGCCTTGTGGTAAAGGGGTTTGTTTGTGTTGTATCGCCCCGCGGAAACTTTCTTCCCGGCGTCTCCCCTCCTCTGGCGCGTAATTACCTTGCAGGCGTGGAACACACGTTGGGGAGACCTGCTTTTGCACGCTACCAGCCCGCTTGATTCTCAGCCGCGCGGGGAGCTGCCTCGACTGTACCTTCCATAACGACCACCCTACGTTACAATCATATCACCTGTCTTCGAAAGGTTATTGATGCTCTCCCGGAGGTACTCCCAACCTACCGTGGGACGGCCGATTCCCTTAACGACTTCTCTCCCCCCAGATGGACCACAGGTGGTCGCTCCGGAGATTTGCCACCATATTCTCTCCCCGCGGTTATCGTTTTCATTTCGTCTCCCCCGAAGCAAGCGTTTCTTAATACCCCCTCCTCCCCTCTCTTAGCCGTCCCAGTTTCGAATATTAATTCCGCCGCTCCTTTATTTTCCCTCCCCCCCTCTCCTTATTCCATCGACGGTGACCTTGCCTCAGCCCCGTGCTCACGTATAATTTGAGGTGCAATTTTCATCACTCCTCGAAGGGTGTTATGCGCTGCGGTGTCATAATGCGTCCACCGACGCGATTTTCCCCTTACGTCCCGCGTGAGATCCGCCAAGAATCCCATCACCACATCTGTCAATAATGCATCGCATGCCGTTGGAACCCCATTTTTGCGTTGGCGCCTTGGGTGTGGGATATTCCCTATTACGATATCTACCTTCGATTTTGAAATAATTACCCCCCATATTTCACTCATTAGGTCATATTCAATTGGATGCTTTTTAGGTGCTATATCGTGTTTAAGTCAGGAAAATGAGAGCTCGAAAATGATTTAGTGCATCGAAACGGGTGGTGAATGAAATCAGTGGGAGTGTGCAATTATATTTTTTGCGCGGGCTGATTCATTCCCATTCAGCCCGAAGCTGTCTTAGCTAATGGACCATATATCTAATCAGTATCAGCGGTCGATTACATTACAGCTTGTTTGTAATAACTACACATCCGTATTCGTTCCCTCGATAAAATTGCCGAGAGGGAAGGATGTAGATGAGAATAAGGGGTATTTCGTGGATACTGGCGTCGGTAATATCGTACGTACATCGATGCCATTCACCAATGATACAAGGACGGTGTAAAGTGGTGAATCTTTTGAAATCGCACGGGCGTAATTTAACGAGATGTGAAATACCATGCCGTTCATATGGATCGCGATGCCTGTGTATCGGATCTATTTGTGATTTTCAATTTACATCACGCGGCTCTACAAACTCCCAGCCATTGTACATTCCCTGTTACGGTCGCGGTAGTCAATTGTAAACCAAGTCGTGGTAAGCCTCTCGGCTTACCTCTCTGCGTGAGATTCTCAGGCGGTAGCGGCGCCTTGGAGATGGCACTAAATTAAATATGCGATATAGAAGCATACTTTGAACTCCCTATCCTCTCCTTCCGAGGAGAAATTGGATGAAAAATTAGAGGTTGTCCGTTCCATCAACTCATTAGGATTGGTCAATGTCTGATATCATTTGGTGATTCGAATTATTGTACGAATCTTTCATTGCCGAAGAAGTGAGTACACCAAATATTATTCTTAGTTCTAATCGTTGCCTCATGTTTTCTCGTTCACCTTATTGCCACTATCGCATCTCATTGGGTTTAGAGTTTCTTTTTATGGTAAGGTTTGGGTACAAAACGTTTTTCTTACTGCTGAATTAGTCATATCGACTGAAAAATATCTAGATTAATTAATTCAAAAATGCAACAATGCACTGAATATTGCCCTGAAACATCACGCAATTGTATTTCAACAGATTGGATCGTCGTAAATATGCCTCCCGTTGGTGGAAATATACAAAAAATATTCCTTTCCAACGCAATGGATAAGAATCCTATCATTAAACATTTTATCGTTTACAAAATTCCGAGTAAAATTATTTATTTGATGGCGTAAAATTAATTCCCAGCATTAGCCTTGAAAAAAGAATAAGAAATGTAATTATCATATTTGTAGGTGCATTGAAATTGAATATTTTTAACTCTATGCATAAAGCTAAAGCTGTAAATCAAACCATATTTTAATGAGTTTCTGCTAGTTCCGCCATGAAAGTTTCACTTAATATGTTTGTAGTTAACGCGATGTATTTGTGATAAATATTCTGATGGTGATATAAAATCAGAAAACCTGTGGTGCTTCGGTGTGATGTAGCATGTTGCCTGGGTGCTCTGGATGGATTTTCTCAGCCTGTTACTTCTTTCCATCGATAGTCCTTCCCGCGGGCTTCTCGGACCGAGGGCAAAGCGGGTGCCCACGCCTCGCGTATTACTGTGAGCTTGGGGCTGAGGTTGCCCGTGGAGTGTAATGTCGTAGGGCGTGTGACGATTAGAGGAACAAGCATCCTCGTTTGGATGCCCTGAATGCGCGATCCGTTTCGCTTTAATTGACGGGAGGAGTCGGAAGACCCCTTCCCCCCGGGGTTGTGTTGGAAGAAGGCTCGGTCGTAAGCGCTTGAAAAAGGAATGCCATTGTGTCTTCACATGCAGTTCATACCTTCCGTGGGCGCTCGACGCATTTGCCTGCATCTTCCCGAAAATAAAAATTGCACCATTTGATAATGCTGTCGCGTTCTGGAGATGTGTTGTTGCCTTTGTTGTTGTCATTGGAAGAGGAAGAGATTTTTTTTACCACGAGATGTATTTAAAAATATATTTGGTGTTATATCCACCTCAAATAATCTGAATCTGAACAAATCTGAATATTCCCGAGAAAATGCACGAAGGTACCAACCAAAATCGTTTATTATTCTGCCTCCCACCGTAAACAAAAACTCTTTCAGAACACACATTTCCTAAGTCTTTGTTTGTTTTTGTTGTGCTTTCAATTTGACCTACAATTGTTCAAACATAAGTATTTTGAAAGGTAAACGGAATTGATTTGCACAAAATTATCATATTTTCATTAAATGCATTCATTTCTGTTCATTTATTGCATTCCCTAAATTTTAATTAGACTCCAGGGATATTATTGGTCTCGATCCATATTTTTCCAGCTTCAAATATTTTAAATTTCTTAATTCGATTAGATTTTAAAGGGAAAATGAACCCCTTCGGCAAATAAGAAAAATTAGGTTCTTCAGCATAAATTTTCAAGAAAACTATGAAATTAACATACACGCCCTACGTAAGGTTTCTTGATTTTGCTTAAAAGTCAGTTGATTGTATCTATGAGCTCAAATAACATCAATAAATATTCGAATAATTTAATATTAACATTCCCATTAATGCAAATATTGTCATTAATAAAAATATTTATACAAAAGGTACATGTAAGTAACGTTGTTTCTAATGTAAAATCGACAATTGCATCTAAATATGAAAAGCGTTTTTCTCTTTGTCCGACACTGCGGACGTGTGCTCCTCCCATTTCCAAGGTTGGTGTCTTATCACTCCCACTTGGATTTGCTCAGGGTTATTTTATGAATATAGGGTTGCCATTTTTGCACCAATTAATGTCCTCGATGAAGTCCTATGCATTTAATGGGGGTTTGGGAACCTCATACCACGATTTCACATTTGGGTGAAGTATTAAAGTAGATATTATTTGAATGTATACTTTCTTTAATTTTGGGAACAGTTTTGTTAAGGCAGCAATAACTTACTCTCGTGGTAGTATTTAAAATGGATTTCATAAAGTCGAGAGAGATTCAGTTTCTATTCTTGTAAAGTAGGATGAAAAAGTACACATATTTAGCCCCATAGTTTACCTATTCAATAAATGTTTACCTTCGATGTTCCCTAATCCCTTTGAAATAATATTTAAATGCAATGCTTTATTGAAGTTTTTCGTAGTTTCCTACTGAATGAACAATTTTTTGGATTCATTGTCAAATGAGAATTTACAGGGTGAGTCAGAATGGACTTCCTGATTTGACAGGTAAATTGTAAGAAAACCAATCCAGATAATTAAAATGTTTTTTATTTCTGATAATTATATCCAATGCCATTTTTTTCAACAGATTTTGAAAATTATTTCATCCAGGTGAGGACCTAGGTGAGCGATGCACGTGTTGAGTCATACAAAAAAGTTTTCGAAAACTCTTCTGAGCATAGCATGCGTTATTTACAACTTAAGAGCTTCCAAGGTCCTCGGTCGAACTTAGTAAACCTCAGCTTTGAGATATCCCCAAAGAAAAAATCGCATGGGCTCAAATCCGGGGAGTGTGTCTGGGCCATGGAGCATCCTCTCGTAAGGAGATCAGGCGGCCGGGAAATAGTTCTCGCAGGATTTGGCGTAAACGACGGGCGGTATGAGCCGTGGCATCATCCTGTTGAAACCAAAAGGTTTCTTTCTTTGCCATATTCCTCTCCTTACTCTTCCATTTTGCGGGTTAAAAGGTTCTCCAGCATCCCACAATAGTGCACAGAGTAACAGTTAAACCTCGAGATTCAAAAAAGTAAGGCCCAATAATGCAGATGGGGGACACAGCGCACCAAACTGTCACATTGGGGCCATGAAGAGGTTTTGGGTGAAGTTTGCGAAGGTTGTCAGTCGCCCAGTAAAGAAAATTTTGTTTATTTACTGAGCCGGAGAGGTGAAAATGCACTTAATCGCTAGACCACTGCAACCTCTGCGTCGCCACCACACCATCATTGTTCGTAAAGAACGTTTCCATGACAAAACCCAGATGCTCATCAGATCATTTAATGGTAATTACTAAAAATGGCGTTGTTTTTCCCAGCTAACGCCACTACTTCCACTTCGCTAATTTACCTGCGTGCTCTTCAGTGATGTTTTGAAACTAGGGAGGCTATTCCGACTCACCCTGTATTGCTTGCTTGAAGCGCATTCTCACCATGGTCTTCTTTCTGCTTGAATTAGTCCTTCCACTTGGCTTTCGCCTGTTTCCTCCTTTCTCACACCAACGATTCTTTTTACTTAGCATTCGCGACTCCGTGTTTGTACATACACGCACACAGCAACCCCAACACATCCATCCTCCCGCACTCCTCTTCGCTCTTCTCTTCCGCGGTGTGGCCAATTTCCTGCAGGCTTCTTTGCACCTCTCCCCTGCCCTCGGAGCCACTGAGAAATTCACATGATTTCCGATTCACTCGAAACGCCTCCTTCCCTCGCACACCGCAATTCCGCCGACGCCGCATTTCCGTCCACACTTGTATCCGCAGGCAGGTCATTGCACACTTGCATACCCACGAGGGGTAAACAAGTAGCGCAGGTGTTGCGCGTTTCACGAGGAAGCAGGAGGGGACTTCACTCTTGAACTGCGCAAAGAAGAGTGCTGCGGACTTCTCGGATCGCTCCAATGTCTTTCTCGATTAAACGGATATGGTGGGTTCCGATGCGCGCATCATGTTGCTGTCTTGTGCTTGAAAAATTCTTTATAGTTACGCATTAACGGGTGGGGATCTAAGGTTTTCCATTACTATAAACCGTGATATTAATTGTCATGGCAATGAACCTATATCATGTAAGGGTACATTGATGAACATAGTTAAAGTCGTAATTTTCACATCAGGTATGGGTATAAGATCCGACACCCGTTTCACTACTCCTCCGTTGAGAGTAACGGCTGTGAAAATTCCGTTCAAGATATAACCCTAATGAGTGGATGATATTGTATTGGCCATTTCGTTCATGTTGTTTACTTCTCGGCGGAGGACAATATGTATTTCTGCATGTTGGCCAGTTTTTGCGGAGTATCCACATTTTACGAGCTGATATGAACATCTTTTCACTTTTTTTCCTGGTGATTTTCACCATGAAGATAAGCCCGAGCTTCCCTCCATATCGTCGAAAACAAAATAATCAGAGGTTAACGTATTGAGGGTACAACCGTTATACCCGTCTCAAGAAATGACATTGACGCTAATGAATACTTACATTCATTTCGAAACTTTAACATAAAGGAAACGAAAAGGTTGCATAAAAACTGGCTTCATAAAAAAATAGCATTAAGATACGAGTACCATTAGCTAATGACTGATGTGCTGAAAATAACGTGAGTCCTTATTTGTCACATCATACGAAAGACATGAACTTCTCAGAAATTGTAATCGATGGTTTCAAGGTGGACTATTTTTAGAATCCTAATGACCCTGGTTTTAAAATGACCCATCTTTACGGCGAGTAATTGTTTTTTGATTGTTTCGAGTACCTAAATTGAAACCTTTGTGGCTATATTTTTAACTGCCCGATAAATTGCTCCTCACGCACACCTATAGCTATCAGATTAGGTGAAAAGCCTGTAAAAAGTGCCCTTTCCTATCTCGTAACTTTATATCTTCACTGACATGGATTTGCCGTAAACATTTTTTTCCAACTAACTCCCAAATTGATACTCCCAAAGATACTTTCGTAATAGTTCGAGATTAACAATACGAGTTTTACTGACATCCTCTAAAGAAAGAAGCAGAATCAACAAACAACATGAATAGCCATCCGTAGGTTTTGAATTCTTAGAGCGAACTACGTAGTTTACCTTGCGGTGGGAAGAATAAGTGATGGAGTAAGATAGCTACCACGCCGTATCAAAGGAGGCGATGACAAGCGGTCGTTCTCTGAAACTCTAGAGCAGGGGTCGGCAGACAACCTTTCTTTGTCTCTGACCGGGTTGTCAAGTTCTGCAGTGGTGGCGGGTGATAGAGTCCTGTAATTAGCTTCCTTTGGTTACAAAAGCAGTATTGTGCGAAATGCAAGCGGAAATCGTCAAACATCCGACTAGCTGAATTGAACAAACTGGACGGACTAAAGGCCTTTGAGACCGGAACCGTCTTAAGGGCCTTAGGTCGTCGACCTCCGTCCAACAGGGAGCTTGGGTTCATGTGTGCATTATATTGATTTATTGACGCTATACTGCTCCATATATGACTCTCGAATCAATCCATTTTGGTCGTTTCCGACGTTCCAGTTTGAATTGGCCGGTCAGCTTGAAATATAAGTCATACTTCTTTTCTTATGCATGCGCATGCATGCATAAGAAAAGAAGTGCATGCGCATCGAAAGAGCATTTCATCAGAAGGCGGTACTCCAGACTTTATTTTTCCAAAAAATACCCCTCGGTGGTGATCAACGTTTTCCATTAGTAAGTGGAAACAGGCCAGGTACTGGTGTTTCCTTAGCAGATGAATTTGCCGGCCGTGGTATTCTTCGTGCTATAGGTTTTGTATTCGAGCCTACCAAACCATGTTCTCTCACTAACCATACGCGTCATCTGTTGTCTGCGTACGTGGTATTACTAATGCCGAAACTCTTCTCCATCCTATGTATTTAAGATCTCCCGTATTTCCATTGACCGTATTGCCCACACGGCGCGGCGTCTCAAGAAATTACAGCCTCCCTTTGTTGAAACTTCTGGACAGAATTAGTTCGTAATAAACCTAGAGTATTTTGAAAATTATTGCATTCTCAGAATGAAAACTTCCATAAACAAGTCTTATTTACCTACAATCAAACCAAAGCAACAATATTTGTATCTCGACGTATTCATTAATCGTAAAGTAATTTGCTTCTTGCCGAGGTCATTGAATAAAAAATGTCATAAAAGACACATTTCAGACGTGATATGGTGGAATATCATGCTTAATTAAAAATGTAATGTTAAATTTGTAGACACTATTCGATTAATCGAAATCGAATTGTCATTTAATTAAAAGAAAAAATTAAAATAACTCGGTGCCTAACTCCTAGTGGTATGTGTGCTCGTTGAGAGTGGTGAGTCGTGTGGCATTTCTTATGCCGATAACCGAACTGAAAAATGTTTACCTCAACCCAAAGCACATTTCGAAGTCCGTAATTATGAAAATAATTCAGTATGGTGGGTCACATTTCAAAGTTCATTACTTATGCATTTAAAAATATTTCCTGTAGTGTTCGTAAACCTTCACCTCATTGCTACCACGAATGGTGTTCTTATTTAGCCACTTTAGTATGCAACTCCCATGTGAATTGCTAGACTGAGAGTTGATAGTCTTCTTCTTGGTACTCAATGCATTGATTAGCAATACAGTGAACTTTTAAGTTTCAGTTTTGAATGATCTCCAGTGTTGCATGCATATTTAATAGTCTCTAACGATTATTTGGTGAAGATGGTTTATGGGAGGATAAATAGATCATGGGAGATAGATAAATCGATTAAATTGGCCAAAGATAAAAAAAAACATTTTCTCACCGTCCTTACCGGCCTTAACTTATATATTTATCATATTCCAGTCATCCCTATGCCATTAGTTTCCTTTATTTTTCCAAAATGATTTACTATGTTATTTTCGCCACACAAGTCAGTCAGAATGATAAATGTCGTTTTCTCCTTCGTTTTCGAGCTAAATTTTATTTATAAAATTCAATTAAATTTTAATTTTTCAAATATCTTGTTTTTGAGACTTAACGAATGAGTGACTGTCGCTGAAGCAGCTGGAAGGCGATAAGTCATTTTTACGGGAACTTCAGAGAGACTCCTGCGCGATTTAACCGATAAGTGCTAAAGTGCGACCAACCCTAGCGTCTTGCCATCCCTGAAATTTAGAGGTCAGTGGGCCCTATCTCGGGACACAATTCCAATGGAAGGAGGAGCTTTTTTCATGCATCGTCGTTTGAAACAATTTATTCTATGATGTTCCTATGCATGGTTAAATTCCTAATAAAATTTTTAAAGAAAACTCTTTTAAGTTATTTTTGAGGTATCGGAAAGCCGTATGGGTAAATTTAGTTTTGCCGAATAATTCTTTAAGATAAGGTAAAAAACATTTGATATTCAAATGCTTTTTTTGCGTCACTAAAATGTCAATTACTATTGATCATATTCTTGTTTTTAAAAATACAATTAACACAGTAATCAACCCGAAGGTCGGTTTGGTAGGTGATGGTAGAGTTCACCCAGTACTAAGCCCTATATGGCGTGTGAAATTCACACATCAGGGCAGGGGGGCCAGTTCCTTTCCCTTTGACGACTATGGTTTCCCAGGAAGATCTGGTACTCGAAGAATCACACAGCTTGGGTGGAGCCGCAGGTGCCCAGACAAGTGTTTCCAGGAATCAAACCCCGGCCCTCCGGTCAGTAGTCCAACTCTCTACCCCAGGACTACAACGTCCCCTCATATTCTGTTTATTTACAACATTTTCGTGAATTTATATTTTTAACTGTATCGGTTCGATATATCGTTATTTGCACCTAATTTGTGATGTATGTAAAAAATGAAATGTAAATGAAAAATGAAATGTAAAAAAAAAATGAAAATGTATGTGCTCAGGGGCTCTTGTCCTTACACTTTCCCCCTACATGCTCTTCTGGCGGCCTTTCGGATGTTGTTTCGATGTAGATGGAGGTAAAAGGTGTTACATTTGGACTTGTGGTTTGGTGACTTGGTGAGGCCATTTGGAACACGCGTCCAGTATTTGGCATTTGTAAGAAATTTCTGCTCCAAGAGAGTTAGTATAACCGGTATGTTGGTGCAATTAAATTGGGAGACCCTTGATTCTGGAAGAGGATAGACAATATTAGACTATTATAAACGTACAGAACACTTGAGTTTTCTTGCGAAACAGGGTGAATTATTTTTGCTCCATATTATATTGGCAGATTCGAGAACCTGAATAAAATATGAGAAATAGGTCGTCACCGATAGGTTCAATTACGTGTTCTTCTCTTGGACGTTGTACAATCATAAAAATCGAACCCACAACACCATATATTTTAATTTTAAAAAGAAATAGAAATTTAATTATTACAAAATTCAATGAATTAATATAAAAAACGACTGTTGAATGTTTTTAGGAATTCATTTGTTTGTAACTATGAGTACATATATATTGATATGGAAGTATGAACTTATAATGGTGCACGAATGGCTGCTTTTCTAACAGCCCCTGCCAAACGCCCTCGCAGCGGCTTCCGACGTACTCAGCAGATGTATCCTATGTCATAGGGAATGACATAATGGCAATAATTTCCTTTGTCATCATGAAGTACGGTCCTTATCATATTTATGCTTTACATAAGTCCTTAAAAAACGAAAGTCATAGTTCAAACATGAAAAAGGGACGTTTGTATTCCATTTTAACTTCTCTGGATAACTATTTTCGTATAAATCTTCAATGCTGGTCCATCATTCACGCATGAACTCGTACCTTAAAGGACGAAAGTTGTATTCATGTACATACTTAATCGGATAAACATGCGTAAACAGTTTTGTACCTTAATGTGGTTCTTTATGAATTGCTCTTATTCTGTGGCTGACTTACCGTGTCATTCATTCGTCTTTGAACTCCCGGCGTCAGAGAACCTTTTTTAAATACTGGAGCCATGCCAGCGAGCATTCCGAATCTCCTTTTCTTCGTCCATTTCAGACGGGGAAAGAGACCCACTCACTGGTTTTACTCGTGCCTGTCAGAAAAGCACTTTGAGTGCCCAAAACTCGCTTCCCTATCTCTCGCCCTAATGTTATCTTTTCTTTACTAACTTATTGCAAACAATCATCCACGATTCGTGATAATCCACTCTTAGTTCGAGGAACAAACTGATCCATTCCGACTGGCCAAAAAGTACATACCTAAAGGAATACTGTACCCATCGAAGGAATTACCACCTGGTTCTATGGAAGGCGTAATTACGTATCCTGTGAGTTTAAACATGAAATGTAATTCACGATTTGAAATAATGGACTTAAATATTGTTGGAGAACCCGTGAATCCATCGTGATGCATAACTCTCCGAATTCCAAATTGAATTATCGTTTTTCACATACGAGTTTTTTTTCTCGTACATCCCGTAATGATGTGAATATTACGTTTAGATTCATAACCGTGTTCGGTTTTAACTTTCTGCCGTGTGAGATAGCTGGTGTATAATGTATGAGAAGTCAAAATTCGGTACTGAAATGTACGCCTCGGGCGATTTCACTTTCCCCTGACGTAGTTCTTCGGATCCTTCTCAAGGCTAGGTCACATCAGCGTCTCTCGAACATAAATTTTAAGGGTAAACCTGATCGAAAGTTTGATAACTCTTCTGAACGTGGTTTCATTAATTTAAATTATACGAGTATCAACCCTTTTAATATTTTTTTCTATTAATAAGAGTGTTAGAAGCATTAGGTTCTAGAAGATGGCGAGATATCATCAGCCACGTGAATACGGTTAAATGTTCAGACAGTATTTTCATCAATATTACATTAATTTATTTTACAAAACAGATTATGTCGAAACAGTAATATAAATTGCGTAGTCGCGTCTGCATAGAGTTTTACCCTTGCTGAGGCAATATAAATCACGAACTGCGAAAGTAAATGATAATTAGATTAGACAAGCACCCATTTCCGTATTATTTTCCTGGTGGGCAAAAAAATCCTCATATTTTAATTGGCATTTTTGCATATGAATAGTACGAGTATCATAACGTCGGAGAAATAGTTTAGAGGGTAAAATATTCGGCTTGTGACTGGAGGATCCGAGTCCGATGACCGGTGAGTTTGGACACCCTTAGCTAAGCTCTTTTTATGGATTCCAGGTCTTCCTGGGAAACTGCAGGTGGCACAGGGAAAGGAACTACCCCCTCTTATTACTCTGACGTGTGCTCTTCACACGCTCTACTTGATTTACAGTTAGTATGATCTCTCCCTTCTCTTATCTTGCCAAGCCTTGGATTGAAACGTAGTGGTCTTATTTCTTTTAATCTACACACTCCTTAGAATGTAATTTAGTTCCTTTTGCCATTTCATTACTTTTATCAGTACATAGCGCGCAGTTCTTGTAACCTTTCGTGAAAAACGTAGAAATCTAAGTCAGGTGGAAGATATATCCTTAAAGTATGAAATAAAGCGGTGATGTGCAGGTTATTGAATTCTAAAAGAAATAATGGGTTTAATTTGGTGAAGCCCGATGACATATCTTCCTTCTCCCGCGTTTGCCTGACGGCAACCTAAACGCACGTGTATGTGCTCTTTCGGAGTTCATTTTAGATAAGGTCCTGGAATGGGAGGGCCGAAGGTTGGTGCCAATCATGGTAACCTGCTTAGTTTGGGAAAGGAATGAACCTCGGATGAAAGTGCCGAGACGATCGAAAAGAAATTATTGAATTTATCATGATTGTTCGAAAACTGCGGGAAAAGAACTACCGCGGAGGTGCGAAACTCGAACACTTTATAAGTATAACAAGTATAATGTATTTCAGAAAAATCAGATCTCGAGACAAAGAATTACTTTTGTTTGGGAACTCAATTTCAAAACTTTCGGTGCAAAAGGTGAAACGTCAAATGGTATAGGTTGTCCATATGGCTCCCACCTAAGTACGATATTACCTGACAGTACTAGAGACCAGAGAAAAGGCCTCCGAGATCACAATTTTTTCGGTGGAATATTACCAACACTGCGACATAGGTCCTTAGTTATTCATTCGATTTTGGTCTCTCAGCTGTTTCCTATCCACAAATAGTTTCATTCCACTTCATCTACATAATACTCCGCAAGCCGCCACAAGGGTATGAGGCGAGGGTCACCAATCACCCATGCACCATCATAATAGTTTCATACTGGCAGTATTTTGAATCTTTCGGCTGACATCTTTGAATTCTAAGCTTATCACAAGCATCTTTGAGAATCTTCTACTTAAGGCGAGTGGTCATATTTTCGCATCCCTCCCACAATCAAAACTGTCGTATTTTTTAAGACTGATTGTCGTATAATTCCAATATTAGGCTGGATTGTCTCTCCCGATCGACTACCTCAAACTTTGGCTATCCGCAAGAAACCCCGGGAAAAAATTGTGCGCTCAGCTGTGACCATGCATCGTTCATTCGAGGATCACGTGGCCACCAGGCGGACCGGCGATCAGGCAAAATACAAAATTGATCCTAATCGCGTCGCATGCTTCGTTGTCAGCGACTGTCTCCATTGTGATTGGCCAAACGATCACGTGGGCCTTTCGCCTGCCGTCACTCCTTCCTCATAAGGACTTCTGCAACGTCACGTTTTACCCTCCTCATTAGACCACTGCATAGTTCTCCTATTAATAGCAAGAATGGAAATCAATGTCGTCGCCGTGCAGAGTGTAACAATACATCCGATTGCTTGGTTCCCAGGTCGTCAAAGTTTTATTTGATCTTATCCTGAATTTTCCTTCCATATTGAAACGTTCGTTGGAATAAATTTTCTTTGTTTAGTAATTCTTTTTAGTTATTCGCATAGTTCTTTCGTGACATTCTCAAACCTAGTGTGTAAGAAAAGCGTAAGAAAAATTAAGATCAAGTCACTAAGCCTTGGCGATGAAGCTTTTCTGTCCATTTAGGTCGGAAAATGCAATATGGTGATATATTGTTGATTTAAGCCCGCTTAACTCTAAATTTTCCTTAAATTTCCTTGGCACAAGTGTTCGGAAAATTTATCGACTAAATTTTATATTTAGTTTCTTGATATTACTGGTAGATGGTACCTGAAATATTGAGCGTAGACATAGCGTACGCGTCATCGACCGAAAATTTATTCGGGAAATCAAAAAGGAATGGAATGGTGACGAGATTTGGGATAACGACGGCAAATTCGTCTGTACTAATTTCCACGTATCGAATAATGGATACATTCTGAGACGTGATAGGCCGTTCTAACCATGACCTGTTGATTTTTCTGGGTCATTCATCCAAATTGGGAATTAGGCTGAGGTCCCGAGGTGAAGGAATGCATCCGTAATTAAGTATTTGGTGTGTTCCAAATTCCTGTGCTCTTCAGCATTCCCGAAAAAAGTAGTACTCTATCTCGAGGACCACTTAACCCCCAGCAAACCTTAGGCTAAGCTAGCCTTAAACTTTAGTCTTTAAGAAATACTAACTCATGCAAAAAGACTCTTGTCAATTGCTGAATACTTTTGGATCATTGATTAAACGTGACGCGATATATATGTATATATAAATATGTTATGAATACATATGTATATATATGTATATGTTATATTTATTTATGTGTATATATGTTTTGAAAAAAAACATATACATGGATATATATATGTATATTTATATATGTGAACACTGAATCTGCGATCCTTGTCCAACAAAGCCAAAATGTCTTGCAAAGATTTTCGTCACCTCTTGAGGTCTAAGGGCGTCCTGAACGTTCGGCGTCTTCAGAATCTTCTCTACCCTCCCCAAAGAACTTGTGCCACCCCAAAACACCCTACCTACTCACGGTGTTATCACCATAAGCTGCCTTGAGCCTTTAAGAGTCTCTCCAGGATTTGCATAGTTTTAGGCAAAATTCAATGGCGCAGCGCTGTTCCAATAACAGTTTCATGACGGAGCTGAGCTAGGTCACGTTATAGAGGTTTCGCAAACGAACGATCCGCACTTCGCAAAGGCTCGAAGCTAACTGCCATCGGCCTCCAGCCTTTCTTAAGACTCCCCTCCCTCGAACTCAGCCAGAGAACCCTCCGCCCGTCCGTCCGTCTAACCGGGAAAAAATAAGTCATCTTACTTTTGGGACAGATCTTGAAGGTCGTGAAAGCTACCTGAAATTTATTAATACTCCGAATGACTTTATGTAACAAAATGACAGCGTTTACTTTGAGTTGAATATTTCTTCATCTCACGATAATTATATCGCCTTCATGCATCCATATTACTTTTTCTCTCTACTCTCTCTCTTTTTCTCATATTACTTTCTCTCCGTCAAAATTCTATGCTGAATATATAAAACGTATCTCAATCCCCAGGTTCTCTTCTTTCCAAATATTCTTTTACTTACTGTTTTGTTCCTTCTTCTGTACTAAATATATTTCAACCATCTCACACTTAAACGACCCCTAAACTACTTGTATTCCAAATTATACGCTATATACAAAATGAACAATGTTATTACATCTTGTTTCCTTTCGGTGTCTCAAAAAATAATGAATAAGCAAACAAAATAATAAAATGCTCACTCGACGAAGAGGTTTACCTGACAACTTTATATCATTAGGGTCAAATGAAAGGGCAATATTTGCTGTCACTGGGGCCCCATCAGTTGCTTTCATTATCTTCACAGTGATGCAAATTGTAATGATGGATGGGTCTGCTAATTGGTGAGTGTAAATACTTGCCACTTTTAATTAACCCGTGTTATCTCGGAGGGCATCGCCGCTGCTCCGGACAAACAAGGTCTTGCTCATTCTAATTCGCTTCGGTTTCATTCGTATTACGGAGTTTCATCAATTTTCCTATTGTATTCCTCTTCTGCGACCCGTGACCTATAGCTAATGGGTCCGCAAGAAGTAAACGTCGCTCATCCAAGTCAACAGTTATCCTTGGCACTCTCGGAAACTCTTTCAGCTTTAGAACGATAATTAATATTTTTTGAGATCACTTTGGGGTATACGTTAACCCTCAAGCCATTTCAATCCAAGGGTTGTTTAAGAGCCCTAATTCATGTTCATATTGATCGTTTCACATCTCATGCAATAGATGTCGTACTTTCTTTTCCAGAGCAAAGCAGTTACCTATTGTTAGATTTTGGATTGACACTGTATTTTCGATGATATTTAACACAAAAAGAAGGATTTAAAAAAATTTCCTGTTAATTCTAAACGATTATTCATTTTTGAATTGTTTCTGTTCTGTTTCATTGCATCCGTACAATGGAAAAATTCCAGCAAGCGACTGCCAAAAGTTTTATACATTATTTTGAGTAATTGAAAAAAGGGATTAACGCCAAAAATATTTTCAAGTAGATTGGCGCCCACCCACCTGTAGTTCATCCTGAAAAAAAGAGGCTAACTCATAACTTTTCATTTATTTCTAGAAAAGTTTCAATAAATTAGGTGGACTCCCGTGGCAAGATCGCTGACGAGATTGACCACCTCGGTTGACCGACCTCATTGCTCCAACGTCAATTGCGTCGTTAATTGAAGGTTTGCTTTTTTTCCCGACCAGCATAATTATGCTTAACGTTTCGGGTGCTTGAGGTTTTGAAACTTCGGCTTAAAAAAATGAAAGTCACACCCAGGTGCGGAAGCAAAAATATGTCGGGGACGAATTTTGTAGAACCGCCTTACTTTAAACTCAAAGGATTTTTTTGCAAAGGAGGGTACGTGGCGAAATTTCCATAATTTCGCGTGAAAAGTCAGATATTAGAGCGGCTGACACATTTTAAAAAGGAATTAAAAAAACTTCATTTGGTTATTGGAATCCTTTGCAAATTCCTGAAGGCGAATCGATGCGCGAGTCAATCCCTTTTGTCCAACCCTCCCAGACTGCGCACATGTTTCCCCTGTAAAACCGATTTTATTAATTGATATTTCATGTCATTTACGTACGTTGGATTAAGGGGATGATTTTTCTCATCTTCCTCCCGCCTTGATGTCTCATCTTCTTTACTCGGATTTATTCAGTGGTCATAGATCAAAATGCTGTAATTATTTTTTAGAGGATTACAAAAATAAACAATCCATTTTAGATGGGAATCACTCTAGGAATTGAAGCTAACAGTTTCAGGCTTAACTTTGTGGAATTCCTTCATTGTGAGGGTGAAAGAAAGAGAAAAAAAACTCTGCACTTCCACACACTTTTAATACAACACGACCATGGTTTCGATGCGGCGCCACATCGAAACCATGGTCGTGTTGTATTAAAAGTGCGTGGAAGTGCAGAGTTTTTTTTCTCTTTCTTTTACCCTCACCATTCTAAAAAACCCCTATTCCTTCCTTCTTTTTGGGACATCTTAGGTTGGAATGATATGCAGCATGGTGCGTTTGTTTATTTTATTTATTTATTCTTCTTGGTTCGAAAACAGCACTTTTGGCCTTTACATAGGACAACCGTAACAACAATACAAACACCCAAGCCCATGGTGGAGAAAACCCCGGGAATCGAACCCGCGACCCTTGAATTGGCAGACGAGGACATTACCCCGCCGTCACAGTATCATTTTATGAACGAAAACATTCATCGAATTGGTTCGGTGGTTATGGCGCTAGCTTCCCACGCCGAGGGTCCGGGTTCTGGTACCATCCGTCGAATGAGACGTTGATTTGTGTGATCCCTTGGTGTCTCTCTGAAGTAGGATAATGCCTATGGTTTTCCTCCACCCTTAACCCATTCCCTGAAAACCCTACCCCTGTCAAATTATACCCACCCCGTCCTAATGGGGCAAATGATCTCACCTGTCGCTCCCCCTGTAACCACTGCTCCAAATTCAGTTTTTTTTACTCAGACTCGAAGTATGTGCAGCACATATATAGTATGTTTGCATTGCTTCGTGGATGGAATATTTCATCATTTTGTGCATTTAATATCGTTTACCAATAGCCAGTTATTACATTCTTGAAAACACAACCTATGTAGTTTATTCTTGTCACATGGGAAAATGCAATGTAGCTCGATCGTGCTCGTAGTTTGCAACACTAAGTCTAATGTCAGTCGGCTGTACGCCAGGGGTGCGATTACGAAACATTTTATCGCAATTTCCACCCTAAACGTCAACTAATATGTACCTTGAAAACAGTTGTAGATGTTACATCGAATTTGAAAAGTCTTCAATGAATTTAATATGATATTAAATTCAAAATACAACTTATTACATAAATCACATGTACTTGTATACTTGTCACTCTTGCGTGGCGCACGGCTCATGCGTGAGCCACGCACGCACAAGGGGCTTAAAATTAACTTTCAACTTTAGGAAATGGACTCCTGGTTGAATCCTCGGTCTTTTCCGTTTATTCCGGTTTGGAAATGGTTTAAAAAAAGCATCCAATTTCCTAAGTTGTACTCAATGGGGCCGTGCCGAAAGCACGAAAATGCCCGCTAAACTCGTCCCCGAAGCGTTTTTTCATTCTAATTTTTGGCTCCTACTCCCAGTCCTTCCCTGCCCCCAGGTTTTCAGTTGCCATTGGATTGATATTAAATTTTGTGAGCACGTGTCCCGCATTTAGAGACAAATTGGGGTTATTTTGAATTTCATGTCCGGGGAATCGTCTCGGCTCTCCTGGAAATGAGTTCTCTCAAAATGATTTGTGGGTTTTCACGGTGCGCTTTCAGCACTACTTTTTGAGGACTTCCTGGACACCTGCTCACCTTTTCCTTCTGCGGTGGGGAGTTTCGTCTAAGTTGGAGCGACGGCCAATTTATTTATGCGTTGCTAATTGGGACAGCGTCACTATCGAAGTAACCAATGACTCGATTTCCTTCCACATCTTGCTCAGACCAACGTTCTCACTTGTGAAATCCTTTACCACAGAATTGTAGGTGGTAATCCCTAAGCAGTACTCATTATCTCGTCGCCGCAGTACACTGGACAAACAATAAATTCCTTTTTTATAACTAGTAGATTAGCAGAATTAGAGGCGCTCGGATAAGCCGTAAGATTTATTCTGCTCAATTAATATTACACTGGCATAATTACGCATATTTACCCTTTATCCTTATTACCATGGTAACGGAAACATATGGAATGGATTTCTATAATCAATATATGAGTAATATCATAAAAGCTATTGAAGCCTCAACGACTTATTCCAAGGCGGTTAATTTTCATCTTAATTTACTTTGCCTTCCCTGGAGTAATATCTGACTGATTCTTAGTGAGTAGGTATTTTAGCGAATTCATGTTTTCCAAATGCAAATCAATACCAATGAGTTACCGTAAGTGCTTGGGAACTGGAAAATAGTACTCCACGTTCAAAGCAAAAGCTTTTTTCTTAAAAACGTTTTCTCCTAAAAAGGTTGAATGTCTCGCTATCTTGTTTTTTGTATGTTGATGAGATTTTTGGGCAAACACAATTCGTTTTATTGATTAGAACATACAATCACACCTAAGCAAAAGGGACAAATACATTAGCGGCAAGTTGTGGTGATATTTTCCTGGAAAAAAGTATCATTATGTAATAAGCATAATTTGGCTGCAAATAATACATTATGTTCTCCACCACGAATCAGAAAATTTCCCTCGCATATTTACTTTGTCGGTGTCTTTAATCACTCATTAAAGAATGGAAAAAAGGAAAGAGTGAGTTCTTGTAATGCTTTCGTATTATGTGGCTTAAGGATATTTAGTACCATCACTAAGGGCATGTGAATACCGTAATGTGCTTCATTTCATCAAAAACCTACCGTAACCTGGAAGACTGCTCAAAAGGACAAATATCGTGTCATTATTTTCAAAAATAGTCGTACTCGTCTATTCACAGTGCTTTTTAGAAGTTTTCATAGGTGTAATAATTAAAAACAAGAATAGATATGGTTTTTCTCTTTTGCTCATTTTCAGTTATTATGTTCACCAGGGCTAAACAATTGGTGGCTAGACAGGATGTTTGAATAAAATTACACTGAACTCAAAAAGTTACAAATCGGCAGCAGAAGTTATTTCTACGAAACTCCAACGAGCACAAAGTGATGCTATTTGCCCGACCTTTTTCAACATTGCTTGGTCCTTCTGTGTCATCCTTTTACATCTAAAACGGTTTCGTTGTGAGTGAAAAGAGCTCCCAAATCATTCAGACATTCTCTTGAAGTGCAATGAGACACGACGCGACCTACCTGTATATTATTATGTCATAGAGTTGAACTTTTGGGCGTGAACTCCCTACTAAAAATTAGGAATAACTTGGAGTTTCGACCACAGAGTGCAGCAGCAAGGGCGCCACTGACAGATTCTCTTTCCGATCTGCTCAACCGCTGGCGACATCTGTGGAGCGCCGCATTGAGACGCAAACTAATAATGGTGAGAGCATCTCCACCGTCGGACTAGGCGCCATATATTTCTTTTCATCTCTACTTAGCTTGAGATGGGAACGCTTATGTATTTTGGCCTCAGATAGGCCTTAATAATAGGCGTAAAAAGTTCAGTGGGAGAGCAATTGCGTATTTGTTTAATATTTTATGGAAAAAAATCCGTTATGAATAAGATTATTTGAATACTAAATGCACGCATATTTTTATCAGATGATTTTTTAAAAAGATTTTGCAATAAACCTTCAATGAATATATGGAAGTATGATAAGCTTAAACTTTTTTTGTATTATTTCCGAAACAGTTCCAGGAATTCCATCTCGAATTGCATTTATTGACATGAGCACTACTTAAAATATTTCTTGTGATCGAATAACTGAAATTATCCACTAAAAAGAAACATATATGAATTAAAGCATCTAGGCAACATAGAAAATCAGCATCGCACCGTGTGAGGATCAGTTTAACCAGTTTAGTGTCCTCGGTTCGCTTTTCTTTCGGGGAATCTGCAGTACTGCCACCGTTAGGACGATGTTCAGTTCATCATTGCATCCTTAGTGACTTCGCCTTGACCTTAACTATTGCACATCCTATTTGAATATACGTCATACGCACGGGTAGGCCGAAAACAAAAATAGTGTTATTTCCGTTGTCTTGCATACGCAATGCGGGTCCATGAGATATTTCTCGTAAAAAACCCTTGCAGGGAACAGAACTATCATTAATTGCAATGCGATGACAACATCAAACATAAATCTCGGGAGCAAATCTAAACTTGGGGACCTGTGTCGTTTTTAAGAATATAAACCTATTTTGAAACGATTGATAGTTTTTATAACGCCGTGTATTAAGTTATTCCATTATTGTTCATTTTTGAAACAATAGTTTTCATTCGCGGATATCCAGAAATGTTCTGCCTTTGCAATAAAGTTCCAGAAAATAAATGCCTTGTTCACCTCTTAAGGATAAGGAATGTTCGCTACTGCTGGAGATGGGGTGGCTAGTATAGGGCAACACTATGAGGGTTAAGAACGACTGGTTAAATCAGAGATATTTGAAGCACAATCTTATTTTTATAGCAAAATGCAAAGCTCCAATTTGCCATAATAATTATTTTGCGGTAATGAGTATTAAATACTTATTTTACCAAAAAATATTCACTCTGGGCCGGCTGATCCCTGCTAACACCTCAACATGACCTATCTTGCATTATTGTTTTATTTTTCCAATAGTACTTTCATTTATTTTTAATTAATATTTTTGTGGGGTTGATGCAAAGTTTTATCAGAGAATTATAAATAGTGGAAAAATATTAACGTTAATTTATATTCCTATATACTTGTAATATGCAATTTATTATCCCGGCTTTTAGGTGTAGCGCATGGGAATTCCTTTAACCTCTGGTTTTTAACATACTGTGGAATATTTCTGACTCATTTGACATTTTTCAATGAATGTGTTAAGGAAATTATGTTAGTTTCCAATGGTTTAGCATAAAATATATCTTTTGCATGGACTGAAAGTTATCCGTAGGTACTTGAAAGCAAAAGCTTCCATGTGAGTGGATTACACTTGACTCACCACGTTCAACAGAATTTTTCCAGTTATCTATTTTTGGTTTCGATTAACTTCACTTAAATCTTCCAATATTTCTGCACTTTTGACCCGGAACTCAACGTTATCGTGTTTTTGCGTAGAGAATAATCAGAAGCATTGACCGCAATTTTGGAACACAACAGACTAATGAATTGCATCAGAAATCCCATCCGGACTGATGCTATTGAGCTTCAGTTGGAACGCCTAATATTTTTTATCATTTGAAGAGTTTGGCGGCAATTAGGTTTTGTAATTTATCAGTAGAAGTATTTATAATATAACAGTCGCGGACTTAATAAGACGCGCCAAGGAGACGGGAGCAACCAGTGCTTCAATATTTGGAAATTTTTTAAATATATTTTATCTGTTAAAGTTAGCAAATAGATCCGGGCTGTCCTGTGGCATATCCAACATGTTACTGATAGCAATTCATAAATGGCTGTTGAACAGTTCAAATAATATTAAGAAGTAAGATTAGTCAGGCAAGTATGGCATGCGAGTTACTCAATCACTTTTTCCTTGCATTAATTGTTGGCATCTGCAAATACATATATATGTTAAAAGAAACTACGTGTCTATTCACTGTTAAAACCAACGGGAATCAGGGTGCTAAAAATCTTGTCTTCGGCAATAAATAATTGCGGGAAAAAAAATGCTAAGTTTGTTTCCATTACCGTAAGAAGAGAATGGTAACAAAGTCTTTGTGTAGGTTGCGGGATCGTGCAAGAGGCGAATTTGGAAGCAGACCTCTATAAACATGGGATTAAGACATGGGCGTGAATTCGAACCCCAGGTTGGAGCCATCAACAGGGGAGGCCGACGCCATTCCAACGCCTGACTCTTTAGCCGTTGCCATTAAATTCGCCTTTTTTATTATTATTATGTTCCGTCAAGTTCAAAAATGGGGCAAAAAAGTGTTGTGATTCTGTTTGCTCATTTCGGTCACGTACGGAGAGGAAATTCAATAGGTGATGGATGTGCGAGATGCTCTCACCCGGTCCACGACTCGCAGAGAGGCCTCGTTGAATACCGACCTGCTGAATTACGGCTCTCCGTTCAAGATGACTTGATCTTGTCTTGATGTCGGCTCATTCAAGGTTTAAAGGCTCTGTGCAAGATATTTTACCCTTTCAATTTGATTTTCGCTACTGCGGAGATCAATTTTGAACCCGACCTTGGACAGATTTAGTAACATGGAGGCATTGGAACGGAAACTAGTGCCGTTATTTCTTGTACGGCGTAAAGTCTAAACGATGTCGTTAAAAGCATTCTCCTGGTTTTTCTCATTCGGCGAGTTCAATGAAATCATGGTGATGAGGTTCGTGAATGTGCTCCGCCTAACCTATCTCACACTACGGTGACATGTCTATCCTATAAAGTATGATACGTATCCCAGTCCTATGTTTATCCTTTTTCTTAATCCAGACTTACGGTAATTTGCAGGCATTCATTGCTTCCGTGTGACAATGAAGACACCCTTCGAGGAGTGTTGGATGCTGTCTGTGCTCATGAGTGAAAATGTTTCATCTCGTTTCTGTTCCTGAAGATGTTAAATCTTCCGTAAATCCTCTGAAGAAATCTCACCTATCTATCGAAACTCATTGTTAATTGTTGTCTATACATAAAACAAAACTCATCGTCTAAAATCATTGCAATATGAACGTCCAAAGCACAAACTCAATTCAGTAATCACTCCAATGGAAATATCAGACATTCATTTCACGATGCAATTATTAGACGTCAATGGATGCTAAAAAACATTTAATTAGCAAATGCACATTTAGTTATTAACATGTCAACTTGTTTTTACACTTATACCCCAACAATGAGGGGAAAATCATTTGTGACATCTCCCTTTTGGACAAATTTCGGCTCATTACCTTTTAGATTTCGAGAAAATATAATGAAAACCTTATTTCGACTGAAAAAACACTCCAAAATTGTCGCCGAGAATGAAATTCCAAGGTCCTCTTTGACCTATAAGCATTGAGCTTTTTCGTAAATGGGTTTTTAGTAATCTTCTTTATAAAAATAAATATCCGTCTTTCAAATTTGTGTTTGAGGAAAAGAGATGAGGGTCCAGATATATAGCCGAGGTAATTATTTTAACCAATGAGCATCTGAAGGGAAACCAGGCATCTGGAGGTTAACGGAGAAATTATCATGTCGCGTGGAGGTAAAGCCAAAAAATTAGGACTTACGAAAAATCAAAGTGAGTTACAAGACTGGAAGATATTCTTAGGTGTTCCGAAAAACTTGAAATGATTGTGATACTGGAGAAAACTATGCCCGAAATGCCAAGAGGAAGAAACATTGAATCTAGTGTTAAATACATTCCAAAAACTAATGCGAACTATCAGGCGAACGGTCGCAGTGAATCAAAGGACAATCTTTCTTGAATGCCAATTCAGAATAGAAATTCGGGTGAGATTATAATCTTCCTTTGGATTCGGTAGAAAAATGCCAAGGTGGAAGGCCACTCAAGAATTTGGAGGAGGCCTTTGTCAATTTAGAGTGGGGATTCATGTTCAAATTACCCAAAAAACTTGGCATGGAATGTGGAAGAATAATAAGTAGATTCAACGTAGAAAATATTTAATTTCATTTTTTTACGGTTTGTTTATAACAGGCAGAAGTACTTCCCGTTGAGGAGATGTACAAAAACTATGACCTTCATATTTAGAGTCATTTTTTTCTTTATTTTGTAGTAACTTCATATTTTAATTAAAATAAGGTGTGTTGAAAAAGTCAATGGCTTACTTCAGTTTGTATGAATCTGTGTTTAAGTGTAGAATTTATTTAGAGAAGATTTCATCAAATCATCATGGCTAAGCAATCCTGGGATAAGTTTTAGAATAACGTGCGAATATAATACTCGTAACCAGCACCCTGGGAATTTCTTCACTTACTCATACGGCCATGTGTTTAATGCCTTCCTTGGGTTTTTCACGTAATTAATCTTTGTTTTTCCTGCGTAGTTCTTTCCCTCATTGTTTTTTTCCCCGTCGAGGATGTCCTCAAACTCTGTCGTCTCATCAGAATGAATTGGTGACAATCATTATGATTAATGATACCGCGCATAAATATTGTGACTTGTTTCGTATACATGTTTATGAAACGATCTTCTCAAGCGCGATAAATGAATTATCGTGTGTGTCGTTAAACCTGGAAAATTTATGTAAGGACATTTAAAGTTGATATCACCTCAATGGGGGGAAAACATTTGCTCCTCCTCTTCTCCCTTTCACTAATTCCCTCCTCCAATAATTATTCATTCCAGTCTAAATTGCTCAAATTCTCTCGGCGAACGCTTGGTTCCCACGACATATATCTATTAATACCTCGCCAGTTTATTGAGGGAACAACTTCGTCGAAGACTTGGCGGAAGGTGAAAATTGTGGAAGTCCTTGGATCCTCGGCGACTTAGCAGCCAGAGAAGACGTCCAAAGTTTCAAGCAACTTCTTGACTCTCCCGTCCCGACTACCTCCATTCTCGTAGATTTTTGCAGAAACCCTGGAAAAACTGGAGTTCTAGACAACCCTAAGTGAGATACGAACATTTTTAACAGTACGATGCTTTCTCTGAGAAAATGCTTTGGATGTTCTCCCACTTTTACATAGTACGGAGCAGAGTTGGACGCGAGTGATCTTAATTTAATCTGAATAAGCGCGGAAAGGAGCTAATGTTAGCATAAAAGTACTTGTTGTTAATGTCTGCTGAACTAAAGAACTGCCTCAAATTATTGTGGATGCACAATTAATATGTATTGTTGGAAGAATTGTTCGTACGTATTGGCAAAAACGTTTTGATCACGTAAGGGAAAACTCGCTTCTCCTCAATTAACCGATGTTGTCATTACCCTCAAGTCTATGGGCGTGTTTCCTGAACGTCAGCAAGGGAAGCAGTATTATACGAAAAAGCACTCGGGGAAAAGAGACTCCGTAAAGGAACGTTAAGGAGAACACTGTCTTACCCAGCATTTTTGCCGTATCTTGGTTCAGTGGGCTTCAATTCACTTGTGTACGCTAAACGGTATCGCAATTCTGGCGCATGAGTGTGATTAAAGTAATCTATTATATACGAGGAGTGTTCATAAAGTAAGGCCCGTTTGGTCACAGGAAAAAATATACTCATATGAAACACATTTTATTGGCACTTTAAGTTAGCTACAAATCTACTTCACTTATCTACATAATCGCCGTTCACTTCTAAGCATTTTTCGTACCGCTGCACCAGCTTCTTTAACCCCTCTGCATAGAAACTCGCCGCCTGAGGGTTGAACCAATCGACAACGCCATTCTTGAGTTCCTCTTCGGTTTCGAAACGTTGTCCACCGAACCACTGTTTCAAGTGCAAGAAGAGGAAGTAGTCGCTGGGTGTAAGGTCAGGACTGTACGGTGGGTGGTTTAAAGAGTTCCCAACGACCCAAAAACTCTCGTCCACTGGACATTCTTTGCTCTTTGTGGTGGTCGGTGAGCATTTTCGGTACCCACCTTGCACGCAATGTGTGGTATCCGAGGTTTTCCGTAACAATATTGTAGACAGTAGTGCGTCCAAGTTGAGGAAATTGTTCAGCCAGGCCATTAATTGACAATCGACGATCACATCGCAGTTTTTGTTCCACTTGCGAAACAATTTCATCGGTCAGAATACTGGGCCTACCACTTTACTCTTCGTCATGGACATTTGTTCGTCCATTTTTAAAATCACAGCACCATTGTCTAACCTTTCCTTCACTCATAACTGTAGGTTTATAAACTAGGCATAATTCCCGATGAATTTCAGCAGCCGACAATCCTTTTGCATACAAGAATCGTATGACAGAACGCACTTCACAGCTGGCGGGATCAACGATTGTCGCGGACATTGTTGTTTGCATGCACGGACAAGCAAACAACTTATGAAACAAAAAAAATACTGCTCTAGCTTCTCAATGAATCAGTAGATGGCGCTGCAGGAGCGAAACTGTGTTCTGAAGCGCCAATATTTAAATATAAGCAAGCGGTACTTACTTTAAGAATGCGTCTCGTAGAAGGAGCCATAGTTAGTTTTCTGGGGCAGCCAGACTTTGGGGTAGTAACGCTTTAAGAGTTCATATTTTAAGTTAAAAAATAAATTTTTCGATTTACTTAATAATAATCTTTGATCGATATTTCATTTGTGAATATTTCTACGTGTAAGAAAAAGAGCGGTGTACGTATGACTGATTTAAACAAACTACCATGTAATTTATTTCCCTATATTATTGTTTTAACATAACGGGTGTCATTTACTTGACAAAAAAGTGAAACTTGACCTACTTTAAAAATGGGTTCGCCTGGCAAAAAGACACCCCCGTAAGAGTAATTTTATGCTTGAATAAGAGCGAGAGAGATAAGAGAGAGAGAGAGAGATAAGACTTCAACTTCAACGAGGTACTTCTACCCTTATTTAAAGAAATGTAACTTGTTCGTCGGCTTCTATAATGATTATTTTTTTCTTTGAGTTTTCGTGGAAGTAATGTTTTCATTGAATTATATTAAACATGAGGATTAAATTAAAGGTTAAATCTGGTTCAACTCAACTGATATTGATTTCATTGTGCTAAATTGTTAACTTAACTAAGTTAAAAAAAATACATACAGCTTAACTGAGTAAACTATTAGAGTTAACTCCCCCAAGTATGGGAGCGGCTCTCCGAGCCACGGTATTGGGCGAGGAAGAATATAAGGGAGAAGACTGAATTCAGTAAGAATTTAAGTGTGGTAGTTTTATTCAAGTCCAATATATTATGAAATTTAATTCCGGCTAATTGTAAAAAAAAACTTTGGAACCGAATGAAAAGATGTACTGCCATGAAAAGTGTATCCAGGAGTGAGAACAATCCATCCTTTGACTCCCCATCTGGTTCTTCCACTGTGATACTTTTCGAATACCTTTTTTAAGTTCTCTTAACTCATATTTCTAGGGAGGAATTTTAAAGGATAATCTCGTTGAGTTGGCCAAATTTCTAGAGCTTGGGGTGGCGGATGACCTCTCTTGCCCCTTAGCCCTCGAGCACGCCCGCACTAAACTTCACTAACTGATCCCATGATGGATAACACGTGATTATGATGATGTGAGGGGGCAATGCGTTCCACTGGCGTTGTCCCTTGACCCGCGCTAAGGAACGCGCAGGAAACACGTGCCTGACCCGAAGGCCATTGAATGCTCGGACAACAAACATACTGTGTGGACCTCGCCGCTCGCGCAGAAAAATCTCCTCCTTCCCTCTTGTCTCTCTCCCCTTTCACCTCTCCAACCTCCCAGCACGACCACCTAATCGGGCGTCGGGCTCCTCCACATCATAGCTCCCTTCTCCCCTGGGTATGCCGAAGAAAATAAGGCTTTGCTCTATGAACATATTACGCATGCAATCCCTCACACTCGTAAAGTTAGTCATGCGAACGGTCAGCCCTGAAGCGGTGGCCACGGTTGAAATCTAACCGGCGGAGCTTAACCACGATTACGTTACAGTGATCACCATATTACAGCCATAATTCAGAGCGTCTGTAACTTTGATAAATGGTCTCTGAGTGAGTTTCTCTACAGCATGAAAGTAAATTAGAGGTGAGAAAAATCGTCGGACGGACCACGAACACTTCATGTGTTTCGGTCGCGCATTGCAAGCATTGATGTCTTTTCCGATTGCACGCATCACCATCTTGAAGGTGTAGGCAAATAGGATTACACGCGTTCAAGTGGACCCAAGCCAGTGTGCCTATGGTTACCAACATTTCTTACCACCATCAGAGGTTGTGGTTACGCGAACATGGCAGGAGGGAACTGGTTTTCAAGTCCAACTGCTTTATTTATCTTGTGAGATTGCCGTCCAAGGCGCCCCTTCCTCCCCGCCTCCTCCTCCGATGTCCCTCCTCTTGTTACCCCTACCCTCTTCTTAACCCTCAGCTTAATCCGTAAGGAGTCCTTTATCTCTGGCTACTGCTCCCCGATCTCTCTTCTCTTCCTCCCCATCCTTTCGTGGTTGGTCACTCCGCGTCATTTCCTTCTCCAGCCTCTCAATACAACAACGAATGGTGTCCCGGCATTTTCCTATCGGTTTGCGTGGGGTACTATGGGTTACCCCGGACAACGCGGGCGAAATCTGGGAATAGTCCATGCGGAAAATATAACATTTTTAAGATCCAGCTTTATAGTTATGGGAAGATTAGACCGCGCCCAAAAATCAGTGAAGAAATCTCGAAAATAATGAAATATCTAATATTTTCCTCTCGCAAAATTCGCAAATGTACGATGCCGAAGTTTTGAACAAAATCACAGGCCAAGACGTATTTAGCTGATTTTTATAATGATGTAGATGTGTACTATTTTTTAATATTCAATCAACGTATCATGATATCTTTTCTCTAATTGCAAAAGGAAAAGCTGGTGTCTTACCATTTCCATACAGACGTTATATCGTGCATTGAAACGAATTTTCGAAAGATCTGAGATATGCCTATGAGATAGTAAGAGTGTAATTAATCGGAAGGATAGCGTTGTGAATAAATATTAGTTGACCTCGATGATGATATAATACGATGAATGCATTTGGGTATGAAGGTTGATGGTCCTGGATGGAATTAGAGAAAAGAGTAAAATACACCATAGGGGGAATGAAAAGCAGGTGTTAAGATTTTCTGTTGAACGAGCTGATGTGTAGGAAAGTGTTAGGGTAACGATGCAGAGGTAGAAAAATGGCAACATAGATTATCCATAACTTAAGGGCTAACGAAAGGCACATCACTCTTATGGATTACGCCGTCGTCGGGAACAGACAGAGGACGGTCCGTCAACTTTTATGGACCTATCATGTCTCTCTTTTACTATATATAGTAATAAACATCCAGGCTTAAATTATCTGACTACAAAATTGAAGTAAAATATCAATGGCGGGGAATAATATGTTTTATCAGTTAAATTTGAAGCTACCTTCCAAAGTTATTGTCGGGGCAGGAAGGCCACCTCCAAACGTGAAACTTCTTTGGAATGGGACAGAAATTTTTCGTTATCTTTTGTATTACCGTTGAACTAAAGTCTATAAAAAATGTCTTAGTTAACACGGTAGTTTGATACGATTAGTTCTTTTTGTCAACAAAATTAAATTATAGACGTGGCTTTCGAATTCATTCATTGCCAACTCAATCACCGAAACTCGTGTTGTTGAACATATTGTTGCTTGGCTCATTTAGCCATCCTGTAGGTTAGTGGGTGCAATTGATATAGATTCTCGAGGTCACGCCTGAAAGTACCAAGAATTATTAAATTAATCTCCCATCATCTTAAGAATTTCTTAATTTCCCATGAATCCAAAATTATTCGAACTACCTAAAGCAGGTGGGTGCTTCCGGTTTCCGCAACTGTCACCTTAATCAGGATTCTTGTGAGTGCGTGATAGTGTTTAATTTTCTCCTGAAGCCAAATTAACCTTGAACTAAAAAATGTAAATTTTAAAAGACGAAATCATACAGCACCGCAGTCAAATCCGGCGAATGAAAGAATGAATGACCTTTAAATTTGATGGCGAGTGCAATTTCCAATCTAGTTGGCAGGGGCTAATTGGCTGGTGTTATCATTGTATTAAGTCTTCTTTGACGATGGTTCCTATTCCTAAATTTTCGCTCGACAGAATGAACTTTATCCATGTGTTTTCGGTGTGTTGACCAAGTTGTTTTTTTTGCTAGAACAGATTATCGATTGAACGTGTGCGAATAATCGGATCCAACTTGGTCACGATGGATAGCACAGGCCTACAAAAAAATTTTTTTTGGTGCCGGGAATCTTTGTGCTGATTTTAACTATATTTGTAGAGCTGAATCCAAATATGAAATCCGTTTTATTTAACATCTCTACTTTTTTAGGTATGGCACATCTTACGATTAGTTGTTTTAATATTTGAAATATTCCGGAAAATAAATTTCAAAGTTAAATAAATCTATAAGTATACTAATTTATAACCACTCTGCGGTGTTCCTTTTGTTTTCAATAAACTGTCAATAAGTTTTATGTATATTTCTATATTGTAGGCCAATGAGATTAAAAAACAAAAATCGTTTGTATCGACGTCGGTAAAAGATGGCGAAATTAGTTCATAAGGTATCCGTTAGATGGAATCCACGTTTTCTGTTCTCTTGACAGCCATTTTTGTTTCATTAGTTGCCCTTGGCTATTCGGAGCAGGTGGACGGACTTTACTTCAAAGTGTAACTTTTTGTAAAACATCATCTAAAAATGAGCTCAAGTCGAAGATGCTGTGTTAATGATCTTGATGTATTTTGTTACGTTTGTGGGGAATATATGGTAAAAGAAAATAGGAAAAATATTACAGACTTTGTGAAACGTGCATACTTGGGGAAATTTTGGTGTTAAGCTTGGTGACCAAGATAAAACATGGGCACCGAATTTTGTGTGTAAACATGTACTGAACATCTGCGGCAATGGACATCAGGACAAAGGAAAAGTCTAAAATTTGGTGTGCCAATGGTGTGGAGAGAACCTGTGAACCATATTGACGACTGTTATTTTTACATAGTAAATGTTTCGGGAATTAATCGAAAAAATCGCCACAAGTGGACATATCCAGATTTGCCTTCAGCTAGACGCCCGGTACCCCATTCAGAAGAAATACCGATCCCAATGTTTCAGACGTTACCAGATATATCTAAGGAAGAATTTGAGTTATTTGAAAACATTTCTCATTCTATTGACGATAGTGGCAGTGACTACGAGGGGGTATCAACAATTCCTCAACTATTTAATCAAGATGAACTAAGCGATCTTGCAAGAGAACTGAACTTATCGAAGGAAGCATCCGAGCTACTAGTATCAAGACTGCATGAAAAGAATTTACTGCAATCTGGTACAAAAATAAGTTTTTATCGCACAAGGGAAAAGGATATGCTACCCTTCTTTACTCAAGAAGACAATCTTACATTTTGTTTAGACGTTAAGGGTATTTTGGAAAAAATGGGACTACTATCACAATATGATGCTAGTGATTGGCGTTTGTTTATTGATAGCTCCAAGCGTAGTTTAAAATGTGTACTTCATCACAATGGTAACTGGTTTGGCGCAATACCAATCGCTCATTCAACTAAAATGAAAGAAGAATACGATACAATAGCATGGGTCTTACAGAAGATAAAATACCAGGAACATCGCTGGGTGATTTGTGTAGATTTAAAAATGGTGAACTTTCTTCTTGGGCAGCAAAGTGGCTACACAAAATATCCTTGTTTCTTGTGCCTCTGGGATAGCAGGGACAGACAAAACCACTGGATTAAGAAGGAGTGGCCTAGAGAGAAAACTTGGTTGTTGGGAAAGAAAACGTCATTGCTGAATCTTTAGTTGAAAGAGAGAAAATCATCTTACCGCCTCTACATATTAAACTAGGCCCAATGAAGCAATTTGTAAAGGCTCTTGACAAGGATGGACCATGCTTCGGCTACTTAAGACTAAAGATGCCCCATATAAGTATTGAAAAACTTAAAGCTGGTATTTTTGAGGGGCCACAAATCAGACAACTTACAAAGGATCCTGCTTTTGTCGAGTCAATGAATGAGATTGAAATAATTAGTTGGATGTCATTTGTTGAGGTCATAAAAAATTTCCTAGGAAATCACAAAAGTGAAAATTATATTGAGCTGGTAAACATTATGCTCAGTAACTTCAAATCACTTGGATGTAATATGAGCACAAAAGTTCACTACCTACACAGCCACTTAGACAATTTTCTTGGAAATTTAGGAGACACAAGTGAAGAACAAGGTGAAAGATTTCACCAGGATATAAAAACAATGGAAGCTCGCTACCAAGGAAGATGGGATAACCATATGATGGCACATTACTGCTGGTGCTTAAAACGAGACTGTTTGAACAAAGTGCACTCAAGAAAATCGCGCAAAAGAAGCTTCCGATGTGTTGAGTGATGTTTTTATGTATTTTTTTCTTTTCAATTTATTTTATTACAGTAAAAAATTTTAGTATTTGTGTTCAATTGTATTGTAAAATTCTGCTGTGTTTGTGGGTGATTTAACAGCCCTAGAAATAAATCAAGTCTTTATATTTAGTGGGTTTTATTATTAATATAATATTCCCATATCATCATGTAGAAGATTTTTTTTACGTAAGTAACAACACATCTATATCTTGAAAACTATAGCTGATAGGAAAAAACTAGTGTCATAATTGGATTCAGCACCCCAATTGTTCTTTAAATCAGCATCAAAAGCTCCGTCACCAAAGCCACTGTTGGCCTGTGCAATTTATGTAGGGTCCGCCTAATTTTACGATGACAGACCACCATATTTTATGTGCAATATTTTGCTTTAGAACTTCATTTGGACTAGGATAACGTCCTCGACCTTGCAAAGTGAAATCCGGTTAATACCTCCTCTACTTACTAACATTTAAGAGCTTTTCCACTTTTCAGTGGCTATCCTGTATTCCCACCCTCTTGTCTTCTCGGTCGCTGCAACCTTCCTTATCCAAACGTCGATCCCACATCATTAGCGCTATTTCTGCTCCTTATATTTTACTAGGTCGTCGACGATTCCTTTTTCCTTGTGGTGACCATTCTAACAGAGTTAGTTCTTGCCCATCTTTCTTCGTCCATTCCTCGAGCATGATAATACCTTGTGGTGCTTGTCTCTGGTATCTTTTAAAAAAATATCCTTTCAAGTCCTTTACTTCAATAATGTCTCATTTTTTTCCTTTCTAACTCAAAATATCCTGGCTCCTCTCTTTATACCCTCCATTTTAAAAGCTTTTATTTTAAATTTCAGGCTTTCACTCAGTTTACCTTTATAATAAAACAAATCTAGTTTGAGGTTTCGAGGCTATAGAGCCTCCATTGCAGTTTTTCACCAACCGGGAAACTTTCATTATTATTTTTTCAAATACTAGTCGAAGTTTTCAGACATGTATCCCAAATGCTAGCAGCATACATGGACTTCCCCAAGGCACCAGGACCTTTTGTTCCTGGATGGACGGACGGACGGACGCAGTTTCTCTGGCTGAGTTCGAGGGAGGGGAGTCTCAAGAAAGGCCGGTGGCAGTTGGCTTCCAGCCTTTTCGGAGTGGATATCGTTAGTTTGCGAAACCTCTATGACGTGACTTCGCTCAGTTCCGTCATGAACCATTGATTGAAACAGCGCTGCGCCATTGAAATTTGTCTGAAACTCTGCAAATCCGGAAGAGACTCATTATATGCTCGAAGCAGCTTTTGATGATAACGCCGTGGATCGGGTGTTTTGGAGCGGCACAAGTTCTTTGGGGAGGGTAGAGAAGATTTTGAAGAACGTTCAGGGCGCCCTTGGACCTCAAGAGGTGACGAAAATCTTGCAAGACATTTTGCATTTGTTGGACGAGGATCGCAGATAAAGTGTTCAAATGGTTTCTGATGAACTTTTCATTCCAAAAAGTGATGTGCATTGACTAGCGACCCAAAATATGGCCATAAGAAATGTGTGTGCAAAGTTGGTGCCGCGAGGTCCCTCAGACGGACAAGATAGAACTTTCACGTGGATCTGCCATGTGAGAGAGGATCCAAATTTTTTAGTCAATCCTCCACCAGAGTTCTTCCTCTTCTCCCGTCTCAAATCCGTGCTGAAAGGACGTCATCACGGCTCGGTGGAAACATTACAACAAGCCGTGACGAGGAAGCATAGCAGCATTCCGGGGGCGCCGTCTTCTTGAAGGCGTACGATGCGTTCAAAACGCACTGGCAGAATTGTGTGGACGCACAATGGTGCTACTTCGAAGAATTTTGAATGAATGTAACCATTCTGGCAATAAATGTTTTTTAATCGACTTAGTCCTACTAGTTTTGGGACAGGCCGTCTATTCGATGAAGGGGTCAAAGAACCAAAGAACCAATGGGGAACATTTTTTACCTTGGCGTCGCAAAAAATTTTAAATGAAGTAAAAAAGCCCTCTTAATGAACTACTCTACCATACTCTCTTTAGTACTATCTTAAGTTAATGTAAAATATTTAATCCGGTATAAGGATTTATGTCAATCTGATAAATTTTACAAAAAACCCTTATCTTTCTTTATCTGCATGAATACCTTACGACCCACCTTAAAGGTGTGTGGCAGGGGAAGAAGTATTTTTACGAAGATTTCTTAAAATTGGGCCAACGTATCTTATAAATTTGTTTCCTTCTTGCAGTTAGGGTTTTGAATAGGTTTAATCTCTATTCACATTCTCTTTGAGAAGTATCTTCATTCCCCGTTCGATATACTATATTCGGGTTCGGTCTATCATTATTTCTCGCACCATAATTTAGTGGTTTCTTTTCCTTCGTATTATTCAGGTCTCACTTTCATAGAACTGTTTGCCCTTTTTCTGCTGGCCAGAATAATAATATCAATAATAGGTAGTTGCTTTTTTGAACAGAAAGCTTCCTGCCCCAAGATATTCTCTCTTATCTCCTAAGTCGCTGAAGACTTAAGTTCGTTCGATTTAAAATTATTCCTACTTTGCGACTCGTGCACGTCGAATATGTCGCTTAAGTGTTTTCGACAAAACAGTCAATCGTCTGATTTTTATTTATATCAATAATTTTATCTACTGGCGTTCATGTTGGAGTGGTCTCTGATATTGATCCCATAGAACAGCAGCGGAATATCTATGGCCGGCATGGTACCCACCTGTGGTTTTTATATGGACCCCGATCGCTGATATTGCTTATTTTTAAATTGAACGAAATGAAATTTTAAATCAAGCAAAAAATCTAAACCTTGCATTGTAATTTCTTTTTTGCGTCGGAATAATTAAAAAGCAAAATATTATTTTCAAATACAGTTGAAAAAGTCTCTAGCAACTTTGTCTATTCCTACCAATGTAGTGATCTAATTCTAATGAAGGAAGCAATTCCCGAATTTGATACATTTCCTTATGCAAATCAGGAACATATTTTGGGTGCTTGAGAGGAAAAGTTTATGCAAAGGGGCCCTAGGACCCCAACAATAATAACAGAGGACTGCGTTTTGACATATGGATTAGTATCACCACCGTTATCGCTAAATATCAGTGCTACATTTTGAATTATAATTGGCAATTTTCCACAAAATAATATTGCACATTATTTTATGAAAAATTGCCAATTTTAATTAATCATGATATTCCACCATATCACGCCTGAAACGTCTCTTTTTATCAGTGCTACAGGTCTTGAGAATATTTAGTTTCAAATGTGAATGATTCCGATCTGTTTTCAAATCAAAATGTTTTCCATAAATCTTTGAATTATATTGTTATTGTTACTAGGTAATCTTCCGGTTAAGGTAGGTTTTTGGATGGACACAACTATCAAATAAACATTTTGTAACTGCAAACCAAACCTAATCCAGCAACCTACTCTACATCAGGTTCCTCTTTATCTCTGTGTACTTCTTTCCTCCCTTCATCCCGTCCAACATCCCCATCCTGTTCCTGCTCTTTCCTCGTTTGCCTAACATTCTCCCCTCTATTACCTTCTTTAACATCCCACTACCGCTCAATACGCCTTTCATCCATTTTTCCTGCCTCCATAGGATTTCTCTCAACAAACCTCTCTCCACACCCACCATCTCTAGTACTTCCTCATTTATTTTCCTTTCGGTCCATTTCACCTTCTCCATTCTTCTCCACACCCACATTTCAAAAGCCTCCAATCTACGTCTATCCTTCTTCTTCAGTGACCACGTTTCCGCGCCGTACATAGCTACGCTCCATATCAGAGTTTTTACGAGTCTTGTCTTAACATCCGTACTCAACGTCCCCGTCATCAACTCCCTCCTCCTTGAGAAAGCCTCCTTGCCTAGCGCAATTCTTCTCCTTACGTCCCTACCACTTTGACCGTATTGGTCCAAAACACTTCCGAGATATGTAAACTGTTCTACCTGCTCTATTTTTCCCCTCCTATTTTAATGTTTAGTTTAGCCTTTTTTTCTGGAAAATCGCATGACCTTTGTTTTATTAATATTGATTCTCATCCCATATCTATCGCACTGAACCTCCAATTCACTCAGCAATGCTTGCAACCCCTTGGCTGACTGAGCAACTAATGCTTGGTCATCAGCAAACCTAAACGATTTTACGAATTCCCCTCCGACTTTCATTCCTACCTCCAGTTCTTCCCATGCCTCTTTAATCATTTTCTCCACATATACGTTGAACAGCACCGGTGGCAATGGGCAACCCTGCCTCTTCCTAGTACTGCCCATCCGGACTCTGTTCCCCACTCGCATCTGAGCAGTCCGAGACATGTACAGGTTGCGGATCAGTCTCATGTCCCTCCAATCCATTCCTATTTTCTGCAATATACGCATTAAGTTTTTGAATTATATATCCACGATATTTATTTATATACATGATGAATTCCTACACTAACCCTTAATGGTATTAGACATCTGAATAAAGATATTTTATTAATAAACCAAAGTTTGTTTATTTTCTAGATGCTCGTTCCTGCTTTTTAGTCGTCAAGTAACCGTTGTCTTCATGGATAACTTACCTTTTAGATTTTCGTATTGTCATATGTACCTAAAATAATGAAGTATACATTGTAATTTTGTTACTTATTTAGTTCAAGGCATATTTTATTCAATTGTTAGATTTCATGCCATGAAAGTTGTCCATGTGGTGCACAAATTCGAAATTTCGTTAGCAATAAAATGTAAATCTTTTGATTTATTTTGTCAAAGGGTTGTAATGGATATTTTCGGTGTTTTAATTTTCTAAAAAAAGCAAAATTTACTTATTTTAATACGAAATGCATCTTAAAAGCATTTAAATAATATGTGTTTTTGTTTATTTTTTCAGGTGAGTTCAGTGAAAGTCATTTCAAGATTATGGAGTATGATCTTGTTCGCTGTAGTTATAGTAAGTACGTACCTTAGTCCCTTCATAATATTTATTATTCATATTATTTTTTAATTGGTGCTCATTGTTATCTTTTTGCTCGAGGCTTTGTCCATCCAACAGCCTTAAATCTGCAGAATTGCTTATTGAGACGAACACCAGCTGTCTCAAATATTATTATATCATCATATCATTGTTGATACATCTCTCGGAACTGAATCAGGGAGGAGCGATTAGTTAGTTAATTTTTGACACGCTGTAATGCGTCTTCGAAAATATATTTTGTTTTCTTAGACCTGTTAATCAATCTCTAAACGATTACATGGTCTACTGCGAAATGCAGCGCTTAGCATAACGACTGTTGACAGATATGCCTCGTATTAGCATTTCAAAGCTCGTTTCTGAGCTTATGATGAATTAGTTTTAAGTATTAATTAAAATTGGTTCATTCGGACACCTTTGTGTCGATCTGGGAAATTGGTCCAGCAAAAAGATTGAGTGGCATAAATATTATTTTTAATGGATTTATTGTATCGTAATTAAGAAGGTATAACTGAAAAATTAGCTCAAAAATTGGAAACTAATTTGGTTTTCACGATTCCACTGATAATTTCTAATCTTTATATAAAGATCAAATTTTCATTCGCCTCAAAAAGATGTAAGAGAAATGCTCTTGAATGCAGCAAATAGAATGAAATTTAATGAATATCCTCCTTTCTCGTTGTCATCTATCTTCACGGGCATGTATTGAAATAAATGTAATGCCAAAACTGTTTTGTCGTTGTATGCGTGCTATTGGAGTTTGATAATGAATCTTGTGTTTAATGATGCGTTTTGACATTTTTATTTGATGAAGTCGTTGGAAGGTAGATTATTGCAGATCGTACTTTCAAAGTTGACGAAACGTCAACTCTTGAAACTTTAGCTTTAGTCTCTGAAGACGTACATGGATATATATCCTTTTATAGCCAAGGTGTGTCAGAATTGCCTGCACGTACTTGCAAGTTTATTTGTATTGCTGCTGTCAGTCTTCTCCTTGGAAATTTATTTTTTCGAAATGTAAAACCTTTTTATTTTCGTGGTCTAATGATTTAATTTGCTATCAATTGATTTGTCATTGGCCTGATACTATATTTTACCTCGATTTGTTGTGTTGTACAACAACGATCGGTCACTTGACCAAATATCTCAACTATTGTCAATTGATTTAAACATTTGGCCTGTTTGTGCACCTCTAAGTGATAGGTTTATTCGTATTAAAATTATTTGTTTATATCTTGCATCGAATGTTGGTGTTTACTTGAAATGGAAGATGATATCTTTTGATTCAGCACAAAAATGCTAAATCTCAAAACATCCCCCCTCACCCTGTGGACCCGTGAGGAGCAACTATTCTTAGGTGGCCATTTTAGCTCAAGCCTTGAGCGAAGCGAGCTTTTAAATCTTTTATTTTTTAGGTGACAGTGCATATCATCACCGCTACTGGGTAACATCACTGAAATTTTTTAATTCCTACTTCTGAACTGACGCATACATGAAGATAAATCCACGGAGACACCGCATTAAAAAAATTACTGCTTCCACGAGATTTCATTTTTAGAAGTTTGCGATTAGTTCTTAATCCGTCTATGATTTTTGGCACAGAGTCTATTGAAAGTCTATTGAGCCTATTGATCTGTCCCAAAAATAAGTAGAATACATCTGGGGGGAAAATGTATTGCAGCTCAAAGTACAAATTACTAAAATTCTTTAAAATAGTACCTGTGTGCGTCGACACGTCGATGTCAGTCCCTCCGCCATTCGCGGTACGCTTCCTGGAAGGGTACCTCGGTCATGGCCGATTTAAGATTATCCAGCGTTCCAAAATGGTTGTCTTGCAAGCTTATTTTGATTCTTGGGAAGAATAAGAAGTCCGGCGGTGCCAATGAGAGGCTGTGGGGCGGCTGGGAGCAGCATTGCCACCTTGTGCTTGGTCAGGTATTCGGTCACGAGGAAGGCGGTGTGGGACGGCACATTGTTTGGTGCAGCCTCCAGTTGGCAAAGATCTCCTTCATGATGCGTCGCACCCTTTTCCGCAGCCTTTCAAAAACTTACACGTAAAAATTACTGTTCACTGTGGGTCCCGGAGGCACAACCTCTTTTTGGATAGCGCCTATTGAGTCGAAAAACACTATATCATTCATGGACTTACTTTTTGCACAGGGCCTGTATATGTTATGTTCACAGTTATTTATCAACGTGCGACCGGTTTCATTGCAAAGTCGTCGTCCTCCTGCTTGTTATCCATGCGTTTAATTCTCATTTGTCAAAATATATTTGTTAAATTCTCTAGTCTTTTTTCCAACTCTTTCAATGGCTTTTCTTATGTAACCGACAATTTTGTCACTTCTTAATCTTATTTGCATGTTTATTCTTGCAAACACGTTAGCAGGTAATTTAGCTTATGAATCTACAAAATATTTGCACTCTTCAGTCCTTGTCCGGTTATTGGGATTTGCCGGAGAGAAATTTACACGAAATATAGCTTTAATCATAATTATCATTGTTTAACTTTCTTTACTTTAAGGGTCTTTCCACTTTTCAGTAGTTACCCTGTATTCCCATCCTCCTGTCTTCTCGGTCTCTGCAACCTTCCTTTTACAAGCCTCGATCACCCATCATTGAGACCTCATTGAGATTCCAAGTTTACCTAGGATGTCCACGTTTCTCCATCAGATATCCATCTTCCTGGTGTTGATCAGTCTAACAGAGTTGTCTTTCCTTTTCCATTCTTCAAACATAGCTGTACCATTGGAAACTTCGTATCTGGATTCTTTGAAACACCGACTCATTCATGCCCGTTACTTAACTGACATCCCCATTTTTCTCCTTTCTAATTTGGAATCCTCTCCATCTCCACAGCTTGTACTTTACTTTTCATTCGTTCACTCAAATTTCAGCTCTCTGTCCCATAAGTCAGTATTCCCTGTACTACTGTTTGCGGGATTCATTTCTTGATTTACTTTGGCACTACTCTGCCTATCAAATGAATTCCTTTGCCTTAAGCGTGCATTTTCTCGATTATTTGCCTGAGGCTAAAATTATGATCCATAAAAAATCCTCCCTGCGTGATAATCTGTATCTTTCTTTGGATCTCATATTCCAATCTTTTTTTAGAATGCTACAACAAATTCTACTGATTTATGCATCACCCTAATCCTCGTAAAATTATTTGGGTCTTTCTTACTTCCTTCTTATAAATAGCGGATATATTAAAAAAAACACCATTCTCCGGTATTTCATCTCCTTCAAGAATCTGCTTGAACACTTAAAATGAGGAATCTTATCTACTGCGAAGGTCCATATTTTCATAATTATATCGCAATTTTCCCCCGGCCCACTTGCCGTTCCATTCCTCGTATATTTTCGTACCTGTTTCACTTCTCCCTCCAAAATGGGATCCATACATTCAGTTCCACCTTTATCCCGACAGTTTTCTTTCAATATGTTCTGTTCTTTTTGAACTAAAATTTATTTATAGTTCTGATTCCATCACGCCAATGACAGGCTGTAAAGCTAATGCAGGATTATTCGCCATTTTCATTTTTCTTGTCATTCTCCAGGATTCTGCAATATTTTTTTTTCTTATCGAATGATCACTTTCCCCACATAATGATCTTTCCCAAGCGTCGTCGTCACTTTTTAAAAATAAGTTTATGTCATTCTAATTACATGCCATTTACCTATTTTAATCTTCAGCATTCCTCGAGTTCCACCATTTCTGAAACATATTCTTCTTTTCTTACTCATCACAGTGCCTCTAAAGTCAAACTTTCCGGTCTAACTTTATTTATTCTCTCTCTTCCTAAAGATTCTCCAGATGTTTCAACAGCCAATATCTTCAGGAAACCGTGTAATTCTTTCCCATTCCAATTTTCGTTGGCAGTGAGCAGTCTTTGCTTGAGTCTTTGTTGGTATAAAATTTCACACTTCACACTGCCTGCAAATGGTGTACCATATATTTTATGTCATCAATAATAGTGATTTCATTACCCTACTTCTCCTCGTAGTATTGTATTTTAACCTTAACTGGAAAAGACATTTCTGAAATAATTAGATGGTAATATGATCCACATTCTATTCCTCTCTTTACTTTTTACATCTCTTATTTTTTTAAAATACTATTTTACAATTACAAGTTGTGTAATTTATTTCATGTTATTCGAAGAATTGACTTTTGTAAAATTATTATTTTCGTCAAGCTGAAATTTTCATTCACAGGAACGCATTCATAACCCTTTACAAATTTATCAATCTTCTCCTTTTTCATTTTCTGTTTCTACTCCCCAAGAACCTACAGCTTCATCATTAATTCTCCTCCCAGATCTTCCGTTGAAGTCACCCATTATTAGTAATCCCTTTCATCTGAACGATCATCTATCGCTTCTCATAAGGCTTCATAAAAATCTCTTTTTTTCTCAGCCGGAGTACTTTCCTTCTCTTCATTCTTCCTTTCCTAGTATCTTCATTGAATAAATGCAATCCTTATTTTTTCAATTTCGTTCCATGTACTTACATTTTCAATCAATTATCCTATCTAAAACTTCCTATCATTATTCCTTCATGTTATTTCTTTTTTAACAGAATCACGTACCCCATATTTTTCTCTCTCAGTATTTTCCACTTCACTCCAGAAAAGAATATAAGCAACAATAAATCTCTGATTATCAACCCTTGTTGTTGTTTCTGTCATCGCTGGGATATCCACTCAAGATAGGTCTATATCCTTCATTATTACCTCAATTTTTCCAATCAATCCTCGTCCTTTCCATGTTTCGTTAATCAAGTTTCTACTATACTGCCAAAGTCTTTATCGGTTAATCCGTCCAGCTTTATTCTCTTAAGGAAACGCTGCGAAATTATTTTTATCGGGACGGAGTACAGGCCCCATCTTGGAGGACCATGATTATATTTCTGGTTTTTCTTCCTTGGGAATATTGGCTTACCCTATCTTTTCGAATTACCCTGTCCAGTGATAAAGGATTACATGGGAGAAGGGCCTTTATGGTCTTTATTTTGCCCGAACTAAGACGTTCATCTATGTTGTGGAACACACATCCTCTGGCTCTTCTGTCATGGCCTGTCCAGCGTGAGGGGTCCTATTGGTAGTTAAGCTACCTCAGGCTTCATTAAATCACGCAAAACCCTCCGTTGGGCGCTGAAGAAGCCTTCGTTAAGGCGGTATACCTTGTACGGGTTTTTAGCTAAGATAAAAAGATAGCTTAGCTAAGATACAAAATTACTTGCTTGACTTGAGTATGGTCTGGCAGATCAAGTATAATCCAATGGAATTTTTAAATTTAAATTTAAAATAAAATTTAAATATTTTATTTCTTGATAGCCCGATTTTAATATCACCACACCAAAAGAATTCATTCGAATTGATGACCGGTGCTTCATTTTATCCAAACCCTATAAAAACCATTAAGCTCATGAATATTCGAGTTTCGACATGCGTTCAACTGTATGAAGTTCACATATTCACAATTTCGCAGTCCACCTCATTGTTTTCTAGCTTCAGCGGTAAGGGTTTCGAAGAGTTTAGCCTATGCTACAGGTAATTTATAATAGGAGACACTTAAAGGCCATTGCACTTCGACAATAATCTATTTGATAATCAATACCCAACAAAGATTCAATTAAATTTTTTTATTTAAACAGTAAGATGTGTATTGACAAATTATTCTGGGATGGAGTCGTTAAATATTTTTTTTGCTTTATCACTGCGTTTTTAAAATTCCATGGGGGTAGAACATTTATTGCATCCATTTCAATAGGTTATGATGATGATTTCAATACGTAATTTTACGTACATGTGTACCCGTTTTGGTTAAATGTTTTTGTTTCGGTAATATCTCTCCTCATTTCCTTATCGTGACATTTAGGGTACTTAGGCAAACCAGGCACATTCGTTGCAGTAGGTCCGTTTGATGAAGTCGTTAAAACGAGTAAATTAAAATAAATTGTCGCCGGCTCTTATCTCTATGATGACAGGGCACTGAGCGAAGAGGTGTCGAGTTTAGTCATATCCTTCCGCTATCAGGATCCTCATTTCGGTCGCCTCTCTCTCGCCCAAAATAATCCGATTGCGATCCAAGGTTTGGTCCAGTCGATCTGTGGGTAGAGGTCGCCGAATCGGCAGCCGGGTCAGGTCTTCCGCCTCTTCCCTTCCCTCACTTCCTTCCGTCTCTTCCCTTTCGCTTTCTTCCCTTCCGTCTTGTAATTGTGTTTACCATCTCTATTTTATTATTTGTATTCTTGTACATGTTTGCTATGTTCTTTATAACATTATCTAACGTTGGGTTAAATGGAAGAGGGGACCTGAAGGTCTCAATTTCGCCCAGAATAAAGACGTTTATCTATCTATCTATCTATCCCTTTCCCGCGTCGCCTCATCTTCCTTTCCTGAGATTCCTTCCTCCTTCCACCGAAACCTCCTCCGTGCTCTCACCCCCCCTCTCTCCCTCCCTCAATGCTTCGTAATTCTCCTTCGTCTGTTCCTCTAATATCTTTCGCTCTCCTCAGTCCACCCGAATCTCTTTTGGCGCTCGGGTGTCCCTCGGCTGTGTTCCAATCCCAAGCACCCCCATCCCCGCCGTCGTGACATCACCAACTCGCGTCGGATACTCGTCGGGAGCTCATAGAAAACAAATGACTGCAAGTGCGTCAACCACACCGAGTATTTGTCTGAGAACGTCGGCCAAAGGGATTCGCGACTTGAACAAGGTAAAAAGTGCACATTGAAGTTCGATCGGTTGCTTCCGACAATACCATCCGAGTGATTTGGAATGAAGATTTGATGAAATCATGTATAGTTCCGCAGAATCATTTCCGCGTACACTTGATAGTGATATATTCTTGGTGTCTGTTCTTCATAAATAAAACAATTTTTATTGGTTTAATAGTACGAGTTTTCATTTGAATACGGATCGATTAGGACATGTCAAATCTAAAACTTATTACATATGCGATTAAATATTTTTCATATTCACCTGTTTACACCACGGCTAAAATTTATCCTCCGAGTTTTCGTGAGTCGGGTTCATCGAATATTTTCATATTTAATTCGTCATTAAGATACTGTGTTTTGAAAGACGTTAACCTGAGTTTTTCTCTTAAACTGTGTTATTCTTTGCCACACGTCCATAATTATCATTGTGGTTAACGCGGTTTTACACGGAATATTTTCCAAAATATGACTCCTCTATTTCTTTTAGTTAATGTTTCTTTAATCGATTTTCGTGCTGTGCAATCCTGGATTTATTTTTTGGAGAACTAATCCGCCATCCACTATTGTCATGGAATTAATTTTCTGGACGGAGGTGTAAAAGTAACACCGGTTACCACTAGAGGTCATCAAGAGCGCTTTAATTTGAATTACAGTTACGAATTTGGTGCAGACGTGCAACCCCATGTGTTTGTGAAGTGATAGTTCCTGCATTCTTTCTTGCTCTGTTAATAACATGAAAATAATGACCAATACTTGCTTCAATGAATTCCCCAGGGATCAACGTTGGCATTCTATCGCCACTCAAAACAGTGCATTTGTAAAATTTGTCCGCCATTTTCATTCAATGGATTCGTCGATTTGTAATCGAGCCTCGTTCGAAGCACTCATTTACACTGCGGCATTTACTCAGAGGAAGAATTTCAGTGAGGTTTGAACCGTTCCATTCGGGCCTATACTGGGGTACAAACCAATTTGGCCTTTATCTATACTGCTTTGAAGAAACTTCCTGATCTTTTAGATTCTCTATCAGTTTTTTTCAACTTCGTCCCAGTGAACTCCAATGCTAACCAATGCATGCATCGCCGTTTCTTTTTATTCATCTGTAGGCAAGAGTACATTATTAGCAACCAAAGTGTGTGCTAACAGTTGATAATGTTCGAATTCAGATATATTCCATATCGTACACACGTGCCAATGAAAATTTATTTTTATGATTAATCTTCCATCTGTTTTGTATGCAGAAAGTTAATAATTATTACCCAAGTTTGTTAAAATCGACTTTTCGTAGACATACATATGAATTTTCGTCAAGTGTGAGGCAAAATTATATGCAGAGTATATCTTCCTCACTATTGCCTGTGTCTTCCTTTCTTCTAATAAACTTAAATGATGTTGCCTCACTCCTCTTCCAATTTCGTGTATGCCTGTCGCAATATCTTAATGAATCATAAGTCATATGTCCCTACTAATGCTCCTGAGTACCTAAAATTGTGTTTCAGCAGAAAATTTCCAATGCGGTGTATTTATTATTGTAGTACTTTCTTCGGCGAGTCCCTTTTTAATTTTTAAATATTATAAAATCTGTTACAATCAGTTTCTTCAACTTTACAAACAAGATTGACAAAGAAAATTTATTTTCCCTGCTTGCATTTTCCTTTCTTTTCCTTGATTTTCTATTCACTTCACTAGTTGAAACGATAATTCTCCTAATGAATATTGATGTTGACTATCCTTGGTGTAGTTTGTTGGTTTCTTGCTGATGTTAAATATGATTCCGTGGAAAGGACGTTGGAGAAATTTTTCTTCTTTAGCGAAGTGCCCTCGTGTTTTCTCTTATCCAAAACTACATGTATCTCATTGCAACGAAAATTCATTCGCATCACTTTCCTCTGATTTTGATACTGCGGTCCTGATGTCGACTAAACAATCACGTGAAGTCCTATCGTCAATCTAAACAAAAGGAAAGTGTGTTGAATTATTTTTATTGTTTATGTGCGTTGAAATGCCTTCAGTGCTTTAATATGTATTTCCTTGAACTTGCTTCCTCCTACCTTGAACGTCATATAGCCTTGGTGTCATGTGGCTCTTTAAAACTTGTCCTATTTGGCCATATCGTTTTCAAAATGTATGCTCCTCAATAACACGTGCACTCTCTCTCTAGTATAGATCTAAATATCCTCACGTGTGATGAGAGACATAAAGCAGCGTTATTAAAACTCAAAATATATTCACTCTATCGATTTTTATGATTATCGTAATATAAACATGCAATTTATTTTTACAATGTAAATTTGTATTATAAATACGAGTGGAATGCGTAGATTATTAAAATCAAGTAAATATTAATTGAACTAAATGTTTTAGAGTTATTCGAAATTATATCCTTCGGTGAGAAGTGTTGTTCTCACTGGCAGTGGCATAAAAATCTAATTTAAGATGTTGTCTGCTTTTAGTCATGGTCGGAGTTATTGGCGATTCATTAAAACTGATAATATTCAACTAAATAAACCTAAGAATGTTGAAAACTAAATAGTTTCTGTGCGTAACGGTGCATAGTTCAGTCATCATTTCGGAAATTACGTGTGCAAAGAATTCGGTTTTAAGTGAATTCCTGTTTATACGATATCTTCCAATTTTTCAATATATCCCTTATTAGTGGGTCGCGGTAATCCAGGGGGTAGAGCGTTGGACTACTGGCCGGAGGGCCCGGGATCGATTCCCGGGCTAGGCCTGTCTGGGCACCTCCAGCTCCACCCAAGCTATGTGATTTTTCGGGTACCAGATCTTCCTGGGTAACCGGCACAGGGAAAGGAACTGGCCCCTCTACCCTGATGTGTGAGTTTCACACGCCGTATAGGGCTTAGTACTAGGTGAACTCTATCATCATTTACCAAAACGACCTTATGGTTGACTGCTGTGTTTATGGTTTTTCATTTCTTATTAAGCAGGGCATTAATGTCAAGTGCCACAGGTACATTGTTGTATGTACTACGACCTAGCAATATTCGATAGATCAAATTGCAATATTTCAGGAATTGCTCAGCCATTTACGTATTCACAGTCGAAGCAACTACACTCTGCAAGGCAAGAGCATCCTTCCTTATTCCTCAGTCAGTTTGCCGGCGACGCACTTTGGGGGCCGGGCTCAGTTCTGTTACCTCCGGCTGAGTTTTCGATACATTGTTATAGCTTTCAATTCGCATCTCGCCCAGGTTTGCGCTCCTGAACTTTGCTCATGCCCGTCGTGAAAATTATTCCCTCACGAGTTGTACGTTTTTATCCGCTGCGCGAATGCTTTGCGGGACTGCGAAGATGGCGTTCGACTCTTCCGATATTAGCACGGGCGCCCTTAATAACGTGTTTCACCGTATTTTTTCGCACGCGGTCGGAACGCACGCACTCACGGGCAAAAACCCGACACGTCGTCCCTCCTACCACCCCCCTCTCCTTCAAACCTCCGCCCACACCACCACTCCCCCTGCCCCTCCCTCCGGCCAGGTTCCCTCCTTGCCTCGCCCATCCTCTCCATCCGATTCCCCTTACCACACAGAGTCCACCTCTCCTCCCTCTGTCTCTCCCTCTCCCTCAGAGAACGACGCCCGCTATGCGAAGGACGTCGGGTTAGCTCGAATGACGTCCGTCCATCCTTTTTCCACCAAAACTTGCTGCCCCCGGAAAGTATCTAAGAGTTCCCTTTCCTTCTTATTTCTCTCCCCGCCTCCCCCTCTCCTCCTCCCGGCCCAAGGTAAAACGAAAACAAAAAGGAACGGAAGTACATCCCCGACGAAGAGACGGAGAGATAAGAGAAAAATGAACACCTTTTAAAAAAATGTTTTGGTCGGTGACGCAAATGGCAGTTGAGTATGTACACGAAAGGAGACTTATATAATAATTCATCCGTGCCTGAGACAGGTCGTGGTCCTTCTCGGTTCGAGATATTTGTGGGTCACGTGTCTGGGACTCCAGCGCATGGTGGTCGGGTATGTCGTTAAATTTGCTATAAAATTCATATTACCGTGATAAAATCGGATCCCTTGTCCAAAGATTGCGATCCTCCATGCGCTGAGCTTTTGTTGGTGGGAATTGGTATTTTGAACAAATTCGGGGCACTAGGAATCATAACATGAGTGATGTAGGTATGTAGGAATATAGAGTAAATAAAGTAATTCGTGTGTCAATTTCTTTTCAGGAATGGTAATATTCAACATTTCGCAAGGAAAAACTTCGATTAAGGATTTTAAGAAAAGATCAGTGAGCACCTTGATATGGAGGATGGTTTTTTATACCTCGGAAACTTGGCCGTTGAGTCTTTGAAGATGAACGGCGTAGATTTCGCGGAATTTGAGATTTGATGTTGGAGAAGAGTAAACAAATGGACAGAAAGGGAAAGAACAAGGAGTCGGGTGAGGTCATGGTGGGGTAGGAGGGAGAACCGTTGGAAGAAATCCAAAGGAAGCAGCAAAGGTAGATACAGAGGATTTTAATTGTCGAGTAAGATTGTGTTTGAAGACGTTGGGCACATATTAAATGAAATAAATGAAAGTGAGAAATATGAATAATTGAAGGATTTATTGAAGTTTAGGGTGTCATGGTGTGCACTGCTACGAAATACTAATATGTCTAGAGGTGTTTAGTCTGTGTCCATCCAAAACCCACCTTAAACAGTAGACTACCATTCAATATAAATGTACAATGAACGTAGCTACGGTCGTGAATCAAAGAAAACAAGATAGCTCAAGTTAGCCGAGACCCTAAACAAACGGTAAAGTTTACGGTCTTGGCTATCTTGTTTTCTACCATTCAATAGCTGAGATTAAAGAATTTTCATATTTTGACCGCTGTGTTAGCAACTTTTTCGAGGGAAAGTTTTTTTTAATTGAAAAATGAAATTAACTACGTATCCTTTTTAGAGAAGGTAATCATCTGGTGACGTCGTATAGGTTCACGTTGGAATTTTTATTCCGTTTTAAAATCGAAATCGATTGTATTTCTTTTGAAATGGAAACTAAATAGGTTCCATCTATCCAGACTATTTATAATCCATTTGTTAATTTTCTTTCCCACCCCAAATAGTTTGTTATTTTCTTTCTTTGTCTCGCAAATTCTTTTAACTTCTCGCATAACGCATTCAAATTTCCCTGCATCTCAAATTTATCCATCTCCTCGTATTGTTGCTGTATTTTCTACGCTTCTGTTTTGTTTCCGACTTTTTTTAATTATGTAAATCCCACTCCGTCCTTCGCGCCGACTCGCTCCTGACGTTCTGTCATTTTCACTCCCTCATTATTATTCTAATCAGTTCCCTGAAATCCACGGATAGTGTACTTTCCGATAGTCTTTTTCAATGTCGGCAGTTCAATGTTGTTGGGCTGCAATCCCCGCTTATTAGTCATGTTGTTTCTTTCTAGCTTTCCTAAACCTTGTCTTAGAGGTGATGGGCAGTAAGAATAGGATTCATCGTCAAACGGTCACCAAAGTGTTAAAACCTCCGACTTTATTGCGTGTTAACTGATTGCGTTAGACCCATAGACCAAGATAATTACTCTCCAAATCTTCAGTCGCATGACAGCTCTCATTAAAAAAAAACTAAGAAGCGAAGCCGGCGGATAATTTATTCGAAATATTCTTAATGGGATGCGAGGATGAAAAGAGGTAGCTTTGTCCTTGATCCCACCGATTATCCATGGCATAGAACATTTTCTTGGGCCGAAAATATTCGTTGAGACGTCCACGGCTGCCCCGGTCATTAAGCTCCAATTTCCCCGACCATCACGCATCGTTCGAGGCGCAGTGATCAAATTACGCTCTTCCTCACGCAGCTGCTGCAGGTCTCTGAAAAAAATCGCCGGCACTATAACTCCCGGTAAACTTAAACTCTCAGGGAAATTTGCGACCCAAACCCAAAATATGTTGGGGCTCCACGGCTGGAAATTATCGATTTTTTATTCATTGGTTTTATAACCCGAGTATTTGTGACTGTAGCGATTCATTCCGGTCCATTCCTTCCCTCTGCAACCCTCCTAATTTCTTTCTGTGTTCCCTTTTTTACACTCTGATATCTCCATGTTCGTATTGCTTTCCGATTAGCCATAAATTGCTTTGCCTCGGTTCTTTCCTTCTAGGTCCCTTTCAATTATTTCTTTCGTTATTCTTCTTTTAAAAAAACTCATAAATGCTCCACGGTGTGCCCGGTAGCGTACATTCCACATTAGGCAATTTCTCACTTTCCTTTTTGCTCTTCCACTTTAGTTGCAATCGTTAGTGTCCAAGAGCTTTGTAGCCTTTTTGAAGGAATATATTTGATCCATTTTGCCCGAATCATATGCTTTAAATGCATACATAATGTAGGTCGAAGTGCTGTTTTCAGAATAATGCAAAATAAATAAATACAGTTTCACAACCCAAGGTCCAAGTTTTAGTATATGTTGCTGCTGGCTCTTCAATTATTTAAATAAAATTTCATCAGACACTGTAGTGATCTTTTAATTGAAAACGTCTTCTGTGGCTACGCTCGGATGTTTGTTGTCTTTTTCCTTTTGTCTTTCATCCGTGATATAAGAACAGGCTGCGCCACTTATATGAGCTAATAATGTTTAAAGAAGTCTGCCAAAACCCTTGAAAAGTCTGCAAATGTGCCTTAATTTCAAAACTCCAAAATTGGACTTGTTAAGAGTTTTACTTCGCTTCAGAAATTTCCTAGATCTAACGTTAGCCGCGCATTTATTTTTGTACTCTAGTTAGATGGAAAGGAAGATTCCTTTTTTAGATCGTAAACTCATGTGTACAACGATAAGGAGATCTAGAATATCTCTTCCCCAAATCTCTGTAGTACTTTAGCTTAGTTCAGGCAGCACCAAGTAGATACTAGCTGGGATTGTACCACATGCCAAATTAATGTCTATCTGCAATATAATGTCTTCGCGTACGTACATCTACATAATATCCCGCATGCCACCGCAAGGACGTAAGAAGGTGTGTATTATAACACCTGTCAATTATGTACAAGGGTGGTCTGAAGAGTTTCCTACCTAACAAAGATACAAGACATTTTTTCTGAAATTTTCTGAGTCGGAAACTTTTCAGACCACCCACGTATTAGTTAAAATAGAAACTAGACCTTAAACTAGAAAATGCATATTTTTAAATTGATATTAAATTTCTTACACTCGTTCTGGTTGCTTAGTTCGCAACACCCAAAAACATACAAGATCTGTACAAAAAATATGACACTGGTCTTTCTACGCGCGAACTTCTTAACGGGTCATAATCAGTGAGGTGTCGCCTGCAAACGGCGTCTGTGGGAAGTAAAACACCGCCTTGCTTGTGGCTCTATCTCAACTCGTCTCCGCAAAAGAGCGAATCTTGTCTGAGCTTGCATACGCTTGGTGTGCTTAATTCTTGTATCGGTGAGACTGAGGGTGTTAGAGAAGCAGCGCGTGTTCATTGAATTTTGTTTAAACATTGGGGTAAGTGGAACTGAAACTTAGGCAATGATTCAAGAGGCAATGGATCTAGAGTCGAGGACAGTATTTTTGTTTGGTACAACCACTTCCAGTCAGTACAAACCTTGAGAGATGGAGAACCGTGAAGTGGACGACCATCGACGTCAACAAACGACGCTGACGTCAACAGTGTGAATGATTTAGTGCGTGAAAACTGTAGGTTAACTGTCAGAGAGATTGCCAGTAAAGTTGACATTAGTCTTGGACCGGGTTACACCATTTTGACAGATATTTTTGACGGAAGAGACAACAAATGTGGGAAAACAATTCTTGTTGCTTTCATCACGAGTACGCACCACTCATCATCTATTGTTATTGAGCTTTTGGCCAAAAACAGCACACTGGTAGTCCCCCAGCCACCCTACTCTCCGGATCTTGCTCCCTCGGACTTTTTCCTATTTCCTAAGATGACATTCATCTTAAAAGGACGCCGATTTCAAACAATGAACAACATCCAACAATATTGAATCGCAAAGGTAAAGCCTATCCCGAAACAAGCGTTCCGGTCGACATTCAAAAGCTAGAAAGAATGTTGGGAGCGTTGTATTGGCAGCCAAGGGCTGTTTTTTGAAGGCGATAAGCATGAATAAAGGGTGACTCAAAAAAATCGAGTAGCTATTCGAACAGTCTCATCTTTTCTTTTGAACAGATCTTTATGTATGTATCAAACTCTGGTTCAAAACTTAACTGAACATAGAAGCACGAAGAGTAGAAACACAAGAATATGTTTGACATTTCGACGGGTAGGTCGTCATCTTCGTATGTAAGACACGTGGGCTTCAAATAACCGGCGAAAGAGTTGGAAAAATCTCCCGCCTCGTCCCACCGAGAACTGTGGTTCGTCTGAATTTCCCGTGCCAGGTGGAGCAAGGGAACGTCATCTGTCTCTCGGCCGGCCTACCACGCACTCCATCTACCGACCAAGACGAGTATTTTTTCAAAATGACGGACCGGCGACTCCAATACCGTATCTGAGCGTATTCTATTTTGTTTATTTTCGTTCCTTTTTCCTCCTCCTCCCCTCCTCTTCATTTTTCTCTGCTCGAAAGCCTTCCAACTGCATTTGTTCCCTTGCAGGAAATGTTACGCTCAGGGTGACCATGGCCCCGTTCCTTTTATTTTAAAAAGACATTACTTGTCGTGTTGATGATCACCGTGTGGCACCATCCAACCCAATCTCATTCCATCATTCTCTTGCCCAAAAACTCTTCCCACATCCACGTTCTTTATCTCTCCTCCCAGCGGTCGTCCGGAAAGCCTTGAAAAAATGGACGGCAATGTTGTCACGTTAACTTGGACTTCACTGTCATATAGTTTTTGAAATATATGAAAGCCCTCGTTCCTTTTTGCTGACGCCTCTTCAGTTTTCTGCGCCCACGTTATGTTTCAATAATCGCACTACCCAAGATGATTATTTTCCTCTGATAGACTTGTCGAATTACCCATTCTTTTTTTTTAGGAACTTCATCGGCAGTTTTAAGACTTGCGAGAAAGCACCGAACCGCGGTATCATGGACAGAGAGGAACGGAGAGAAAAATTACACCCTCAGCTGAAGCGGATTCACACTCGGGAGAAATTACACACTCAACTATCGAATGAGTTTGTTGAATTTTTGACATGAGATACATGTGATTATCATGCTTACATATTTCGTACACTTGCTGTTAGTTCCGTTACTTATAATTCCTTTGCATGATAATAAAAAAACATTCCATAGGGAGAAAATCGTTATTAATAATCCTTATTAGGCTGCAATGGATTTCTAAAATAAAGTCATTTGAAAAAAACTCTAAAACGGTCAAGTTTGTTCTTACATTTCTATTTCTAAGTATGATGCAAATATAAAAACGGTTAAAAGCTACCAAGCCCATTGGGAAAAGAACCTACCTACCTCGGTGTCGACCCCACGCCCAGTAATAGCAAGCGAGAACGTTTCCCCTCCATATATTCCGACATTAATGTCCATGATCTTTCCACGCTTGTTCATAAGTATTATTTTCTCTTGTTGAATAAATTTTCCTTAACGTGAAATTAACAAGAGAGATGAAAGAATATATTAATATTTTCGCTCATTAATTTCCGCCATGAGGGAGCAACCGTGAATGCCCGAAGGATACAGAATGTAGAGACGAAATTTATGTGTCATATATTTGGTAACATATTTCGATCAATTGTTTCTGCCTCTCACTTATCGCGCAGTGGTTCTCTCATGGCAAGAGCGTGGGGCGACAGATGTCATTAAACTTGTATTCGGGTCGTTGTTCCGCAGCGGAATATCAGAAGAGAGCACTTCTCTGCGAAATTTGATACTGAACGCAAAAACGATTACTTCGGGTGGTAGTTGGTGTTGCCAAACATTCTGAAATCAAATTTTGCATAATTTCCGGCAGTAAAAACTGCTTAATAGGGTAGTGCCGCATTATGAAGCTGTGGATAAAAAATAAATATTAAAAGGAGAACTCTCAGAAATAAACTTCTAAGCGGATTCATTTGTTGATTATTTCATGGGATCCGTTTATCGTCGTAAATTTTTAGTAGTTAAAATTCAACCCAAAGTAAAATTTTAAACAATTCACTAATAGCAGATGACATGCATGATGATGCAATCAAGATTGTAATGGGGGCACTACGGTAAATCCATCCAGATTCCGGATTTAAATTCCTTCGATAAAAATAAATCAAGCAAATTTGATGGGTCAATGCAGTTTGCCATGGAATATAAATTGTCGAAACCCATCAAGGTAAAAAATGAAACCCACGACCGGCGGAGAATAATTATCCAAGGCAATTGTGATTCTTCTTTTAGTATTAACTAATTGATAGCTTCCAGAAGAGAATTTGCATAACATGCAACCATGTCCAGCGCATGAGAAATGGAAAGAAAATAATCACGCGCTGAAAATAATATACTCCATCCTATTCAATGAATACTCACTGCCTTTCCAGTCTCTATGATTAATTATCCCCTATTTAACCAATCCACGTCTCCAGCTTTCATTCTGAAAAAATTCTTTTAAAAAATTGGACCCACTCTCATTACACGTATATACTTTTTACTATTGTGTGTTGTCATATTGTGAATTATCTGTAAATAAATGCAAATAGTACTTAGCACCATTGTCGCATTAGAATATATATATTATTATTACGTATTATAGGCAATCTACAGAAGGTACCTTATCAGAAGGTACAGCGACTATCCCCTTGTATCTCCAACAAAAATAATCCAACATCTTATTCTTACAATAAGCCCTTGTTGTACTGCGTATATGTCCTTCCTCCTTTCATCCGTACAGCGTCCCTATCCTATTCCTTTCCCTTCCTCGTTTGCCAAACACTCTCCCCTCTATCACAGTCCTCAACATCCCATTGCCAATCAAAATCCTCCGCATCCCTCTATCCTCTCTCCTTTGGATTTCTCTTAACAAACTCCTCTCCTCCCACACCATGGAACATATCATAGTAATATAAATGTTTACATCGTTTTACTTATGTAAAATGTGATCAATATTATGTGATTATATTATCGTTCAGCCACTTCACTTCAATAAATACATGTTTATTTAATTGACATGAAAAATTGATATACAAAATGGAGGAAATTTTCATTATATATTTCTTTTATCCCAAAATATTTGGATTGATTTTTTCGTCTACAATTCCAGATTTTCATGTCACAGTTTTCGTCGTTGGCAGTTCTACCGATTCACATTACTCTTTTTCTTTTTCTGATATATTCTATTATATTATTTGACAGGAAATACTTGAGAGTCAACTTTTCCTTGCGGAGTCAAGTATTTTTGCTGGTTCATAATACGCGAGTCGTAATGGTAGCTCAGGTTTTTGTGGTGGCCTTCCTTTTGGTTGTGAATTAAGGTGTACGTAATTCTGCCGATTTCAGTTTATTGGCTGAATTAATTTATTTACCGTATTATATTTTAATGAATCTCAGCATTATAAGCCGGTGAAAAAAAGGCAGATTTCCCTTTACAGTCATTCAATCTAACTATTCATTGAACCATAGTCATCCACCGGAAGTTTAGTTTGATGCGTAAGGGCAGTGTTGGCCTAATATCAACGGCAAGTGCAATCACACTCTAGGGTAGGTGGGTCCAGTTCCTTTCCCTGTGCCGCCTGTGGATCTGGTAGCGAAACATCTCACATTTTGGGTGGGGCTGAGGTGAGTCGTCATCCGTAATCGAACCCAAGCCGACTGGTCAGTAGTCCAGGATTCTGCTCACTGGGTTACCATGGCTCTTTTTTTATTAATGGATTCAAAATATTAGCGAAGCAGTCTCCACTTTTCTAGATTTTCCTAAAACCAAAAAAACTTGACTTTTATCTCCTTTAAGGGCAATATCTTTTGTAATTCTTCTGTGCATCAACAAAGAAAACGGTTTCTTTATATTTCTGTTGAATTAGCGAAATAACTGTGTCATAAAGTGACTTAATTTTGAATTTACTAGCATTTCATAAAGCTTTTAGATTCAAAATATAGAACCCCTTTAAAATGAAATGGGAGGGGTCAAGTCTTCAGTTTTAGGCAGTGAATGTGTAATGTAACTTATTTGGAATTTTTAACGGCATTTGCCTTCGGGATATTTTCACGTTTCGTTGAGAATGTGTTTCAGAATAATACTCTCTTTTTCCCTTCTTTCATAACTTCGTCTTGCTCGAGCTTACGGAAGCCTCCCGTCATTGTATTTGAGAAGCTTTTTTGTCTACTATTTATTCAGGAAATATTATAATTATGGATCATTTTTAGTGCCGCTTGGAGCCCAAAAGACCTCTCGATACTTATCGCTAAGGCCTTCCGGGTCCTTTTTTTGCTGAGGCGAATTAGTAAGGTTGTTAGGCGATGATCCCTCACAGCCCTGGGCAAGAACGCGTTTTTGCCATCTATTCTGTCTGATTTTTATGGGTGCACTAATTTTTCCGCTGGGCATGACGGAAATGACAGAAACGTACCTCGACGGGTGAAAGGCTATGTGTCGCTCGATCCGAATTTAAATTTAATTTTCACTGAAATTCTGTAAATTATTTTATTACATGAGATGCATTTTTGCGGATTTAAATGGGGTTTTTGTATACATTCTGCCTGCATGAATAAATTATGTCCGTTTAAATTATACGTAAGACATCCTGATTTTGTTATAAATATGTCATTTTCTATCTAAATCCGTCGTAAAAACCATCTAAATTACTTCCCGACCAAAGTAACTGGTCCAATTGAAATAAGAACTCTGCAAATTTGACAGACAACAGCTTTAAATTTCACCAAATCCTAGTGTCGGAATAGAGATGATTTCGACTGGCGGCAGATTTATTAACTTTCAGCCATGTTGGAATCCAAATTAGGATATCTAACTATGACTTTAGTGACTCAGTTAAGGGATGTATAGCACTCATATTTTGTTATGAAGTGAAGTAAAAGTTTGGTAGACTTTCAATTACCTAATACAGAGGAAATATCTTCGTAACCCATTTTTAATGTACATCATTAGGAAGTATTGCCTGCATAAGGCTGAAAACAAACAATCTACTCTTCGTGAATTTTTAATATTTGATGATATATTGATACTTAAGCAGTTCAACAGATAATAAAATCAAAGTGTTTAAGATAACTTCCATTTTACTATGGTTATCAGGTAAATCCGCAAACTCTTTCATGATGCAGATAAACTCCATGGTGCCAACAATATCCTTTGTTGTGTATTGGAAACAAACGTTTTTAATATCTCCTTAGCAGGTCGAGATTAAACGTGACCCGTTATTCTGGATTCTGAATGAATTTACAGCAACTGTTTAAGCGGCTGACACCTTCCAAAGATTTTAAATTAGGTATTATATATTCCGTAGACAGATCCAAGATACATAGTGCACAGGTAGCTGATCCTGGGTGTGTGGATCAATCTCCCACTTTGCTTTGACGCTGACTAGATAATGCTAATCTTTTTCACCATGACAGCGGTGTGGCACTGAGCAACGCTCACTTTGATTGACATTTGTGAATATGTTTCTCTTATATCTCCCCTGCCACACACCTTTTTTGCTGGCTCGCAGGGTATTTATGTAGATGTATATAGAACCTAAGAAACTAGGAGATTTGCTTTGATTGGAAATTTGAAAAGCGATTCTAATCCATCAGAAATTATGATCGATTGCATAAATTTTGAATATCTCTAGTATGACTCGTTAAAGTAATGTGTTTTCCTTGCCTGTTGTTATTGATGATAATGGGGTAATGCATCTATCTGCCTCGCCGTTTTTATTTGAAAGATTTATTTGCATAAATATCACCATGACAATAATGTATGATATTCGTATATTTACCCTCCCTCAGCGATCTATTGGCCATTCGGGTAGAAATAATTAATTTGATCTAAAAACTTTTGTTTTACTACATTTCGAGAGTATATGTCCATCACGATAGCTTTTCTCATTTTTTTGAGAGTGCTTTGGTCGATAAATTTGTACCGGCAATAGAAGAAAGACGTCGTATATTCGAAGTCCCACTTTAACTTATCAAATAACTATTATTGTTACATTAATTTGTACTAATTTCTTTTGAGTCGTGCGTATGCACCATTGCCCATTTTTGTTAACCAATAGTCCATTCAGGAACTGGAACTTCCCTGCTCAGAATTTTGCAAATGCACGACTTGGCAAAAAAATCCCACAAATTTTTTAAAATGTATGAATTGGAAAGTACCTGGTATAAACACACAAGTTATGGTTACAAATGCCACAGGAAAGTCTATTAAGACTTATTCTTCAAACACTTATGAAATAGTTGCTTGAATAATATATTGAATTGTACTCTGTAAGCGTCACTGATAAAATATTGTGACTGTTATGCGGTTGCGACGCGTTTATCCCACTTTGGTGATTCCCACTCAATCTTTTTGCCCAAACAACTGAGACATAAAAACAGGAGCAATATTTCATTCTGTCGGAATTTCGAGAGATAATATGGAATGTCTTACCTGGCTGCTGGTTTAGGGGATTTTTATTATATTTATTGCACATTAACTAAGAGTGGGGTGTGGTGCAAAGTGCATCAGATTTGATTCGAATTCGAAAAGACGTCGCAGATATGAATTGAGGGTTGATTTGATGAAGAATTGTGTAGTCCATTTTTTTTAATAACCAGTTTAAAAAAAATTATTACCTTTGTATTTTACATTAATCATGCAGGTCGAACAATAACCTCGGACGATCGAAGCCGGGTGGACGGCGTAGATCGTATAAGATAAACGGCGAAGGTCATTAGATGAACGTGGTAGTGCTGCATTAGCTATTGTTACCTGGAATATGACCACTTTTTTCTGAGAAGGAAAAAATAATTAATGTGAGAAATGACTGTGAGACGAATGATTCACGTGATTATGTGAAAAAATGTGCCAGGGGTGTAATGCTGTTGACATTGACAGAAATGGTTTGGAACTCAATTCAGGATTTGCAATGTGCACTGAAGTCATGCCGTAGGATTTGATTCTAAATGAAAGGGTCAGCATGTCTTTGAACAAATTCGCTTTAGAAAATGATCCTTAGATTGATCTTAGTATGCATTAAAATATGATATGGAACATGTTCATTACAGATACGCAGAAGAGCATGGTCAGATTGAACGCGCGAAGGATAGGTTTTGGGAAATTCTGAAGAAAGATCTGAGCGAGAGTGATCATGATGAAAAATTAATACTTAGCATTGAGAGAGATGAATTGGAGGTTCGGAAGGGTTCTTTCTAAAAAAGAGGTGGGCCATTCGGTAATTTTGAGTGAATAATAATGGAGAAAACGTGTCGAATGTCTGAACGAGGCTTATTTTTCTCTGATATATCTTTTGGACATTAATCTATTCCTTTGTTTGCATTGAAAAAGGATTAATTTTTATTAGGTAATCTACCGGTTAAGGTAGGTTTTTCGATGGACACAAGTATCAAATAAATATTTTGTAACTCCAAACAAAACCCAATCCAGCAACCTACTCTACATCAAAGGATTGATTATGACAGTGTTATTAATTTCATAGTATATCATTAGAGACTGAAAGCGTTAGTTATGGATGCGAAGGTAATGAGTGTTGAATGTGGAACTAGCGCCCGTGTGTGATAGTATCAAAAGTAGATCTGGGAAGAAGTAGGTAGCAGAGAGTTTATAGAGCAAAAGCAGTTGAGTGCTGTATTCGACAAGCTGCAAGAGAAAAACGTAACAAGTCAGCATGAATAATTAATTGAGGATAATTAGAAAGAGGAAGCCCTAGGTGAATTTGGGTGAAGGAATACCCAAGACGTGAAATTTTTTTATGTTTTCACGAACGGAATAATATGTGCGAAACAATGTTTTTCAATCAGTATTGTTCGTATTTTGTTTACCCTTTTTATCTTAAATGAATTCAAGTAGCCGATGTAAACGTACGTACCCTGATGAACTGTATGGAATGAGTTCCACATCAGGTATTCAACGTCAAAATAAAGTATTGTTAAGTGTTTATTACCAATAGATATCAAATACTTAAAAAAAATGGAAATACGTTTTACGACAGCTGCATTTAATACGGTACACTCGTACATGTATAAATAGTTCCCAATCAGTGCCTGGAAAAGTGCTAGTAAGAAAAATCATAATAAAAGGGAAAAGTCAAAATGGTGGCCACATATGATACACTACGGAGAATACGTTTTCATTGGTGTCACCGTTTGCATTCGTTCTGGTCCCTTGTCGTTTTAAGAAAAATTTTTCATATTAAATCCTTCGATTCTGAGGTTGATCTCTTTCATCTTATTTTCGTGGTAATTTCTACCGTTGTACGGTGGGTAGAGTTTTTATCATAATCATTGAAAGAGATTCCCAACTTAGATCCTGGAACATTATACGATTACTGCTGAAAATTCACTTTGATACTTCATTCTCAGCATTAAATATTCATAATGTTTCGAAATCTGCGATAAAATCGGCAAATGATACCATGTACTAAAAACCTGGAGCTTCGTGATCCGTATTATTTGGTGAGTTTCCTCAAGTGCCATTTTTTGTTAATAAGTCTCACGTGATTGCTATTTTGAGTCCGACGACGAAGCCAGTGGCACGCCAGTGCTTGGGCAAAATCCTTTCGATTCGTCAAGTATTTCAACTTCTTTTCTTCTTCGTATGCCGAACATAATCTGGCCAGTCCCTCCAGTTCGATACAGGTGCACAGAATCCACCATCATGCCGAGATAACAAACGTCCACTGTCCACGAAAATCGATAAGTTGACACAAGTCCTCGAGAGGAATCACGTGAGTGCCCTGTGACTGCCCTGTATCTGTTGAGTTCCTCTGCACTTCATCGTGCGTCACAAATTGTCGCACGTGCAACGGGGCCGTGTGGCACATCCGCCTCTTCAGACGAGACGCCCACAAGATATCGAGTGTGATACGAATCCCAGGCTTATCCAAGATGTTTACAACAAAGAACCTCAAGATTTATGGTAATCGCTTCCACAGCCATTGACGCATATAAAAGGTGTGACAGACTTCGCCTTTGGTGCGTAATCGGTAAAAGATCTAGCTTCAACAACCATAACTTAGCCGAGTTCTATGTTACACTTTGCTGGTGAGAGGCATAAGCTAGTTTCCTTATCTTTACTGAGAAAGGACTTGAAATTACTTCGGGTTATGGATCGTGTTAACTTTGGAAATCTCAAAAATAGGAAACATCCGTAGGAAGTACAAATGCTTAAAGAAATGATCGTAGAAATTTTTCCAAAATAATTTTCCCGCATTGCTTATTAAGAAAGTAATAATTTTCATTGAATATGATTCGTGTAACGTGAATTGCATCATCTGGTAATTTATTAGTCTCTACTTACAAAGAAAGAGAAATCGGTGGTTGCATGCGTGAATTAAATTTTCATAACTATTTAAAACACAAACTTTATTCATTATAAATAAACGCTAAGTGCATAGATAGCAGCCGATGAACGAGTTCTGCTTGAATAACAAAAATAAACGGCTATACACACTATCTACCTTGCACGGGTTGACAGTGTGTAGAGCAGTGACGTGGATATCAGGGAATATCTTGTGAATAATGGATATATATTCGCAAAAATGAACGCCTATTCCTATTTAGCTCTGAAAGTGTCTTCTTTTCCTTCTCCACTATCTCTATTTTTTTCTTCCTTTATGCAAGGAATTTGTTTTATTTTTCCTTTTCCTTTTTGGACCATCCAGTAAACATGAAACCCTGGTTCTCATTAATGTTAATAATTATAGCAGATTTTGAAACAGTGTTTAGTTTTAATTTTATTCTCAAAGCCTTGCGTAAAAATTGGTGTAGCTGGAGTGTGTTAACAGCTGAATAGGTGAATGATTGGCAAATACACAATGACACAATCTGTAAGTATAATTTTTATTACCTAAATATTTTGCCATCTCCTTAAAAACTTGACCATAGTACTGTTTATGTTAGAAAGAAGTTGCCAGTAAAGGCTTAGTCTTGTTGGCAGCATGGGTGGTGAATTCGTCAACATACGACATTGGTATTAGAGTAATTAGTATGAGAGGAATGGCCTTATTACCTGATATTGGATCGATAAAATTATGGACCCATGTAGTCGAGGAGGCTCTTATGATAATAACTAAATTTACACAGTTACTCGAAAGCTGTCACAAGGGCCTGTAGCGGGGATTTTAGAGCTACAACCAGCCATCTATGTAAAATATGCAATCATACTTAAATATAAATATATATGTGACCCTACACTTATACACGCATACACTACCTGCATACATGCATATCTGCATCATGTCATGGGTGGGTTCAAGTCAAGCTTTAAAAGTTTCTTTCAGAATTAAAGATATAGGGGTGGTAAGATACGAGGAATATTAGAAGTATTCCTAGCAGAAGAGCACGTACGAAGCAATTTATGAATGTGGCAGAGACGAATGAAGTCCACGAGAATATTACTTAAAATTTAGTAAATGGAAGTGTTTTTCTCGAAATAACTTTAAATGAGGCTTCTTTATTTCGTCTATCCCAAATGGTAAATGCGTAAAGGGCATGCAAATGTAAGTATCCGATAAACAAAGAGGTCCAATTTCGGGGTCAGAAGTTTATTCTAGCATCCCATACTTGTCTTCCTCCTTAGTCTCTCTGTTGACCCCGAGCCTGGAGGGACTTTCATTCTGATTTCTCAGTTTTTTCCTTTTTTTCACATTTACCTTCGTCTTTTGATTTTTTCGGGGTGAGTGCAGATGTGAATGTTCGACGTCCTTTTCCGACAAAATATCGAATGTTTTGTCGGAAACTGACGTCTCTGGCCAAAATCTTCAACCATGTCATACTTGGAAAACGTGGGAAGTATTTTGAGAGAAAATTTTAATCAGGGTATTGGAAAAATTTAAGAGAAAATCCGCTTTATTTTTGTACAAAATTTCTGCGAGAAGGGATTATGCGTGACGAGTATGCTGGAGGAATAAGGCTGGAAGCCTCTTGATTCACGAAGAGACCAAGTATGACTGAATTTTCTCGCGACACCGAGGGAATGATTATGTCCAGGCTCAAGTGCTTCCCTCGGTCGATACATAAAGAAACCCAACTTTTAATCATTTAGTCAAGCACACCAGTTAATGTATAAAGTCGACAGCGAAGTGACTGCCAGTCCTTGAAAACCGGGAAAAAAAGCCAGGAATGGGAAAATTGGTGAAATATTTCCTGAAAAGATACCGTGGCAGATCACGCGAGTTCGCTAGCAACATCGAGTGAAATATTATGGTCCCTCATTGCATCGCATGATTGCTCCAACAGAATAAAGTAATATAAATGAACACCAGAATTAGTATATTCATTAATCAATCATAAAATTAAATAAGCATCAAGTACTCAGTATTTTCCCACGAATGATGCAGAGTCACAGCAAAACCTAACGTAATCCACTCCTCTAAGTTTTTGATTTAAAAAAGCAAATTAAATGCTTTACTCCACCCCCAATTATTTCATTATGTACACATGCATATTATGTTTTAATATACGCTTGCTTATGAAAACATTTGCTGAAATATATGCTAGTATAGATTTATGTGTAAGAAAATTTAGTCATAAAAGGCTCGTGCCCTAACATCCCCCGCCACACGCCCTTGCAGTGGGCTTAAATGGTATTGTGTAGATGTAGCTGTGGGAAGGTGAATACTTTCCCCCTCCTCGAGTCGTTTTATCGTATGCATTTTTCACGTTTGATTGCGACTAATTCGATCCCTTATTGGAAAGGTTAAAGGCCACAGTATATTATATCCTAGTGATGCGGAGATCCAGTGCGATTTTAATAGACAGGAGCGGCAATTTCATTCATTAAGAGTGGCTCCTGCATTGCAAAATAATCTCTCCGCCGTGGACGGCCCACCTCGAAGCCCTGCCACTGCTTTAAGTCGGCATTATTCAATGGCCTTCGAAGTTTCATCTTTCATCGGAATGTATGTACCTTTCCTCGTCACCCTTCCATTGCGCCCCCTCCTTCCTCTGTCACTTTTCCCTCCCGACACTGAAACACCTCTCCTTGGCCGCTCACGCCAACTCGTACGCATGCACCTACGTACACTCCCTCCCCTCTCCCTCTCCCGTCATTCAACCCATGCCCTCTTAAAGTAAGTGCACTCACTCGCATCGAGGTGCAAGGAAGGCATATGAAGACCTTGAGCAATAAATCTCGTCGGGCCGGGAGAGAATGGAAGCACGGGCGGCGGAGGGAGCGAGGGGGGAGAGACGCGGAAAAGGAAGAGATAAAGATCCGTGTTTATTTTTCTCCGCATAGACAATCGGTTGGTTGCCTGGCTCTCTCTCTCTCTCTCTCTCTCTCTCTCTCTCTCTCTCTCTCTCTCTCTCTCTCTCCCTCTCTCCCTCTCTCTCTCTCTCTCTCTCTTCTCTCTCTTCTCTCACTCCGAGCATTGCCTCACCGGTCCAGAAGTGGACGGGTCACAACCGCAGGGTCAGTGCTTAGGCAGCAACGGTTTCCCACACGTCCCCGAATCGCATCTCGAGCGAAAAATAATACGCAAGAAAGCTCGCGAGGGTCGTGGCTGTAGTATTGCTAGAGACTGGAGTCATTTCGAAGAGCCTTTGGAAAGGGATTAACTTCATAAAAATTTACTCTTTATTAGCAGCCTCTATTTGACTATCTGTGAGCATGGAAACATTCCGCAGTGAAAAGTAATTGACATGGGCTACATGGTACCTCGTAAATCACGGCTAGGATGTATGGCATGGGATTAGTGCACATCAGGGATGTGCAAGGAAGATCCAAACTTATATTCGGGTAAAGTTCGTCGCCATTCTAAGAGATGGCGCTGAATTATTTACGACGGGCGTCATTTCATTTAGAAAGGGAGACTAAAAATCTGGTTAATTCTGGTATTATAATTATTTTCTACTGCTAATACGCTCTCCAAACTTAAATACACCGAGTGATTACTTTTAGAACACGTAATAATTTTAACCAGTGATTTTACTTTTGTAGTTTAATATCTGTATTACGAGGACTGTATCTAATATGTCATCTCACTTGCTCACCACTCATTAAGTCATTTTTATGGTACATGGGTGTGGAAATGAACTTTTAAAGCGTATGATTTCGCAGGTATTGGCTTGTGGAATTTTACGATCCGTATGTACTGTGATTGTTGTAGTGGTAGCGCATGAAACTGTTCAGCGTTTAGACATGTGTCAATTAAACATTTTGGAAACCTTCGAGTTTGTAATAAAAACATGACTGTTTGACTTTTGTTTTGTACTTAGTATTACTGAACAAACAGGAACACGAGAAGAGTCGGATAACTAACATAAAATAGCAGTTTCATTTTATGTGACTTCATCTTATTAATTTCACTATTAAAAATATTTTGAAAATATGTCACTAATTTAATCAAATAATGGCCACTTTTAGTCTCTACGCAGTTAGTTTCGGCTTTGTCATGATTCTACTTCACGCTAAAGACACTATGACCTCGGACGGCGATACTATCAATAAAGAATTATTTCAAGTGAAAATTTTATTTGACAATGACAGAATTTACTTTTTAAATCTATGTATGACGCGCACTAAATTCCTGCATCGATGCCCTTTGATTTTTTTATGTTATCAGGAAGTGAGGTCGTTGTGTATTGTGGTATATTCTTCGTGAATTTGACTTACATGTTCAAACAATTGATTGTAGGCCAGTACCTTTGTATAGAAGTTCGTCAATCAGCCATTACTTTCTAATATAGCATCGGAACTATGGTGAAGGGAAGGTATTGGTTCAAGCAAGATTCCGTGTACATGTCGAGCATTTCAAACACTTTCAGTTTACAAAAACGAACTTTTCAGAACACTTGCCCTTGATTATCATGGGGGATTAGAGAAGGTACGTAGGTTTTATGATCGGGAAATGTTGGCACTAAGAAACCCGAGTTGACCGCAAACACCCGTACAACATCCACCCCCGTTTTCTTTCGCCCGTCTCTCGACCCCCACTCTACCAGCCGCCTTTTTTCCAACAGCACTAGCATGCGCGCACAAATTGGGAAGTGGAGGGAGAGGGGCGTAAATGGTTTTAAGTTTTTATTTGGGTCAAATCCCATATTCCCGTACCCTTCCCACTTCCCAATCTGTGCACACATATTCGACGATGTAACCTGCCTTCCTCTCTCTCTCTCACGCTCCGACTTGATAACTGCCCCGAAACTCTTCATAAAACTAGTAATTTATTTTGGACAGAATTAAACGTTTTAACAAAATCGAGTTGCAAATAACCATTTCACGTTTATTCACACTGTACCCATTGCCATATGAAACTCAGTTCAACCTTTATTCCGTGTTGAAATTCAAGTTGGTTAATTACATTTTCTATGGATTTGCATCCGGTTTATTACTATTCCGGATGTCATATGGAAAAAGTGAATTTAACATGATCACAAGGATAATACTCAATGATGTTGATTCATTCTGTGGTCCCAAAGCAACCTTGATTTGAGTAAGTATTCACGCAGAGTAAAATACGACGTACGTACAAAACCATCTTGACTATCATTTCCGGCTTCCGAATTCTGAAATCGAAGCGCGAATGTTCTTAAGTTCAGACTTAACGCTCGATTCTTTTAAGGTTCTAATTTGAAATGCAGGAGTAGGAAGATTAGTCACGAGAGACGTCATAACTACACGTTAAGGGGTATTATGTAGATGTAGAAGAAGAAAAACCTCACATCCGGCTGTAAAATAAACCCACCTTCAATACTGTTCACTTACCCTCCTTCTTTCCATTCCATTCTACTAAATGCAAAATAAACTTTCGACAATAGAATCATATTTTCTTTTGTGGAGAATTAAAGCTATCAAATTATTCAATAGTGTAACAACAGACATATTAGGATTTCTGTCTGAAAATCAGTCCCTAACTTAGTCCCTGCCATTCTGATTCCTAGTCCCTTACGCAAGCACCTCTCATTACCAGTTTCTAATAACTCACCCTCGCAACTCCTCTCTTATTCTCCCTCTCGAAAGATCTTTCCACTATGTTCATCAGCAAAACCCCTTGCGCAGGTGTGTGAACAATTACTTCTCCATATGCGTTGTGCCATCTATAAGATCCTCTCTTCGAATTTAGTGAAAAGGTCCCGAAAAGATTTTTGCATGAATATGTATGAACGATTTTGTGTGTGAAGATTGGCATGAGTCTTTGGGTTTTTTATGCGGTTTTATTCTTAATTACGGGTGGTGACCTAACACTTCCCGCCACACGGCCTTGCGGCGGCTTGCGGCGTACTATGCAGTTGTACACTAAAATATATTGCGTCTCATTAACTAACTCTGATGTTTTTATAATGTACGCTGTTTATCTATTTTTACTAAACATTATAAAATGACAATGGCTTCGCAGTTCCACTCACTTCTTACATTAAATTTGACGCAAGTTATGGTTGTACATGTATGAATTTCACTCAACACAGGACGCTAAGTGATTTGAATTCAGCTCCTGAGAGAGAACTTGTAATTTAAACCGTTCCTCTGTCGCTGACTGGAATCTTGGATTACTCTGCCACCTGCTCGCATGATTGACGACTACGTAGTTGTCCATGCATATCGTCATATGCCCTTCGTCTTTCTGTATTAACGAATCTTTTGAAAAGCTACTTTTTTCATTTGGATTGGTAGACATGGCCATTGCAATGGTGCACAACCATTGTCATTCTATGATTCAAACTCACGCATGAATTTCTGGCGCACAACAAATACTTGTATTATCCGAGCTTGAGGGCCGCATCAGGAAAATTGTTGCTAATACATAGAAATTAATTTGTGAGTTTGATCCAATGAATTGGATAAAATTGTGCATAATGTAAATAAGAAAAATGTGGAATGAAATGTAACGGCATTAAGTTGTTCTTTATTAATCAGTGCAAATGATAAAGTACAGTTAGAAATTTCGGATGTGTTATATTTTACAAAAATCAACCTCAACGGTCGCGGGCCGCATTGACACCCGTTGTGGGCCGCGGATTTTGCTACACTGGGCCATGGGTGTTCATGAAATCGTTGACTTAAAACTTAAATCCTCCCCGGCGGTCCACACGTATGTCCTACTTACAGAAGCCAATGAAATAATTTTAACTCGAAATGCTTTATTTTTTGCGGAATTGTAATTAGCAGTTTGGAATGAAGAAGACTACTTCAGTGGTGCGTTAAATTTCAACAGATTTCCAGTTGAAGAAGTATGCAGGGTGAACTTTGTCGTAATGACATGGTTCCACCGGTACAATCTTCAACCAATTTCAGCTTCTCTTTGGGGTCATCACTCAAGATTGGAGACTGTGTGAAACTGAATTGCCAGGAAATTACTCTTTTACCAATAGGTAGGTGAATCAACTCCCATCCATTCTCCCAACAAGACCAAACCTTCATAGCCAACTTCTTTCAACAACTTATGCTTTACCATTTCCTCATTACTGCAAACACTCTTACGTGCCAGAAAGCGCATTTCATAAGTGTCCTTCTCTGGCACGACCTCTGAGACTTCCCAAAATGTGAATGCTGTTGAAAATTTACGGTTGACATAAAACTGTGAATTTAAAGTAGGCAATATATTTTTTGACCAAGTATTACGAAATTGAATAAAATTTGATTAATTTAATGATCACATTCCCAGAATCTCAACGTGTGTCAACGATATACGCAACAAACAGTAGGTTGTTTCCTTATATAATCTCTTAAGGAATCCATGATACTTACTCGTATTTGCTAGTTCCCTTACTCATGAAACAAACAGATCGCTGTTTTATCAAACAGTCTCTCCCCATTCTTCCCCGTAATTTCATTGTCACCTTCAGACAGTTACACTAACCGTAAAGGTTTATTCAGATATATCTTTGAAAGCACACACGCATCAGCTTCTCCCCTTTGCCCCCCACATGTTCGTAGATTAAAGGTTATTAAACCCTTGCGTAAACCTCCCCCCTCCTTCCACTGGGGCGCCCATGGACTCCCCTCTGACTTCCAGCTATCTCCCCCTTTGTGGGTGGGGGCGAGAGGCCGAGGAAGGAGTGGGCGAGGATGTGTGTCTGGCGGAGAGGGAAATGGCAGCAAAGAGTGTTTTTTTAGTTTCCCCCGTCCAACTCCCTTCTAAGTGCCCTAATGTGCAGTCTGCACTGCAGTCATCAGTAGGTTGGGGTGACTGGGATTACCCTTCCCGAAGTGCCACGCCCCCCTCTCACGCCAAACGGTCACAATGGGCACATTAAAATTTTTGGCGAAACCTTGACTCCCATTGCCCATATTACTTTTGAAAAGGATATTGGTTGGGTTTATCTAGGGATGTCAAGGGATTATCATAGGACAAGCACAACCCAGCTGTGTACATGTAGGACGATTCATGTACGTCAATAATATTCTATCAAAACGTCACGATGGAACTTGAACCCTTCATTCCCATGGACTTTCGGTTTTTCGTGTCCGGATTTTGCTCGGGCGTACTCGGTTTTAGATCACGAGTGGTTTCTTTGGATAGCCAATTCAAATATACTATAAACGATGCCAATTTTTTTGATTCCGTAACTTCGTGGGGAACCGCAGCCAGCTATCGGCTCTCGCTTTCCTCAAGACCCCTAAATAGGTGTTCTAGTTCTTGCGAAGGCGTAACATCCCCAACCTTGATTGAAACTACGATAGTCTTCGAAAAGACACTGAGAGATATGCTGTCCCACCAGAAATGTACACGTATGAGTGCCACACATCTTTACGCTTAGTTCGAGGCGGTCTTGCATATCAAAAATCAACCATCGGGAACACTACCGAGGTACTGGTTCACATGATAAGCAGAGAGTAAGCTAATTACCAGTCTTATCAGATCTACCCCGGAGCTCTGCGATGCGCGAATTTGAGCGATGTAGTGCGATGTAAGAGTATCAATGCCGCACCCTTTCATGTCCGTTCGCACTAGGGATTCATGTCGAAATATTAGTTGCACTATTTGACGATATATTTCATGGTATGACTAGATACATATCCTATTACCTTTGCATGGACGATATAAAAATGCTGTTTTGATGGTAGGGCTATGCCGTTTTTTTTACAGCATACTTGGATTTGACCATCATTCAACATTTTTTTGTGTCATTGGATCTTATTTAAACTGGAAAGTTGCACATTCCAATTATATTTAGTGCAATTCAATAGACATTGTACCGCTAGAAAAAAGCAGTATCATTCATCTTTAGCTGGAATGAGCATTCTTGCCAAAATTACGAACTCCCAAGTATTCAGATGAAATTCGTTCCGTCCCAGTTAATTTATCATTTTAAAAATTTAAGGAATCTAAACCGAATTTGACACTATTATGGGAACTCCAGCCGTATTCTTCCCGTAATATTCATACGGCCGTAGTTACCGCTCGTTTCATCCGAATTTGACACATTTTTATCTTGCTTCATACCTTACATATCTAGTGCAATCATCATGATGAAGATCGAAATGTCAACTTATAAATTATTGCCATACTAACAATACACTTGTGAGTAGAAGTCTTACCTGGAATATCGAGTTGGAAGCGAGAGAACAAGAGAAGTCGCTCCTCTTGCACTAAGCACACAAGATTACGGCTCACGACTTCCTTATGTCTAGCACAAGAATATGATAGAAAAAGGTACAGGCAGTGATCGAAAATATTTGGAGTTATATGCTGGATCATGCAGTTGAGATTCATAATTCTGAGAAGAGCTCGATAATTTTTGGTGATACATGGCGAGATTGAAACAATATCATGACAACATAAAACGGGATTTCAATCCGACTGTGGTCTACGACGACCATCATCTTTCCAAAGTCTCTTGATTCGTAATGCATACATGACTCATTATAACAGAAGTGCGACACAAAAGAATTTTTTCTATCATAAAAGTTCCAGTTTTCTCGTACCACCATTCGTCGGAAAGAAAAAAAATTGTTTGATGACGTAAGCAGAAAATTCCATGGGATTGTAGGTATTTGATGCCGATTGAAATTCGTAAGCCGCTCATTCATCCCGTTCATGCGCTAATATTCTCAGCCATATCCGCTTCGAGACCGTCATCTAACTTCGGCAAACCGGTTTTGCTACCGCGGAAAATAGATGGTCGTGAGTTAACTGAAGGAGAATTCACTTTTTGAAGGAGTCATTGACAGTCCCTAGTCGTTTTGAACTCTCGGAAAGTGACCTCAGAGGAGGAGTCAAAATTGAAAATTAAAATCTCCGAAAATGGTCTCCCTGGCAGCGAGCGGTCCGGCCCGGGTGTCCCCTGTGCTTCCCTCTGCCGAAGGATTTGTACGCTCATATTTTTACGCACAATCGAATCATTTGTAGCACACCTTCGCCGAGTCCCTCCCCCCTCCCGTCTCTCCACCACGTCCTCACCCTCTTCCCTCCCAGCCCCTCCCCCTTCTCCCTTTCCCTTCGCACGCTTAGATCCCACTCCACTCCGCTAGAGTTGGCAACGCCGCTCCCCGTTGCTTTCAATGAGGAGGGGGATGAGGATTGGAGGAAAGGAGGCAGGGAGAGGGAGTGAGGGAGGAAGAGAGAGAGAGGGAACACCTCCCACCCCGGCCTCCTTATCCACCGCTCATGGCACACACGCACGCGCGCGTACGCACACACGTACTAACGCACTCGCGCTCATACACAAACCCATTCGTCTCCCGTGCTTCCTGTGGCGGCGGTGGTTGCCGAGTAGTGCGAGGCGTTGGGCGAAACCAAGGGGGTAACGCACAAACTCCCTTTCTCTTTTTCCGCGCTCGGAAGCCTCAAACGCGAGCAGAATTCGGGTGCATGACCAAATTTACGCTCGTCCGCAGATTCATTTTTTGTCCCCTGCCAACAAGAGGCTTCCCCCTTAGTCTCCCAATTCCATCGTAGTCGCTCTCGGAATCAGTTTGACCCTAGTGGTGATTACTTAAAATTTTCGAGCGCGCTAGAATTCTGAGGTAGGCCGCTCCCGACTTCCCGGCGGGTTCCCGTCCTGCAATCGAGCCGGGTCCTCCGGCGCCGATTTGCGTGTGTTTCGGGTACCGGAGTGAGGGGGGGGGGGACCGAAGTGCGGGGTGGAAATGGGAGACACTCCCGAGGCTGACCTCTTTTCCGACGTTTCTCCCCTTCGCCCCTTTATCTCGCTCCTCCTTCCCTCGAGAGTGGGTGGGCACGCATTGGCGCACGTGTGACGCATACCCCCATCTCACTTCCCATCCTGCGTCCATAGCTTCGTACCCCTTTCTCTCCCCGCCCCACGTCCGACGTCCCACCCCCTTCGACGATAAAGGGAGAGAGGGAACGGCAACGTTTTAACGCCAGCGCGTCGCACAACTCGCGTCGCTAGCCGGGAGAGGGGTGCTTCTGGGGTGTGTTTCAGCTTCCTCCCGAATAGTTTCTGCGTCCTTCGTGCATGTCAGCGCGACGGCACGCGACCCCGCTTACGTGTGTCCGTGTGTTTGTTTAGGGTGTGGGTGGGATACTCTCGGACCACGTGTTCCATTCTGTTTCCTCACCGGCCACCCTGGGCACCCCTCACGCCACTCAAGAATACATCCCCCTACCTCAAGGAACGGCTTGCTTTGGAACAGCGTCCACGTCGGTGGGTGACCCATTGGTAAATTTGGACCAATGAAGCGAACTTCGGCCCAAGGGGACGACGGCATTAACGAATACAAGATCAGTGACGGACCTTGAGGGAATCAGCCAGCCGGTATCCTTCCGATCTCGCCGACTTGCTCCTCCCCCATTCCCCCGTCGAAGCCCCACCACCCCCCGCACTCAATTTCTCTCCCACCGAATCCTCCGAAAGAGACATTCCGGAACAAGAGGTCGTGAGACGTGGGTACACCAGGAAGATCGTCAGTTCGTTAGCGGGAGTGGTAGTCTTCGAAGGTCTCGAGAATCAGGAGTAGTTGTCGGAGGAGAACTTGACGGAACGAAGGATTTCCGAGGACGTCGCTCGTCTTGTCGGAGCGTGAAAGGGGACGGAAACCGGTGGTAATCTTTGCTCGTCGTGAGGGAACTTCCGTTAGCATTCCTCGGAATAGCTGCCGACATTAGCTTCCAACAGTGAGGGGGGGCTTTCAGACACTGCCCTGCCCTTTCCCGCCTCCCCCTCGCGGAACTGTCGCAGTTTTCCTCCCTCGTCACGCCTTGAGGTGACCCGTGGTGTGTCTTCAATCTTTCGCCCCAGTCGTTAAAATCACCGCTGGCGGCCATCGGGGGGCGTGGTGTAGGGGGAGGGGGTCGTCCGGGCCGCTTAGCGCCTTTGACCGGGCGTAGATGCTTTCAAGTTCCCGCGGCGCGTCGACTTTCATGCTCCCCCTTCCCCTAGCACGCCTCTGACCCCCCCTGTAAATTCCCCCCTCCGCATCTCTGTCTCCCGCTCCCCAACCCCTACCTCATCTCTGTCCCCTCCCGCGTGGAGGGCTCTTATCTTCCCGTCTCGCGTTCGCCCCGAAGAGTCGAATGCGAGTAATGAGAGGGAGATATTGATACATTGGCGCGTCCAAATCACATGGTTGCTCCCCTACTACGCCTCTCCAATCACTCCCTCCCGATACCACCTCCGCGCGCCCTCCCCCCCCCCGCCCGCTCTCATCTGAGAGTCTCTCCCCTCGCGTTCCTCCGCATTCCCGCCCCCTCGCCACCTTCCCCACACCCCGGCCAGCAGCTGCCAGAGGTCTCGGATAGGAGATAATAGAGTTGGCGGATCTCTTCTGAAGAGAGGAAGGGAGTGTTGTTATCCCACCCATTCGTTGGCTCTGCCCGTGCTGGAGTGGCCTGGCCGAATAGTCAGTCCGTCCCGCTCTCTCTCGCCGTGTTTTGCCGCTCTGCCTGTTTCGGTCGTGTGCGTCGCCGTGGTGCGTCGTCCCCGATTGCTCCTCCCCCTGCGGACGCAATTGAAGGTGTCCTGTGAGTAAGTGTTCCGGGGTTCAGTGAGTGTGCGTGAACCTAAGCGAGTGGCAAAGGTTGCCCGTTCGCTCGGTTTTGATTCCCATCTTCCCCGGTAAAAAGTTTCATCGGTGGACGGTTCGCCGTGGTTGCTGTTCTGGGAGATCATCGTGGAAGTGGTTTCGATCGCCTAGGACCTTCCCTTCCATCATCCCTATCCCGGAATACGTCTCTTCCCTTGTGGTTTTTCTTTTTGTTATTGTCGCCGGTCGCGAACAGCTCCCGCGTCGGGACAGAAGCAAAGAAGGTTGTGGCGTGGGAGGACGGAAGAGAGTAAAACGGAGGGGAGAGGAGGAAGTGGGAGAGAGAGAGAGAGAGGTAGGGATAGAGGGAGCAAGGGAGGGAGGATAGGATCCGATGCTTAGAAAACAGGTCTTCCCAGTTTAAGCCGTCGCCTGACACACCGCTGGTCGCGAAGAGGAAGAGTGTGTTGGGGAAGAGGGATCTGAAATCCCTTGAGAGTCCCACAAAATCTCCCCCGAAGACCTTTTATTTCTCTCCGCCCGTGGAACCTTGCCGTGCGAGCCCTCTCGAGGAGAGACTTGGGACAGCGTGGAGGACAATCCCGAGTCTTGTGTTCGCGCTTTTTTGGCATTTCGTCGAAGAAGCATACGCGTGAGCAAGGCGGAGATTATAATAAAAGAGAGGGAGACCCCCTCGGCGGCGCCGCGCGTGACTCCACTCCTCCTTCGGGGCCCAACGCGGGTCCCCCGCCCCCATCTCCGCGCATCACCCCTAAGGTTTCCAAGACGGAGCGCGTGCAGATAGCCGTGGTGATGGCCGACGGCGCCTGCGCCACCGGCGACCCATCCAACCCGAGGATGGGTGGGCGTGGTGGCGGGGGCCGGAAGCGCGGCCACGGCAGGACCCTGCCCGCCTCCCGCCACGCCGCTTATCCCAATCCCCACCATAACCGGGTGTCCCAGGCCACGCACCACAGCGGCGAAACAAGGTTCGACTCCCTCCTGTGCCCCGGTTACGAGCAATACCAGAAGGCCCTGCTCGAGGTTCCCTGGCCGCCCGACTACGGGGAAGCTTCCAGCGATGACCTGAGTTCCGAATGGGATTCGGACGCCCCAGAAGCGGCTGCGGGCCCACCGCCGACGCCGGCGGCTTCCAAGGTAACGCGCCGTTCGTCCTTCGTCGACACGGCGCATTCCGCCCTCCCTAACCGCGTAATAAATGTGTCCTCTGGAGCTGCGATAGTATCGGCATCTCCCCTCCCCGTCCTTCTACCTTTTATGCTGTTCATTAAAAGGCATGATATCACAAAAACATTTTATCTTGATTTGAGTTTGCATATTTCCCTGCAATCCGTAATAAGGGCGTACCGCTGGACGATTAGGGCATCAGCCACTGAGGGAAATCTGCAATTTGATCATGAAATTTCGAAAGCAGATGATACATGATAATACATAGATTATTTTTAGCTAGTTTTACTGGTTATATCCAATGTTTTCTGCGTCAATTCTGCGACTCTATGGTGAGAACAATGCATTCTTTAGGGATATCAGTGATGATACAATTTGCTTTAATTTTTCACTGTACTCTCGGATGCTGATGTAAATTGGCTTAGAATTAAACCTCGCAATTAGCACTAACCTCATATCAGTTGTTTTTTTTCATTCAAGTTTTGCAAATAATCTCCGTCAATCGACCCCCCTTGGGTTTTTTCAATGTTTGTGTTACCCTTCATTAATTGTTGACTAATTTTGTGGGTTCCTTTGTGTTTACTTTGAATTAAAAATCACGTTTTCCTCCGTTTGTCTACAAACACTCGTGAGATGTATATTCAGAGTTTTACATATGAGAAGTTTAAGTTTTCTCTACTCTTTTTAATGTGAATTATTCCCCTAATTTGCTCAATGATGCCACCTTTCTTTCTAAAGCTGCAGAAACACCACAAAAACATTTTCCTTCCGTTTCGTCCAATGTCCCTGAGCAACACCATGTTATCTGCTTGGTCGTCTCAACTAATATCTATCCCTCTCAGTCTATATCGAAGAGAGAGGTAATATTTATTTTCCCAGACTCGTGAATTACTTGGAATTTTTCATATTTGCCCGGAGAACCAGGTCGTAATACAAAGCAGGCATACTCTTTGAGTTCGCTTTAAAGATCACCACGGCACATTTTATCAGCAACACTTCCATGGGTGTCTAATAATTGTTAATTACAGTATCAGTGAGTGGTCTGATGTTTTATTGCCATTTTAGAACTTAGTCTCACGGCGGGATTCCACCCCACGAGGTTTGGGTTAACCGACAAGCGCAGGCCACTCAAAAGGGTTCCCACCCACAGACCCTCTTCCCAAGAGGTTGTTACGTTATTGTGATCGTCTCCAAGAATATACGGTGAAGATCCATCTTCCCGAAGTGCGGGAACGTAGCTTACAGAGAGAAAGGTGATTCAAACGGCAGCAAAAGCGAATATCGAATTTTTTTGTCCTAGGAGCTCGTGAAAATTAAAAATCTCCTTGAGCTTTTGCTCTCATGACATCTTATGGGTTTATCTGTTTGTGAAACTCGCAAATCGCCCTCCTCCCCCTCTTCCATCAGATGGTAGGTAATATTTATTCCCGTTTCTCTTTCGACTTTCTGCCATGCGTCTGTCAGTGTTCGGCCTGGGGATCGGAAAATGTTTTTATATGCCTTCTCCGAAAGATATAATCGTTGCGGGTCTTCGCGTGTTGCATTACAGGGTGGCTGCCGTGGTACGATTTCAGCTGCGCCGCGATCGAAAAATTAATGCGCAGGTACGATCTCAGTAATCCGAAGAAGTTCATGCCCGCGTTGGCAACACATTTTTTCTCTTTATTTTTTTAAACTCCTGAAAGCAATTGCTTTCGAGGACGGTTACGTTATCGCCTTTCGTCTCAAAGAATGGAGATGAGACGGCATAAAAAAATCCTCGAGAGGGATGTTTAAGTCTGAGGGCGGTGGATCTGCATGGAAGTGTTGAGTATTTTTATACGTCCCTTTCGCCCCTTCCCCTGGTCACCCTCCCCCCTGCACCATCCACCGCGGTCGATTCTGTCCCCTTTCCTCTCCTTGCCCACTTATTTCATTCCCCGTAATCCCGCTGTTGGGCGGGGGGGGGAGTGGGAGATAAAAAAAAAGACTGGTTCTGTAAAGGGAAGTGGGCGGGGCGCATATTTTGCTTTTCGTGCGTTTCGCCAAACCCATTCCGAGGCCCGCGGAGGACGTCGCAAATTTCGTCTGGGCGTCGATCGTGTCGACAAAGAGGGAGTTAACTCTTTTGTTATTGGTTGTCTGGATGTTCAGTTTAATTCGTCGCCCTTATGTATGCCTAATTCCTCCCAATATGTCTTCGTATATTTTTCTCTCTTGTTCCCTGACATGACTTGCCGTTCCAGAATTTGGACAGCACTCGTTACGGCGACGTGGGAGTTTGAACATCAATTTTTCTGAACCGTTTTAAAAGTGAGGCGGACCTCTTGTCATAAATGGCATATTTTTGGCTCCATGACCGAAAAATAAATGTCTTGTGCGCAACACTCGTGTCGATTGTCGTTGAAATTTACATTTGTGTGTGTATCTGCGTTGCTTTTAACGTGGAAAGTGATATTTTGGGTAAGTTGAAAAGGACTTGATCCTAGGCCATGTTGTATGAGGACATTCTGGTTGTATTTGCAGTTCTCCCATGTTATTTATTTATATTTACTATTTAATCCCCTTATTTTACCCTTCATATTTCTGTGTGAGCTCAAGTATTTCACACTCAAATCGAAATGAATGTCTACCAAAACACATAACTCTCTAATTTTACCATTCAGGCACTTAATGTAATCACAGATAAAACAATCCTACTCCATTAATTTTTTTCTAGAACATCAACATTAAAAAAGATCGTACTCTATTTTCGTATGTAATAATTTAAGTATCAATATTTTATGATTTGGAGATCGAACCGAAATATCATTTTGTAGTCCATCAATGTTCATAACAGTGTCCCTTCAAATTATTATGTGAACATCTGCTTATGTGCTCACTCTGTTTGATTGTGAGGTATGGCCAATATGACATAAACGACATCTTGTTTGTCTCTATGGGAGAGAAAGATCCCGTGTTGACTAAACAACTCGTAAATTCATTATGAGCTATTATTTTAAAAACTAGCCTAAATTTAGCTGTAATAATTGAGGAATTATTTCATTTCTTCATTATCTACCTAACGTTTTACATTTATTTATTTTCCTTTATTACATGTAATTATTATCCTTTATGAAAAATGAACTGGTAGCTACATGATATGAAGCATGATGAGTTGACAGTTCCGTTGTTAAATCGAATTAAGTGAGCACATGATTGGCTCTTCCAATCTAGCTATGAATACACAAAAGAATCATCTCTTTCACTCTTGAGAGAGTTATTTTTAATGTCTGCTGCCGAGTACCCTAAGGTAAATCCGGCAATAGTTCTTAAGATAATTATAGCAGGTGCCTAACAGCTTTCCGTTTCTGAATCATAGTAGCTGAGAAATTCCTTGTGCTCTCTCCTTCGGACGGATAAAATATCTTCGATAAAAGAGACATTTCATGCTAATTTGCTGGCGACCTAATTTTTAATGGTGAATTATCAATGCCGTAAATCGTCATTTGATAGTTGATTTAACGTATTTTCATGGCGGCGTGTTGAATACTCTTCAGCGAGCTTTTAGTAGCCTACGAGCGGGTAAGATAAGGACCGTCATGCCATCTTCATTCTAAATATATATCTGGAATGCGACCGCAGTTATTTACCCTCTCGCTCTCCCATTGCGGCTAAGTTATCCGGCCTTTTCTCATAAGTTTGCTTGGGCTAAAAAGGTGAGGTGATGGCGACAATTGTTTTGATTTGGAAACTTTAAGGTAACATTTCATTACATTACTGAATTCGAACGAACATGTCCCGCGTTTTCATCTCGTTGACCCCAAAAAAAAGCCCGTGTGGCGAGTCTTGTGCCTCTAAAAGGTTGCAACCCCACTTCATTTGTTAACACCTTTTGTCTTGTAGAAAGCCGTGCTTCCAAAGAGAGTTTTACTTTTCAGTTTGTTTAACTTAAGCATGGGGTGAAACTGAACGATTGTTATTCAGTCCGAAGAAAACCAAGCACTTCAATGCGTTTCATTGTTTGTTAAGTAGACAGGCTTCCATGCATCTACCGCCTTTGCTACTGAATTGTGTAAGTCATCGCAGAGCCTTTTGTCTTGCGCATGAAATGTGTGTCATGTCACGAGTATTTATTTGAATCTAAGGCCGGGGAAATTTTTTGTAAAATATTTCCCTCCACTACCAATGTAATTTTGATATCAATACTCTTTTCGATGTTCTATGAACGAAGACGATGAGCATAGATTAGAAGCTTTTGACATTTTGTTAAGGAGAGTAATGGAGAAAGTAAGTTAGACTAAATGAAAGGATCATTACGAAGTTTAAAATACGGTTGGCGAGGAGAGGAATTTACTAGGTGAAATCCGAAGGAAGAAAAAAAGGGATGGAGAAAATATGGAAACGTATTGGGATGATGAAGGCCGTACTGCAAGGAAAATGTTGGGCGAGTGGGGCAGAGGAATGGAGAGAATTGGGTTTCAGACAGCAAAGAGGAAGGTAGTAGTTACGAAAGCTGAAGATAGATACAATGTAAGGCAAATAAGAAGCAGTTCTCGCGATTAATTGGATATGATAGCCACAAGGAACCGTCGGAAACCTACTATTGATAGTTGTAATACATTAAATGAAGAACTGATTACGAAATTAAATACGTTATTGCAGACGAAATTGTGAGTATTTCAGACTGGGAAATCCTTGATTAATGGGAGTCAGTTAACTTAATATATCACTGAGTTTATTTCAGTTAGTTTAATAAAGTCCTCTAATTCGAAGAGGACTTCAGCAGTTAATGTTCTTTAAATTAGTCAGATAGTGCAATAATTTTATGTTCGAATATTTAACTTAATTCCATTGTCAACCGAAATGTCTTTGTGGCGGAATTTTTCATAATTTTGTATGAATTTCAGTTCTTTTAAACTTTAAGGGTCCCAATGTACGTTTGTTTATATGCATATACATTCAAACACGGAATCCCGCCATACCATACATGTATATAAAAACATATATATATATATAATAAAAATAACAATGTATATATTTATATATATTTCTAAAAATGTAAAAACAGATACAGAATATTCAAAACACCGACGGATCCGTCCTCGTACAAACGTTGGGAAGTTTCCAAGTCATTAGGTGCACTTAAAAAACAATACACTAACACCAAATTACCCAGTATCGCCGATTGTGTATTGTTGGCCGTTCATCCACAATCTTCTTAATAGCTCTCAATGCTCATTTTAAACAACCTACGTAATGAAATACGACCAAATTCATCGCATATTTTATTTAGTTCCATCGATGGAATAAAGTGACTCATTTTAAAGGACTCAACCTTATTGGGAAAGTTTATCAAATATTAGTAAACACGCTTATTTGAAACCAAAGATTTCCCGACCACTTATATTTCCGTGTGTTCCTTTAATTTCAATGAATTCCTTAGAGCTTAGACACTGAATCCTTTCGCTTTGGTAGAAAGGCAATTTTATGTGAGTTTTCGGAACGTAAATGTTGATATACTTCTTCAGAAAAGCACAAAGGCGCGATGCCCTGTAATGTGATGAAAAGCCATTGTTTTTGGGGGCATGGCGTCGTCGATGCAGGGATAGTGATTTCCGCTATCGACAGGATCGCCATGCCTTTAAGATCATCATTTAGGATTTTGTTAATTACGTGCGTTGAGCGAGCCGAATCTGCCGGAAGCATTTAACCTTTGGCACGTATGCTTATTAATAATTTCCACGCACATTTCGTCCTCAGATTTCTCGGAAGAATATTCCCGAGTCGATATGATCAATTGATAATTACATATTTTCTGTGCTTTTATGTGCTGTGTGTGGGAAACTGTAGATAATCGGGAAAGTCACGTATGGACTTAATAACTCCCGAGGCGACAAGAAACTCGGATGATGAAATTTGGCGCATGGACAGGTAGGGTTGTATCAGACTCATCACACCGTTCTCTGATGGGGCATGGAAATAGGCAAAGGGCCTGATTTTAACTGAGGGAACTTGTCCTTTTATGGTCGCATCAGACATCCAAAATGGAATTATAAATCATCGAATCAAAGTGCGTCTGTGGCCTAAGCAAGACTCGAGCCCAAGACTGTTAGAGATAGGCAGCAATCCGATTAAAAGGAATGATCCTTCTAAAGGGAATGCAAAGTTCGAGGGCGAACAGTACGAACAACTGAAATGTGAAACAAGGCATAAAGGAGTAGGTTCGGTTGTCATTCCAAAACTTTACTTTTATGAAGGTCACGGCCTGTGGTCATTAAACCCTGAGGTAATTTCTGTATTATATTAAGACACACAAGTTTTTTTTCGAATGAAGAGATTATTAAGCAGCAACATAGAATTCTGTAAATGAGTTTGATCCAACCTGCTCCCACTGACTATCACGCATTTTTAATTCCTTTCTGCATTAGTGAGACGGTGAAAAATTTGTCTTGGGAATTTTTTTCCACCCTAATCATCAGTCAATGCCATTTCTTTCTTCTGGAAGCATTGATTATTTCGTTGGCACCTTAGTTCATCTGATGACGGGTTCGAGATGCCCATCTTTTTATCTCTCCGGCTTACATAACACGAGGGACAACAGCGAACCATTCATTTTTTTCTGTCACATGTTTTATCTTTCGGCCAATTTGAACAGCTAGGTCCAATTGGGAGGTCTTGGCACACCTCTGCTCGTCACTCCTCCCTGGATCTTATCATTACGTTATTAAAGTTTCAATGGAATACGAAGACGAAAATTATTACTCATTTCTTCCGTTCTCATGTAAATGACGTCAGTTTCAAATTTCGTTTACATCAACACGATGTCGTCTTAAAATTCATTCCTGTCTTTTCGATTTCTAACTCGTCTAATCTTTCTTCTGGTGGAGTTTCGAATCCGTTACCATATTAAATACTGGAGAACGAAAGGAAAAGCGAGTGAATACAAGGAGCCACAACCACTGCGCAAGCGGGAGCGTAAAAAATACCTATATCATTGCTGAGAATACACGGATACAGACAATTATGCTTCTCTGATCGGTGCTGGATATTTGCACTTTCCCTTCTTCTCAACCTTAATCGGGAAACATCAAAGAAGGAAAAAAATTGATTTCAAAGAGCTTTTAAATGAAAGTATGGTGTGGTGGCAGTGTTATATTCTAATAAGGCGACTGTACTTGGATACAGTGAAATCAACTATTAATGAATTGACATATTGAAGTAAACGAAGTGTGAGGTTTGTAGGATAGGAGTTGATAAGACTATTCATAGGTTCATGGGACGAAATGTTTTATCTGCCTGAAGTCATTAGCTCAATTGTTTCACTGCCCTTAAATGCTTTAACGGTTGTCATGGCAGGTATTTCCCGACCGTCAATCGAGGCAAAGTTTGATCAAAATGCATCTCCTTCCGACGGCGGCGCGTTGCGATCAGTTAAACTCTGTTCAATCATAATATTTTACCGTAGTGGCTTAAGGGGTATTTTGGGATACATAACTATGCGCAGCTTGAATACAAGTCACCACTCCTCCTTTTAGTATCAAATGAATGGCGAGGTCACTCGTATGCTTCGCAGAACTTGCCTTACGTCTCACTGAATGCGCAACACTCTAAGATGGCTAAATGAGATGGAAATTGATTCTTTTCCCATGCGTCACCGTGTCTTGGTAGTAATTTTGCAACACTCGTGCACGTTTACTGAACTAGCCTATAGCCAGTTGTAATCTCGCGACGGGAGTTTGGAAAATGAATTAAAACAAATACTTTATATCTTGATTTTGAGAATTAAAAATTTATAAGTTTAACGAAACCATGTTTTACTTACGGCATAATTTTGCCAAAAATAAATGGCTGAGTTAGAGGGCAACTGGTGCGAATATTTTGGCCGTTTCTTTAAAGCATCAGATACCAAATAGCATAATAATATTTTACTGTGAGAATTCTATGTTTTTACAATCTTAAGGCATAAGGAAAGATATAATGTAATGAGGAATGGTTATAGTCCTTTTTAACGGAAACTGGAGCAATTTTCATCGGTTTGCGACATCCAAAGGAAGGCGAACTTGATATTTTTTTTTACAATTCACGAGGGTAGGCTAGGACGTACGTCGTAAATAAAACGTAATCCATATTAGCTTACTGAACCAAGCTCTTTATATCACTCATTGACAGCGTTGAGTTACTGCTGTCATTAATTCACTTGCATCGGTCGTTGCGTTATTAATCCCTACGGATGAGGCGACCGGGGACTCATAATGGTATCCTTAAAATTCATAGTACAATTATGGATCAATATAAACCATGTCTCATACCCCGGCTTTGATTTAAGTATATTGGCCGAAGTATACAACAACATATAATGATTTGTCAAGTGTCACATGTGTAGTACTGTCTGTACGTTGAAAATATTGAAAATGCAACGAGTTACCGAAGTAATACACGTTACTGATACTTGAATTATTTGGGATAGAATATCTGAAGTTGTTCGTTGAGTGATGAATGAATGGATGATTTCTCATTCAAATGTGTCGAAGGATTAACTGATGCCATTTAGAACGATATATTAATTTACTTGGGAGAAAGGAATAACGCGGCAGATTCCTGTAACAGGAATACATTTAAACTCAATAAAATCATTATGTTTTTCATGTAGATCATACCATTGCTACTCAAACATGAACATGGAACGTGGGAATTCATCTAAAGCTTACTTAAAATACAAAATTATCGCATCAACTTGTCTGTTCCTTCTCCTAGCCTTAGAATATCGTGTATGAACACCCATCTCTGTTTCGCTTCCCTTTTCTTTTCGAAACCCATGTTGGCCGTTAGATATAAAGTTGTTACTGCGGTGATGTCATTACGTTGCTTATAATGACGTCTCCTAAAATATCATTGAACTGCTAGCGTGACTGGTCTGTAGTTGTTTTATTTCCTCCCTTAAAAATTGGAGTGATATCACTGGAGGACTGAGGAAATATATCCTGGAAAATCGACTGGATAAATATTTTTTCAAGGGATGGTTCGATGTCGTTAGGGAACTCTCTCTGGGAACCATCTCTAAAATTTCCTCCGGAGAGGGGATTTTGTTCGATTCAATGCGAAGGAGTCTTTGAATTATGCCTAAACGTGACATGAATTGTTTAAAATGGTCGCTTCTTAGTGTGCTTGCTCTCTGTGTCTATACCACCAATGGGATTCATGATAGATTCAATACTCGATCGCTCACCCTCCAATTCTTTAACGTTGGAACGAAATACCCTTGAGTGATCGTCGATGAATAGTATATTCCTTTCATAATCGCCAAGAACGGATCAAATTACTTCTAATTTACGATCGCTGATTCGGGCATATTTCATGTCCTCTATCCCTAACAATTTCTCCATCGTGTTTTTATTTAATTTTAACTGAAATTTTCTATTTCCTTTTGCAACTCACCTGCCTTCACCAGTATTTTCGAGGTTCTTCATGTCTTGTCAAATATTATACCTCAATGATTTCATCTTGAATTGCAAATAATGAAATCAAAAGCGAGTCGATGTGTGCCATCGTTTCGTTCGAAATCATATCCTTGTGTAACCCATTTTATGCTAATGCGCGCTCTTCTCCAATTAGACGCATTCCCTCTTTTTCACGGGGTGAGCTTTAGTCGCCTAGTATCATCTATTAGAAGTTTTACTCTGCTGCCACATGTCCTTCTGATATAATAAGTCTCTATTCATGTGTTAAATTTCGTATTCTTGTGAACGCTCCAATGGAATCGTCCATCTGTAAAGCCGATTATGTTAATCCGGTTGAATGTACGATAAGGCGTTCGCCACCTAAACGTCAGTCTAGTTGTTGGTATCGCATGCATATATATGTTATGCTGTGCGATAATTGCGTGTATTGATTGGAGTTTAAGCCTCAGACGTCGGAGTATATTAAAAACCCTATTGCTTCGGCTCAATCGAAAATTTGAATCTACGTAAGAGTCTCAGCTGCGAACACTGTCCACCACTCGGAATTGTAATGGTCTATTTCCAGCCGCAAGAGTCCAGTTGAATGGTCTTGGTCTTACCGACAAATTTATCAGATAAGCTATTGAATGTTATAACTACTACCATTCATAAACAATCGCTATCCTTTGGTGTGCTGTGGCTCTTACTCCTCGGAATGCAATTTATCCCATGGGCGGAGTACCCCGACGCTTGTGACATTGCTTAGCATCTCTCTACGTATGAAAACCAGAAGAAATTAATTCAGTTGTTTGTTCGTGTAGTGTCAAAACATTCAGGTCTGTCTAATCAAGAAACGGAAACCACCCTCCATATTTTTCCCCGTTCTCATTCAAGCCGCTCCCGGACGATTCAAAAATGTTGAACTCTTGGTGTTTTTGAGAATCTCCAGTCAGCTCTTTCACTATTGATGGGCTTGGTCTCTGAGGCTAATTTTTCAAGGATGTTTGGCGGCAAATGAAACCGGATTTAGTTTTTCATTATTTAATCTCCCCCTCCCTTCTCCGCGTTCCCTTCCGCTCCATGACCTGGAATGAAACGACTGCCGCGCCGCGTTTCTTCTTCGTCTCCTTGGAGCGTGTGTGCCCGCTGTTCTCTCAAGAGCCTCTCTCGGCCGGGGGGATATAGGGAGCGGTTGGTAGGAAGACGGGGCGAGTGGAGGCCGAGACCGACTCCTCCGAATCCCCTTCCCCGCTTCGTCCTCTCCTCCCCCTCCATTCCCCCACCCCCTTCCTGATTGGCCGTCCGGCCGGCGAGGGAAGTCGTCCACGGAGGAATGGCAGCGGCAGTCGCTGACCTTGAGACGGAGCCGGCGACGGCGCTCAAACAAAGTGTGGACCCAAAGAAGGTGGTGGACCAGGTGGCGCTTTCGGGACGACGAAATGTCAGATCGCCGTGGCCTGGCCTCTTCCACGTCCCGCGGAACCATTATTCTTCCGAGCGGTAGCACGCAGGTGCCCAAAGTAATACGTTCTGACGGCCCCTCCCTCGTCCCACCCTCCGGGACACCCCCGACTTCTCCCACCCACATTTCCCCCTCGCACCGCCCTCGTCTTTCGCCGTACACGCCAGGCAAGCGGCCGTTGAGTGCGGAGAATGCGACACATTCCTGCCGATTTCAATCTCGGAAATTAATTACATCATTAAAACGAATGCCCAGTCTTTGTCTTCAACGAGATAGGCTCTTTGTGTGTTCAACTTTGACCTGCCAACAGTTGAAATAGTCGAATGCTTTCCACTGCCTAACATAATAGCAACCAAAACTTAAAGTTATATTCGATTTTTACGGATGCAAAAAAACATAGAAATTGATGAATTTCCTACGGAATTCACGTATAAAATGGAATTTTTAAATATTCGAAACTAACTGTAAGTTGATAACTGATGTATTACTTTTATTAAACACTTGCAAAATTAAAATTCGATTAATGACTAACTTTTAATTAGTTCAGTTCGTCTCTTTTGATAACTCACTCGCCTAAATTATAATTCTTGATAGAGCTCTTAATTTAGCTTTCCCAGATCGCTCCGAACAATTACGAGCCTCCTATCTTACATTTATATCCGTCCACTACACATTAGGTAATAAAACAATTTCTCCTGCCTGGTCCAAAGATAGCCATTAGGCTCTTATATTGAATAGGTCTAACTAAGGGGACGCCCTATCCAGCCAAACACCCTCCGAGTGTTTCTTGGGGTCTCTCATTGGTTCGCATGTGTTGGCTGTATTCGTATTAAGAAAGTTTATTTCAAAGATTTGTTATGACTTGACTAGTTTCATTAATTCTCCCGTCGGACATATGCCTTCATAATACTTTGCTCGGAATTAAAAGACTAGCCAAATAATAAGTATTACTTCAGTTTTAGCTTTGTTTCATAAAGAGACGCTTAATTTTAACATGACAGTTAGATAAATTTAATTTTGAGAAATAGGTCTTTGGAAGGAGGAGATTAATGATAAGTTTTCCACTGGTCACTGGTCTGGCGTACTCCTGATACACGACCGGACATAATGTTTTACCGACGCTCGTTTGAGTCAGCTCTTCCTTGGAAGGGACACTCATGGGTGGGCTTGTCAATTCACCCTCCAGAGACGCGTCCTTTCAATTTATCTAGGAACACCCTGTAAGGCCATGCAAGAGTGGGTCATCTAATAGGCTTTATAATGAGAATTATGGAAGGATGTTCATGTACGAATATTTGGATGTCCTCTCTCTCAGATAACCCTTTTCCATTAATAATGAACCGTAATTTGAAATGTTTTCAGACGTTGCTGATTATGGAAATATTTTAAATGCCTAATATAAAACACTGCGATATACGTCATTATGTCACCGATTGAGTGGAATATATAATACAACCCGGTTCTTTGGATGCTTATTTATTTATCGCTGAATGTGTTTACTTCTTCGATTTCGAGAAGGCGTACCACTGGGTAAATTAAGATCTATTAAGGAATGTTTTTCAAAAGCTAGGAGTGAAGTATAGGAATGCTAAGATAAACATCAAATGAAGGGTGGAGGGTATAAAATAGTGTAGATACACTGGTGGTCCGCCGATTTGGAAGTGCTTTATTGGGAAAATGATGGGAAAAATAATAAGGATATGAAAAGGAGAACTTCGGTGGTTACATTGCGGTAGCTTTTACAAAGAGAGAGTTGATGACGGTCACCTTAGGTAAAGATGTAAAAAAAAGTCTATGGAAAAGTTTCATGTGGAGCGTAGTACTGTACGCCTTTAGGAAACTTGAGCGTTGAAGCAAGATGATAATCGTAGATTGGGAGCTTTTGAGATGTGGAAATGGAGAAGTATTTAAAAAGCTTAATGGACGATAAGAAAAATAGACAAAGAAAGTCTAATATTGTTAAGAGCGAACGCTATCGGGAGAAATTCAAAGAAGGCAGAAAAATGAATGGAGGGCCAGACGGAAGTCGGAAACTATTATAGAGGGGAGAACGATTTGACGGAAGAGTGGGAGACAGGATGTAGAGTTGAAGAATGGGTTATTGCAATGCGTAAAACATTTTTTATACGGACCTAAATATGTTATACTAAATATTATTCTTGTTCTACAGGACTTGATGTGTAGCAGTGATTAGCTCCTGGATGAAAAACATAAGCCTGCCTTGATCGGTACACTGGTTATAATAATAATTACACGTGTAAAACGTATTCAAGGTTTTTGTTTCTCTATGGATATGAGCGTTGAATATCTTCTTCGCGATAAAATATGCATGTATGCCGTGAATAAGCTCAGCAGGTACGGCAAGTATACGTTTTCATAAAGGACTTTCCGCAATGACAATTATTGGCATATAGCAGCAGTTAATGAGTCATTGCGGGGCAAAGCATGGTTGTTGGGCAACGCTGCATCATGGTACGCTTGACAGCTAATTCTGCTTGCTCATAATGAAATCCATTCACACCACTCCCGGTGAAATTCATTTATATTATCATTTTCAATTTGGCTTGCAGGTTTTGTAAATAATATTCTGGAAAATAACTCCAAAACAGATAATTTTGAGAAAGTGAAAATGAAATTGCAACTGCATTCCTCATGTGTCCATACATTGTTGACAAACTTAGTCTGTGTGTTTTCGTGGGAGAAATGTGTCTAATATTTAAGTTCATTGGGTCTAAAAGTTTTCATTTATCGTGCATTTCTTGTGCAATGTCACTTTGTTGGACCCCACGACCTTTCGACCTGAGGAATAGTATTTTTTTCTGGAAAGAGTCCCGTATATGACCAAAAGAATGACAACCAGTTCCTACGGAACAAATAGAAAAATTTACAGACTATTTATTTCTGATGAAAAATACATGGTTTGATTTGGACCATCATTGAAGCGAGTAATTACTACGATCACACATAGGTCGTAATGAATCAGACTAGCTTTTGAAAACCTGTAGGAATTACTAGCAATTCAGGTAGTGTATTTTCGTGTAATGAAAATGGGTTAGGTAATAATCTTCCTTGGATTCTTTACTGGGGTGCACTGAATGGTTTAGGCCTTAACTTTGTAGAAATCCATGTTTAACTTAAGAAATTAATATTATATTTGCTTTCTACAGAAATCTGTATTTCTGTAGAAAGCAAAGATAATATTAATTTCTTAAGTCTTTACTGGGGTTTGAAAAACTACTCACTTTCCCCGAAATTCGCCTTGCATGTCAGTGATAAAAGGTAACATTAGTGACGTGTTAAAAAGTTACCTATTTTACAGATTTGAAATGATCAGCTCAAAAACAGACGTAAGACTTTGTCGTTATATGTTGCATTAATCTTTGATGTGGTATTTTTCAACATGTAAGATACTAAAAAAATCACTAGGAATTTTTTTAAAATCTTTGGGACTTTCATTTACCTATCCCTTGTTTCCTCTTCCGTACTCCATGTGAGTAATCTGAAATGCTTTTCCGGAAAATTTTTATATCTGAAAAATTGGAGAATGAAAAATATTTGGAAAAATCACGAAGGGAACGTATTACGAGTATCGTAAAGTACTCGTATCTTTTTCATAACTATCTCGCTCCTGTTCCCCTTTAAAAATGTACGGAAAGAGGAACTGTCTTCTTTAGGTTCTTTTTAAAGATTTCTTTCCACGTCCATTTTTTCGCTCGACGGGTTTGTTGGTTACGTAGCACAACAAACTCCATTCCCATAGTCAACAAAGCATTCGCAACTTTTAAGAACACTTCATTAGGAGTGTGATTAGTTCACCACAAGAATTTCACTTAGTTACAAGATATGAATTTAATATGTGATACCTCGTCTACATTACATCTTTGGGAAGAATTAACCTGGCAATAAATCTTCGGTTTACGACGGCGATGTCATAATCTCCCGTGATCTTTAACATCCTCGGGAATTTCTCTGCGTGCAAGAAAGCTGTTTTCAGGCCTCTCAATCTTGTGGTGGTCAAACCTCACAGTAGACCACTAAAAGGAAAGCCTAGTTTGAACACTTCTTTGATTGTAATTTGGAAAAAACTTTTTCTTATTCGATATTATACTGGAAGGATTTATATATGTGTGTGTATATATATATGTATATATATTCATATATATATATATATATACACTTTTTTGGAAAACCCACAAACGTGTAATGTAAATTCACTGATAGTCATAACAAACACAGAAACCAAAACACACAAAAGAGGGACTCGCTGGTTCTCGAATTTTCGGTGGTCCAACCACCTTTCTCAAGTGGAATTAGGAACAGAACTCATATATATATATATATATATATATATATATATATATATATATATATATATATATATATATTCATTCACAAAGAAATGTAGATAAGGAAATGGGAAAGGAACACACATAAAGGACGAACACAAGAGAGGTGGGGATGGCGGATGTGAGCAGATCACAATTGTAAAAATATTTTCCTCGACCGGGACTTGAACACCGTATCTCTCCACTTGCCGGGCGGATGCTCTAACCACTTGAGCTATCCATAAAATGTACTTTACACTGAAATCTGCGATCTTATAAAGCGCCAAAGTGCTCCAATTCATTGCCCCAGGAGATGGCGTTCGGGAGCTGTTACACCCACCAAAGGAGAAATAGACAAACACAAGAGGAGAATGGACAGTAGATTAGCAAGTATACAACATCATAAAGGATAGGAACGGTGCGTTTCATGGCACGCATAGCCAGAAGAAGAGACGAGCCACATTGGCCAAATTCACATTCAAACACGAAATCTCGCCATTGGCGAATAAATATTCATTCACATAGAAATATAGATAAGGAAATGGGAAAGGAACACGCATGAAGGACGAACACAGGAAAGGTGGGGATGGTGGATGTGAGCAGATCACAAATATATATATATATATATAATATATATTATATATTATATATATAATATTATTTAATAAAATAAAATATATCTTATGTAAAATAAACAATCTACAATGTGGGTGTCCTTTTACGAGAAAATATGTATATATTACTTCACACATAGAAATATATTGTGCTGTTCAACGTATATGTGGAGGAAATGATTAAAGAGGCAAAGGGAGAACTGGAGGTAGGAATGAAAGTCAGAGGGGAATTGGTAAAATCGGTTAGGTTTGCTGATGACCAGGCATTAGTTGCTCAGTCAGCCAAGGGGTTGCAAGCATTGCTGAGTAAATTGAAGGTTCAGTGCGATAAATATGGGATGAGAATCAATATTAAAAAACAAAGGTTATGCGATTTTCCAGAAAGAAAAAGGCTAAGCTAAATATTAAAATAGGCGGGTAAAAAATAGAGCAGGTTGAACAGTTTACATATCTCGGCAGACCAATAAGGTCAAAGACCGTATTGGTCCAAAACACTTCCGGACGTAAGGAGAAGAATTGCGCTAGGCAAGGAGGCTTTCTCAAGCAGGGGGGAGTTGATGACGGGGACGTTGAGTAGGGATGTTAAGACAAGACTCGTAAAAACTCTGATATGGAGCGCGGCTAGCTATGTACGGCGCGGAAACGTGGTCACTGAAGCAGGAGGATAGACGTAGATCGGAGGCTTTTGAAATGTGGGTGTGGAGAAGAATGGAGAAGGTGAAATGGACCGAAAGGAAAACAAATGAGGGAGAAAGGCTAAGCAACTAGGGATGGTGGGTGAGGATAGGGGTTTGTTGAGAGATACCCTATGGAGGCAGGAAAAATGGATGAAAGGCGTATTGAGCGGTAGTGGGATGTTAAAGAAGGTAATAGAGGGGAGAATGTTAGGCAAACGAGGCAAGGGCAGGAACAGGATAGGGATGTTGGACGGGATGAAGGGAGGAAAGAAGTACACAGAGAAGAAGAGGGTCCTGATGTAGATTAGGTTGCTAGATTGGGTTTTGTTTGGAGTTACAAAATGTTTAATTGATAGTTGTGTCCATCCAAAAATCTACCTTAACCGGCAGATTTCCTAAAAAAATAATATATATATATTTTTTTTACCGGGTCGTGGTGGTCTAGTAGGTAGAGCGTTGGACTACTGACCGGAGGGTCCCGGGTTCGATTCCTGGGCAAGGCACTTTGGGCACCTGAAGCACCACCCAAGCTAGTTGATTATTCGGGTACCAGATCTTTTTGGGAAACCGTAACCGGCACAGGGAAAGGAACTGGCCTTTCCCTACCCTGATGTGTGAATATTCACACGCCGTCGGGCTTGGTGCATGGGTGAGCTCTACCATCGCCTACTAAACCGACCTTCGGGTTGATTACTGTGTTTATGGTTATATATATATATACTTATTTAAACACATAACCACAGATAGGACACTAACGAATATGTTTGATATATACATACACATATGAAGATGAGTTACGATTGCATTCCAGAGGATAATAAAATTATTTTGCGGAAGGTATTTTGGCTCTCAGTCGTAACCAAAACCTCGCCCGTTAAGAAGGCATCACTTCACTTTAAAACAGAAATAAGACAAAAAAATAGAAGAAGAAAATCTACGCGTGTTTTTTAAACTTGGAGGATTTACAGCTTTTTAATAGTTAGCAATGCAAACCCCAAGTAGCCATTAACATTTTCTAAGCCTCTTTTGCGGTTTTTTCGAGGCCGGGCCTCATATTACCTGGCGTTTTCTTTTCTTGACCACATGAGTGAACGGCTTGATTCATTAATACATGGTCGACGTAATTGAGGTTGTACATTCCAGGCATATTCTTAACCGCCTATTAGTTTCTTTTTCGCCACCAGAGTTCATTTTCTGCTGATTGAGGCTTTCGCGAGCTAAAGGTTTTGTTTAAGGTATGGGTGGTTTATATTTAAAAAATTTGACCCGTGGAACAATTAATTTTTCATCTCCCTTGAAACTGAGTTATTTACTCCTTTGCATTTATTATCTGCAGTCATCATTAGCCCCTTAAAATTGGTCTCAAATGTCGAATGTAATCTGGTTTAGCATGATAAAAGTGGATAGGGAGTTAAGTATTCTTAACTGTAAGCATTTCTCGTAATTATTCATAAGAAAACCACGACATCATGTAGAAGTTTTTCTGGGAACATCAACGACCTTCTTGTGAGCGGGAGGGTAGTACGAGGTAATTGTAAGTAAATTATCAAGTATAACATTGGTGCTTATTGGTACTCCCGAGCACCTACATATTTTTAGAAATTTCACTTTGAATGATTAGATTAAAAGAACTGCATTTGTCAGATGTGGCTGGTAATTTTTTTAAAGTTTTGACACATCTAACTCTGTAATGCATAATTGGTGACGACTGGCTCTGCTACTAAGCTATAGATAGGTATTTATCCATCACATTTAAGTAAGTCAAATATTGTTCATAAGATTTTTACATTATATTCCTTTCTGATGAAAATATTTAAAACTTCATACCGTAATGAAACCTTAATTGTAATTTTAAAAAGTAGATATTCCTGGTAATTGAGCCATTTGAAGGAAATTTTCAAAATATTTAAAGAAATTAACTGTGAGATTTTATTCACCGGAGTGGCTTTCATAGAAGAAGTTGTTGAGCAAAAAATGGTAAAGCTATCGGATCGTGGTTAGGATTTCGCAAACGGTTGACCTCGGTATCCGAGTCGGAGAAATTAGCAGTCGCATTGCTTACGCGTTTAAGTGAAATCGCTTTTTCTAGTCTGTACGTTCATTTTTTTGCCATTTTGAACGTCAGCGAATCGCCACGACTGAAGTGCTCGTTTCCCGAAGTTGACTCAAAACCGGCCTTTCACTATATTGTTCTCTCGGAAGAACTAAAACAAAACCATAACAACTTAACGACGCGCTGCTGGTATGTTTCTATTTTTAACAACCGCACGTCAACAAATGCTTGGCTCTTGGGCGCGTTGTGGGATAAACTGAGAGCGAGAGGCGATGCCGGACAATCGATCCTCATGCTGCCCATTTATTGTTTTCGTTCCAACTCTTTAATCCTCCGACCAACCCTGACGCCGTAACGCATTTTGCGGTCGTTTACCGGATTCATTTGTCGACGCTAAATTGGCTGAGAGACAAGTCAAGGAGTTTCAAAGCATCAATTCAGCGTTCGTGGGGACGGCAGCGCGGCGTGACGCCCCTCGCATGCTAGTTGAGCATTCAGGATATTGCGTAACAGTTTCATTACGAATTAACGTGGTTTTGGTTTACTTTAGGACTCAGACCGCAGTTCGCAAGCCAAAAATGTACGAGGGAGCGTGAAGACTACAATTGGGCGTTTCTCATTCGTCACGTACCCTAGGGCCTCTGAAGGCCAATTCATTTTCTAGTGCTCCACCAATTTTCCTCATCATAGCAGTTTGGCAATTTCCATTTAACCAAAGACAAAGCGGGATTGAATTTTTTTGGTGCTCGATTGCTTGTCAATCTTTAGTGAACAGAAGAGACTCATCCTAATGCTTGAGGTTGGTTTTGGCGAAGAAGGGGTGAAAGTTGAAAAATACTTCATTAAATGCTTTCCATAAAATATATGTACTTTCAATAAATACTTCATTTTCAAAGTTGGAAAATAAAAATCGGGACGAAATTCGGGATTCGTAAAGTATATTCAATGGAAAACGAGGAATTCTTAAGTCATTGAAAATAACATACTTAAAGAAAATCTTTAATCATATCGGGCATTTGCGCAAGGATTAAATGCGTTGATATTTAATGTCAGCAGTTTGAAAGAGTGCGACTTCAGCTGTTCGTTAAGTAGCGTCCAGTTCAAGTCGCTCGTTAGCCATAAGATGGCTCATTTAACGTGTGCTCGTAAGAAGAGAGTGCATACAAATTAAAGACACATTTAGAGAGATTGAAAAACGTCTAAAATTTGCAAAAAATGCATGTGTCTTAGCCGGAGATGTTTGCCACAAAGTTGATATTAATTACTGAGTTAAAAACGAATTCGTCGTAAAGGCACTAACGCACATAATGACTGCCAAAATTGCCACACTTCATGCTAAATTAATGGGAAAAATATTATGCATGTTTTTTAATGAATAAAAGTTTTGTTTTTAGATGAATGAGTTGAAATCTTTCTGTCCCATCTTGTACACGAAGAAATATGTTAATAATTAACAATTTATAAACTTTATAACTATAAATTATTTACTACAAACACCTAATAATCGCTGTGGTAAGTTGAGGCTTAATTGCGTCTCCAAACGCCAATGCGAGTATAAGCAAGAAAATGCCTTCAACAATTTTCGACCAACTCGGTAAATGGATGTAGGAATATTTTAAAAATCAAACGGCGAATTATTTCGATCGGACTATAAAAAAACTCTAAGCCTTATATAGCCTATATTGATTATAAGCCTTATAGCTATATGCTTATGTATCTATACTGCTTATATACTTATAAGCCCTATATTAACTATAAGCCTTATTAAGTTACTCGGAGCATCCGCGGCACTTCCCTCCTTGGTATGTTCACTAATCAACCTCAAGTTAACCCACTGGGAGGGCAGTGGGTATCAGTGTGATAATGTGGTAATGCATGGTGTGAATCAAAGCAATAACAATTGGTATCACGCTGGTGTCATCGAATGGCTAATCGTTTAGGGCGTGGCATTGTGTCAAGGCAATGACTCCACCGTGCTCGTAAGTTAACTCCGTGCGCGGATTTAAGCATTGTCGGGCACGAGTGCGAGTCCCTGCGCGTGTTATTATGTATTTCACTCTGGGGGACAGAGAAAAATGGATCCCCGAGCCGCTTTTGCACAAACGCTGCGATAATCAAAACCCGCTTTCATCCCTTCGCGTCCGACATTGGCCAATAAATCCACCTCGTCCTTACGAGGTAATCTACAAGCATCGCGTCCTCATCCCGTGCGGTTACACGTAGCCACCCACTCCGCTCCGAGGAAGGGGATTACGGAAGGGCGGGGTCAAGCGCCTACCTCTGCTCCCGCTCCCTGTAGCTTCATTGAGGATTAGCGAAGAAAAGCGTTCAGGATCATGCTTGAATTTTTTTCTTTGTCCCCTGTTTTATTTCCCCGGGACCTTCTCAGGGGGCGGTGTTATTCCTCTCGCGTTCGCAAAGCCGCTCTTTTAACTTGAGCAGATTGCGAATATAATTTAATACGCACGACCATCGGAGGAGTTCAAAAGAGTTCGGTCGTAAACACTCCTTAATATGCGTTCACTCGGCCTCCTTTTCGGTCGTGCTATTGTGTTGGCGTTCTTAATGGACTTTATCAAAGGGGATTGCGTTTTATTTTTTCCAGCATGATCTGGGAGCGAGACTTGTGTGAGTGCGGCTCTAGTTTATTCAGATACTGTCACTCACCTCTGCGATCTTGCAGGAGAGAGAATGGATTAAAGCGGCGGAAAATGGAGGAATGGTCTCGAAGGGCCCGCGTTACGTTCCAAATCAGCATTTGCAGATCCCGTTAGTCCATCTTTTTCGTTTGGAGAATAAGTTCAGCAATGTAAGTGGTCACGAAAAAGTAGAAATACACTTGGGGAAAATTCTTTTATTCTCTAGGTTCCTTGCCTCGTTTATTGTTTTCAATTTTATCTTGAATCTCTGGCATGCACATAAAATTGGTAGTCATCATTCACTCGGGACATTCATTATAATTTACATCACAATTAGCTGAGAAAAATTTGCGTATGCAAATAACAGGCGGGTAAGTGATTTTAATCAGTGACAAGAGTTGTGTGGTGTGTATTTTATTTCTTGCGGGAGTGTGATGAGAGGTTTATTTCTGACTACCGACTAGCATATACAAAGTTACCTTGGCGTGAAAAATCTAGTAGTGTAAGCATGTGAGTCTTGAAATTCATCATCTGAATTCCTGCCTGGGTTGTAAATGTCGTCTGTCTGACAAATTGGGAAAGAATTCAATTTAAGGAAGATTAATTATTTACATACTTTTTTCTCAAAGATGTTTACCCTTACACCTTTATCTTTAAAGTTGTTTCATTCATTGCCAATCCGTCTTTCAAAAACTTGCTATTTACAATTACTATGGAGTGTAAAAATAAGCCGAATTTGAGCATTTGTATTCGAACAGGTGTCACACCTGTGTTCTTCTTCAGTTACCACTAATAGTTAAATTCCGGTCGTTTGCCATTTGATGGGACATTAAATCATAATATTAATACATTAGCAAACATTATTATAATATTAATTAATAAAATGTATTTAATATTAGCATAATTCTAATGATTTGTTACTCCATCTGACGTTACACAACAATCAGTACGGAGAAGATGACTCAGAGTTAGGTAAACCTTTATAAATTCGTCTGATGACCTTTTTATATGTTCATATTATGGCATTAACTTAACATATTTGTAAATTTATTTGCTTCTTTATGTAAATGTACAATTAAAAAGCTGCTGATTCCCTGCTGCCATGAACAAAGTACCTATCGGATGAAAGTAATATACTTTTCTAGCAGATTCGGCATTCGAACGAAAGCATTATGTCTCTTTTTATTTTTATAAAAAATGAATGAGATTAACTTCTGCATAATATTTGGATGAGAGATAGAGAATGTGATGAAAGTAAGCTTAAGTTACCTCTAGGTCGTTTCACAAGTAATACGTTACGCTAGTATATTTTTACTATTAGTACAATACACAGCGACGTCATTTTCGGACTTAAATGAGTTAAAATCTCATTCTATAAAAATCTATGTCTTTCTCGAAAGTATAGACATTGGTATTGTTGAGTCATTTTTGCAAATACAAAAGTAATGGCACTTATTTTTTTGCAATTTTTGCATCAGGGTCATCGCATGGTTCCAGTGAAGGGATTTAGCAGTGCACGAATTATTCAGTGTCTTAAAGATTACCTTTCTTGATATGCATGCATAATAATTACGTGGCGGCAGACCATGACTGTGGAAAGAGAGCGGAGGGAGAAAGAGTGAGACCTATGCATTGATTAACATCGGTCAACATTCTTGCAACAATTCACTGGCACATTCATTTTCCTCGGTTTATGGCGTGGCCCCTTGTATTTGTAGATGTAGGAAGTATTTATTTGACACCGCCGGTCGTTTCCAGGTTGCCACGAAAGTTTTCCTATCCCCATAATATGTCAATATCACGAGATGATCTCGGAGCCTAGGCCGTCATTCAGGGTGGGACCCGTGTTCAGTCGTCATCGAGCCAAAGCGGTCTCTCCGATCGCGCAATGCTGCTAAAAAGATTTTTGCCCGTTGGGGGATTCGGAATTGATGGATCTATGAAACGTCTTAAGGAATCGATGGCCATCAAATACTAACAACTTTCGCCCAGCGCGCATGTTTCGAGTTTGTCTGTCACTTCGATCTTCGGAAATCGACGAACGCGCTGGGGAGGGGGTGGGGGTTAGTCGGCGCCTGTTTACGAGCCCTGGCCTCACTTTCGACCCCACCGGTCCGCCGCCTCCCTCGTCACCCGAGTGGAGCCAGCATCATCTCTCTCACCCAGGCTCCCTCCCTCCTGCGCTGTGTCCCTCGTGTGATGATGGCTCTTGTGTAAAGAGCATCCCTTGCTTGGGCGTTTCCCTCCTCACCGCCCCTTCCCCCGACACTCATAAATCATGGGAGTGAACAGCCCCATTAAACAGTCCCGAATCGCCGTGAAAAATTTTTCCTCCCATTTCAATCCTCAAAACGAGAATAACCCGTTCGGAAAGTGGGCATATTTTCCTTGGTACTCACGGCTGACATTTTATCGATTATCCTATGCTGTGGTATGAAACGGCAATTTCCTGTTCCCTCTCGTTTCCCTCTTTCATCCACACGGCCGTGCTCTGCGTATCCTTGTGCATGTTTGTGTGTGTAAGCGTTTGGGCGTGCGTGTATATTTAGACACATGACGGCGAGTCGAAAACCTTTCGCCGACGATAGTGACTGCGAGGCCACCGAAAATTTCAAGCTGCAAGTTGTTTATGTTGTATTTGTTCTCTGTTTTAACATTTAACTTTTTAGTACTCGTGTTCACTTTCGTGAATTCACTCGCCAGATAATTATCCCGGTATCCGTATGCGTGTGTCTACTGTGAGTGTCTATATAAAATTCGTATTTTATTTTGTGTGGACGCTCTCCGTACAATTTCCGATATTCCAAGATTGTAGGTACATAGTGCATGCATAGGTACATTCCTGCGTACACTCATCGTCGGTCGTTTTCTTCCGTAGACAAAGACATTAGAGCTGTCACTCGAAACGCTTACAAGTTCTTTCTCATTTTTTATTTATACTTTGTTTATCTATAATACCATGGCAAGTGAGTTTATTTATTTCAGTGAGTTCTTTAATTTTGTGTATCTTGGACTTTTTATGTGTCGCAAATTTAACGTGTGCAATATTATTATTCTGATTGTTGATAAGAGAGTCGAGAGAAAAGATTAACTCATGAACATTTCCCCAAGTCTCTTCTGTTGACTAAGGAGCCGCGTTCAGTCCTCAAAACTTTTTCAGTTTCACATATATCTTTGTTCACCATTTGCATTTCAAATATAAAAACACCCATTGCAATTGGTTTTAATGATGAAGTACTTCATAGTTAAATAAATCAACACATGAATACATATATATGTATACATATCTTCCGTGTAAACGGCGTAGGCCGTATCTCATCGGGAGATAAGATATGACTCATGTCTTGAATCATATCTTATCTCCCGAAGAAGACGGAGTTCGAGTCCGTCGAAATCATCAAGATTTTATTGTGAGTGTTCTTTTTGTGTGTTCTCGTGCTGTGTGTTGCTGTCTAAGTTTTATATTTTTGCATATATATTTATATGTATTTATATATAATATATATATATATATATATATATATATATATATATATTTAAATGTATCATACATATGTATGTTTATTTGTATGTATTCATATATAAACATATCTACGTACACCTATAAAACATATATGATGAGTATAGCAATGGCGCTTCGGAGAGCTTTCGCAATGAGAAATGTTGGAGAAGATTACAGAGAAGGGTGGGTAAAATGAGGTGCAGGAGCGTGCGAAATAACAGATGTACGCGCCGCGATGTCACCAATGTCCACCCTCCCCACACTCACTTCAAAAGCCTTCCCACAGCGCCAAAGGGCGTTACTTCATCGGCGGCCCCTCTCTCCCTCTCCGGCGCACAAGAGTGTCTTCCCCGTTAAGCGAACAGAGAGAAAGGGCGAGGGTGGCGTGTGGGGGTGAGGGAGAGAGGGAGGGAAAGACGGGTGGATCGAGAGGCATTCGTCCGGCCCTCCCCTCTAGTATGTGCCGCGACTCTGGGAAAAATCGCCAGCCACTCGTCCGTCGGCGTCTTCTTATTATCGAATCCTCCGCCTCCTCTCCCCGATCACTCCACCTCCTTTGGGGCTCCTCCCCCCTGGCCGTCGCGCGGTTCCAGCGAGAGGACGACATCCCCTCGCCTCCGAGGGAGGCTTTCATGCCTTCGCCGCCGACGGAAACGCGATACGTTGAAGGTGCAATGCCAACTGCCAGAAACGTCCATCAGTCGGCCGGTTTCAGCATCACCGTCCGCCGCCTCCCCACTCGAAAATTCCACGCGCTGCCCGGAGAGCTCGCGGATCTCGGCGACGATTTTCGTTCCATTATTTACAGTATTCTCAAGCCATACCCTCTCCTACGGCCTGAGTGTCTCAGCCTGAGAGTGGACATCTGAAAACTTTCAACGCGACATCCTAGTTTTCTGCGAAACAGAGAGAACTGCTGGATTACGGGGATGTATTTTCCTCTTGAAACTCTCAATCTAATTTGACGCTGAGATGTGTAAAGGAAATGGAAGTCCGAGGCTATGGGTTTCCAACTCAGGGATAAAATTCTAGGTGTACATAACCGACAAATGAACGCAAGGGGATTGAGTTAAATTGCGGAGAAATGGCAACCACGATTCTTAGTCAGATTTTCCGACGTCTGTCCTGGGTATTGGCTAGGTCGATTTATTAAGAGAACAGTAGGAACAAAATATTTGATTCTTCTATTCAATATGAAAGAGTTGATCTTCAGTTTTCCGTTACAAAGTTTTCTGAAAATTCTTTGGAAATATATTTTCATCTAATTATTAAATGAAATCTTTATGTAACGAAATTTGTCTGTACTAAAGAAATAATTTATTCTCTCTGGTCTGGGACATTTCGACAGCATCCAACCCGTGAGAGTATTATAATTTTATGTCCGCGTTCACTTCTTTGTAGAAATTTAACAGAATGGTGTGGTAAGTTTGAAAACATTCAAGGTGTTGCGCCAACAGGAATATATTCTCTGCTAAGCGTGTGGCATCAATGCGAAGTCCCAGCTGTTGCTTTTTTCCACTCATGTCACGCTAAAACCTTTTGGTATGCCAGCGGCAAGCGTTAGAAATCTTTACGGAGTATACTGCTACCAGGGTTGGGAGCGCATACAATTTCCTGCGTGCGTCTCTCTGATGTCAAAGCAGATGTGCATCGCATCTCAATCTAACTGCAATTTTAGGAACTCAAAGAAAAGGCTGGTACTAAAGGATATCTTTCCTGTGTGACGGAAATCAAATTTGAAACGCTGCAAATATGTCACGTTAAACTTCATGATTTAAATTTGTTGAGAAGTAAAAGGAAAACAAATGCACTAGAGAATTGACATGAATGCGTCCAATAGCTACTTCCTGATTAGAAAATGTTGGAATAATTAGAAAAGTTGGACTTTACATTTTTGGGTTTATCTTTCGCTTGACCTTTGAGTAGATTTATGCGTGGATTATGGACAATGATTTCGGACAAGTGATAAAATAACTTATTCTTTTTGGATTCAACGTAATTCAAGTTCGATTGATTTTATACTGTTTTATGACAAATTATTCGGATATTTTGGAAATTTACAGTTGTTCTTTGAATCATAATTTGAATTTAAGGAAATCCTGTCACATGATGTCTCTTTTATTTTTGCGTAATTAGAGTGGTGAGTAATATTACTGATATAAAATATTTTACTCCAATCGCCCCGATGACTAAGACCATATTGCACTAGTTTAACGGTAGAAAGCAAAAGAACTGCATCCTCCCAAAGGGGAATTTGAAACCTATGTACCTTCTCTGTAGAAAGAACGGTCTTCTAGGTTTATTCAACGGCCATATCGAAATCCTCGAGTAAACGTTTTCCATATCTGAATTCGTTGTCTCAGAAATGCCCTTACCTCAACTTGAATAAATCAGTTTCCTAAATAAGTACCATGGTACTAACAATCTTTCACTACCTTTACAATCGTTGATGAAACTTTTGTTCGCAAGTTTTCTGTAATCCCTCATTTTATGATGGCGTATATCTCCAATTCAAAAACAGATTCGTATATTCGTGTCTCCAATTCGACTTGACTCCATGTAATTTGATCTTTTCTTGAAACTATAAATAAAAATTTGTTTCTTCACCCTATTTTAACTTGCGCAATTAATAATAATTTACAGATAACAAGTATTGTCATGGTCTTTTTTACTTGAAATTTTTTTATCGTTATTTCAAATGTACCATAACAAGCAATGACGTAATAACTTTTCAGACGTCTGTATTAAGCACTGGTTTGGCAGATCAACGAGAATGGTGGAAAAAATGATGTCGCGCTCAAGATATACCTGTTTTGGGGAAAATTTATTATCCCTGCGACAAAGTTCCATGCACATGAGGATTATTGTTGAAATTCATGTGTTTATTATGATAAACACCTGAATAATTCACTTTGCTGTGTGACTTTCTAAGGTAAAATGGTTTGTTGAACTATAAATCTCTTAGTGTCGTAGTTAAATCTTTCTCATAAAAAGGTGCAAAAAGTATTATATACAGGAGGATTTTACGATAAGTACGTGACTTTATATTGAATCAGCGAAGAAAAATATCCATTGTAAATAATGCTGAAGGGGAAGGCAAGAATGTTTTGTGTTCATGTTACGTGCTTTTAGACTTGAAAATGACAAGTGACGCTTGAATAATATTTAAGTGAAATTCAAACGTGATCAATTAATACACTATGTTTCTTTGAAGTTATTAGTGCTAAAATTGGCTTTTAGCTTACGTTAACAATAATTTTACATATTTCTCAGAAAAGATTCAGCTAGTAGAGAAATGACCCGTCACAAATAGAGTTTATAAAATCGCAAAAAGTATGGCATTAGGCTGTAAACATGATGCGTAAGGGTATTTCTTTGTTAAATTGATTTCAGGCATTTTTTCTAGAGTTAACGGTTTGTTATATGTAATGAGTCATTGTAGCAAACATCCGATTTAGGTGTTCAAGGAAGATGTAGCAAACATCTTCCTTTAATCAGGGTTATTCATTGTAGCTATTGGAGATTTCAATGGCTGAATAATTTTCAAAAATGTTACCACATCGTGGAGTTTCAAGTCGTTGAATATCTTGACAATGATCGAAATTCTATCAGTCTTACTGTTTTCCTGTCAAATATTTCTGTATACATAAATGAGCCTAACCCTCGGGTCGTTTTGGTTTGGAAAAGATTGGCCTCCGAAATGTCAAATTATAATAATAATGATGATAAAAATGTGTTGTTGTTCTCGACGTTTAAGCATTTATATCTACAGAGGATAAAAAATGATATTATATGTGCTATAATGATTCTTCTTTCTCAGGAAAACCTCATAAAACCAAATTTCAGTTCTTACCTAATCCAGAATCCTAAGAAGAGTATTTTTTAAATTAGGCTAATAGTTACCTCGCAGTGAAATATTGAATAGGAAATTAAAAGGTTAAGGGAGGATTCAAGAATAAGCGCTATGGAAAGGGCATTTTAAAGATATTGCTTTAAAATTTGGAAAAATTAGAAAAATAAATTTTATAAAATCACTAGAATATTTTTAGAACTGTGAATCGTTTGTGTTTTAGCTAAACTAAATATTTGGTGCAGTCTTTACCATTAATGACAAATGATTTTTGGTAGTTTACCTAGTCACGTGAATTCTTTTTGAACTGGCCAGATTTTATGAAAATGTGCAAAATCGCTTATTCTCCCATTTATCTATTTGGCTGCATTTTAGACCGATATCTATTGACACAATGTTTCGCCCAAGCCTGAGAATTGATAGGGTTGTTGGTTGATTTCATATGGAATAACCGTTATAATTTAATTTAATTATTCTATTTTTTATCACTAACATTAAATTTTCATATGTTTCGGTTCTGATATCTTAAAATTAAAAAATTAAATAATACGGAATTTTTTTCCAGAAACCCTGCGAAATTACCTGTGTAACAGGTGTTTTCAATGCAACGCTCATGCTTCGAGTGCCTCCCTTTTGTGATTTGTGGTCCATTTCGTCTGAACTTCGATCCGTCTAATTTATTTTTTCTTAAGGCGGGGGGAAGGACCATAAGTTTCTCATGCGACTCTTTGTCATCCCCGTCTCTAAGCGTCCGATATTTATTTTTGAAATGTCTCCCATCGCCCCAAGGCGGCGAGCAGTGGCCGCTGAAGGAGCTGGAAGTTTTTTCCTCGGCCGGTGAACTGTCCGCTCTCTCATGAATTATGGAGTAGTAGGCTGAGGCACGGAAGCTCCCCCCCCCCCATTAGGGTGCCCGATACTAGCCAGCAGAGGAGCGAAGGGCTCGCACGGAAGCGGGGACGCGGAATACGGAGCAACTCGAGACATATATCGCAAAAAACTAAGCGATTTTTCGCGCTCCATCCTATCTATCTCCCGTTGGAGCCGTACCCGTCTGTGCAGATCGTACCATTTCCCCTCCACTCCCATTTTCGAGGGACGGAAAAGGGTCTGCGGTGGAAAATAACGAGCGATGACTGGGGGGTTGAAGGGAACTAGAGTCTTTCCGTACACTCGCTCTTCTTGTTCGAGTCGACGGAGGAGCGGATGACGCGGTCGAGACATTCCGAAGTGGTTCGGTCCTCAAATGGAATCACTGTCTCTCTCTTCTTCCTCCCCTCCTCACCCCGCGGCCATTAGCTCTCTCCTTTGTGAGACGGGGAGCGCCACCCGGCCGGAATAAACGCTCCACCGGTGTGGTCTCCCATTGCCAGCTCATTCTCCCTCGCTCCTTCCCTCGCCCCACTGCTGCCTTCCTTCTATCCCTCTGGCCTCCGTCCGAACGCGAGCAAAACATATGCGAGCGTCGGAGCGTATCCAGTAAATGGGCATCCTTCACTCTTGTTATTTCTCTCTGTTCGCGAGTTTCCTCCGCTTCATTTCCCCCAATTCATAAAATGAATAGACTCGTCCCCCTTGTTGGTGGAAATTGAGTAATGCTGAGTAAAAAATAACTCTTTGTCCATTTACCCTGCAATCTTCTTATTTCACGACCCGATTTCACCAAAGCGTGCGTATCCATCAGTTGTAACCATAAAATGTTTGTGACCATCGTTATACCTAATGGGTAGGTGGGGCCGGTTGAGGGTAGCAACCGCATTGCTAACAGTGGAGAGGAGCGGGCAATCTAGAAGGGACGAAATAGAAGGAGTGGGTGAAAGGTCATATACACTCATCCCTCTGCATTATCTCCTCTCACTCGTAAAAGTAAATATTTTTGATCCCACAGTTGGTTTTACCTATTCTTCCAATGGGTTTTCTTTTAGGACTTTAATTTTCAACAAATTATGCGATTCAAATAAAGTTGTAGTGATCGAACGAATACAATTACCAGTAGCTATGAGTTCTACTTAAATATTTTGAAATATTATTCATATTAGAATATGAACGAATACGTTCTACCTTTTGTCCAAGGAAATTTTAGGAAAACTATCTTAGATGGATCGAGGGGGACAATTGGACCCGCCGAGCTTCTCACGCCTTTCCCTCGTTTATTGAACTCCAAATTGAAGTGACTACTCATACATTTACAATCTGCTGAAGCGTTTTTTTACAATATTTTCATTTTACTTATGTCTCGATATCTTGGCTAATCTCCTTGATTAGTACTCCCCTCTCTCATTCATGTCCTAATCTGTGGAAGTCTATTTGAATTACTCCATGGAAATATCTCCCATACCATAGGTAACATATCAACTGCAATTCGGTGGGATTATAGTTTTTATTTATTGTGATAAATCTTTCATAAATATGCCATCATCTCGAAGAAACTAGAGACTGAGTATTCGGCGACGCTTTGTACTTTACTCACAAATTATTCTTATGACTTGAGGTTTGACTTCACCCTATTTTCGGTGGAAAGCTTTTTCATATTTATACTACCTTATCTTTTATAAATAGTTAATTGCTGATGTCAAACTGAATTTTTAATTGGCGATTAAAATATTGAAATTTCTGATGAAACTCATTCTCATATCTGATGAAACTATTTCAAAATAATGAAGCCAGTAGACGGCAAATCTGAAGCTTGGTTTTTAGCATGCGGGGCCGTCTTAAGGAAATTAATAATAATCTTAAGGAAATATCGCTAAGCCCACATATACTTTTCGACAGTTTCAGTGGCATTTACAAATTGTATGGCCATGGGCTATAAATATGACAATAATAAAATTTGCTGAAATATTTCAAATGGCGTAAAACACCTGTTTTCACAAACTTCTCGTCAATTTTCAGGAGTCACAGACAACCGATGACGGCATCTTGAAATTCCTCGTTGATACGAGCACAAAACATGTAGTAGCCCAACTTTTCAATCATGTTTCCATGCAACAGAGTTGTAGAAATCTCTGTAGACTGTCTAAAGATATCATTGAACCGTAAACACAGTATTCAACCCGAAGGTCGATTTGGTAGGTGACGGTAGAGTTCACCCAGTACTAAGCCCGTCGGCGTGTGAATATTTACACATCAGGGGCTAGTTCCTTTCCCTGTGCCGGTTATGATTTCCCAGGAAGATCTGGTTCCCGAAAAATCTGCAGCTGTGTGAATGTGGAGCAGCAGTTGATCAGAGTGCCTTGCCCGGGAATCAAACCCGGGGCCCTCCGGTCAGTAGTCCAACGCTCTACCCCTTGGACTAACGCGAAAGATTTCATTTAGATATCAAAAAACAACGGCTTTCACGAAATTTGCGTCAATTTGCCGGCGCAGTTCATTGTTCACCAGAGACTGATGGCCACTTCTGTCATTATCATGGGCATTTATGTTCACTCTTAAACGAACGACAACCCTGACGCGCAACTCTTGTAACTCATCACATTTGTTCCGGTCAGAGCACAAATTTCCCAATGATGAATGTCAGCAGCTTTGAAGTTTTTTTTATCAGTAAAAACCTTATCAATGAACGAACTTCACATTTGGCGGGAATTTCGATTGTATTGTTCATTTTGACTCGCTATTGTAAACAAACGACAAGCGGCGCGACCTTCCAAACACTGCAGCTCGAGGCGCACTGACCTACTGTGTCCGTCAATTTGGCTCCCTTTACTAATTCTCACGCTTCATGAAAACGGAGATTTATTTCTGGACAGCCCTGTATTTGACCAGAAAAATAATTAGATATGTTGCATTACTTAATCATTAATAATTCCTTAGTAAGTGATGAGCGACTTGTCAATCATTCTCTCAATCTTTACTATTACGTATTCCATCCACATCCCTGCCTGCGTCACTCGTACGTCCTTGTATTTTGCGATTATGACCCAATTATAAGTCTATATCAATGAAATTAGAATTCAAGGAACGTAAGAAATCACCGAAATGATAATTTTTCTCTCTGAAAAAGTGCCACCAATTTTGTTTCCGATTGCAGTCAGATTTACTCCAGCCACGTAGTCAAGGAAAGGACATCCCAATTCTCATTCGAGTGCACCACGTTAACGGGGCCATCGCACGAGTGATCGGGTGGCGTCAGGAGGAGTTCGACGCCGCAGGTGGACACCCATAATTTTTTACGATCCAAATTTCATGAGACCGACCTTGCACTCATGGTCTCTTCAAAAAAAGGGTTCAAATTCCGTCAGGGTTCAAATTTTGTCCAAATGAGAACACTATGTACCTATCTCCGCCCTCCTAAAGATATCCGTTTGGAAATTGCACATGCGAGAGGAAGATCTGAGGTCAGAAATTCCGAATGCGCTTCAAAGGGTGTCAGCGTTGAGTCAGGGACCAATAATTTAATTGTTTTAAACATGCTTCGCGACTCTGTACCACGAGTATACTTAAAGTAATAATTACTGTGAGCAAGTTTTATCTCGTCTCTTTCATTTTATTATTCCCTAGCGTCTGTGTTCTCTTCAATGGTGGCATTCGTTTCAATGACCAAAATTAGTTTTAATGAAGGTATACGAGTATCGTAAGTCCAATATGTAGAAAAATCAGTCTCCGTATTGGAGAGGTGTTATTTGGTTATTATTGATGGTGTGAATTAATAAAAATGTTGTAAATGGAGTGAAATAAGTATGCATACGCATTTTATTACCTTACCAATTTCAAGATTGAGGATTTCGTATCCCATGCGCAAACCCGACGATTTATTATCAGAAGCGCATCAAGGGCGAATCCATTATGGATTACAAACGAGGAGATTCATGTCGCATGTGTGATACTTCTTTTTTTTCTTTTTCAAAGTTATTGATAATTTTCGGTTGTCCTTGACCTACTTAACATGAAACTTGCCAATGATTAGTGTGCAGATAACGCCATGTAAGGGCTGGCGTGCCTCCCGTGAATAGAAATGTCGCCTTCGCCCATTTAATTTCCACGGCAATTAACTTGTCCTCTTAAGTAGCATGGGCGTATTATGATAATCGATTTCGTTGGCCTTTTGGTTGGCAGGGACTCGAACGTTTTGTGCCCATTAGGGCGATTTGGAAACCAGCCCTCATTTCATCATGCAATTAGTTGGTGATATGTATATTTCACAATCTTCATACCTAAAGATCTCTCTTCGTGTCCTATGTAGAAGAACATTGTATTCGATGGAGTGTTTCTCTACTAAGGTTTGCTTAATCGTATACGCTGAATTAATGCTTCTGAATGAATATGAGTCACGAAAAATGTTCGACGAATTTATTTATTTCCTGGATGAAGCTATTTCTTTCCTATTTTCCCGTATCCCAATTTCTTACTGGGGGCGTGCGAATGTTCCATGAACCTTAGATAGCTGTTATTAGGCATTCTAGATGGTTCCGCGCCCCTGAAATTTGAGCAGTATGCCGTACACCCGGCTGCCTGCTTACTGATCACTACTAACAACTTCAGTTAACTTCGTATCCCCTTGTACAGAAAGGTACCCTAGATTTGATTGATACTATTCACAAACAAGATTATCTAACGTGCAAATTTCTCATAAATACCTCCAGAAAACTAGGCCAAAGAAGTTATCCTCGTTGTTAAACAAAAAGTGGATTGGGGTAGTACCCACTCTACTAATTACATGGACTCTGATCCATTATTTTTTAAAATACATTAAATCTCGGTGTTAATATTTACATCATTAAATTGAATAACTTAGCTACTTCATGCGCGTTGTGGATTTTGTTTTACAATTGGTACATTTGTTTGCCATAAATGGTGGTGTCTCCCCAATGCTGGATTAGGTTATTTGTTGTTGCTTTTGGGTGTATGTGGAAAGTGAGCCTACGTCCAGTAATGCTCATTGCAGAGAACTTTATTTCTCTGGTTGTATCCGGGAGCAATATTTGGGCCCGCGTCATAAAAATGATCCCTCCTGCTGAAAGCGGGGTTTGCTTAATTTTTGTTCGATGTTCGAATCATAAGTTTCATCTTCTCTCACGGGGACCGCACGGAAAATGTTGATGTTATTTGTAAATTTCAGCGGACGAACGTGGTGAAATACGCTTTAATTCGTAGCTTTGTCTCCACATTTCCGCCTTCATTCCTCCTCTCTCATTTGGATCCTTGCCGAAGTGCCTGTACTGATGCGCAGTGAGGATGTGTTGCTTCTTAATCTCCGTCGGCCATCTTAAGAGATCGAATGAACACATCTTGCATCTCCCTCACACTTCAGGTGCTTCTTAGACGCTGGTAACTCTTCCTTTTTGGTCTTTGGGCTCTTGTCAAGCGGAAAAGGAAATTCCGAGGTGGGGTTGAGAAAGGAGGAGGAGGGAGGAAGAGAGAGAAAGGGTGAAGTGGAGTTTTTAAATGCTGCGCACAGTATCTCCTCATACCGGAACACCAACCCCCTCCCCCTCTTACCCCTGCCCCCTCGCCTCTTTCCATCCGCAACGAAAGTAAAGCTCACTGCCCTCCACGGCCAGTCTTTTTCCACGCGACAATCATTTCCCCGCAGCCACCGTCGGTTTATTTCAGGTCATTTCTCCCTTTCGATACCCGTGCACGTGCTGCCACCAAAGTCGGGAGGACGTCGACAAGCACCACGGTGGTGCATACGAGCAGCGGCAGCCTTGTCGGAGGACCCAAAAGCATTCATAGCTCTATCGACGATGAACGAAAGACATAGACGTGTTCGGTGAGAGGAATACTCAGGGGGTAGGGGTTGGGCGCCGTGTACGTAAAATGAGCCGAGGGAGACGAAGGAAGCATACCAGCAGATTTATCCGAAGGCTGGGAATGCGTCGTCGTGATCTCTGGAATGGTGAATTTTCGTGTTCACCATGATATAATGCATTCCGTCCGAGTGCTCAACTCTTACGGTCTTATGCTCAGTCCCCACAAGCGTGTGTTCCCCAGCGCCAATCTCTCGTTTGCAGCAAACTGTTCAAGTTCCTCGTTTTTTCCAACTGGATGACAAAATTGGCTCTCTTCCGTCCTATTCGTGGAATAGAATTTGGTATAATCGATGAGATGCTTCATCTGCGAGTGAATGTACAAAAATATTTCAAATTGTATTACGTTGACTAATGTCTTTGACAAAGGGGCTTCTAACTGTCACTTTCCATTTACATATGATCTCATCATATTTTCTTTGGATAAATAATTTATAAAGTTTCCCGATGTCATCCACATTAGTGTCCATATCGTGAGGCCATCACTGAACAATATAATGGGATATAGTAGTAGTTTTTTGGGGAGGCGACCGACAGCTAAGGTCATTTGCGCCATTAGGGATGCATGGGAAAGGAAGGATGGAGAGAAACCCAGCGTCGGCGTTATCCTACTCTTGTTGAAGGCGCCAAGGGATCCGCAGTTTAATGTCCCATCCGACGGATCTCGTACTCATTCAAAGTGCTCTCCACAAAGCACCTCAAGTAGGGATCGGGATTTCACTGAAAAATATCTGTCGCCTACGAGATTCAAACCCGGGCCCCTGGGAAGCCTGTTCGTTAGCCACCGCACCATCCCGATTCCCTAATGGGAGATTTAAGGACATATTTCTAGGGCTAAATTACTTACATCAAACTGAAACTCGAATCCTGGACGTTACCTTTTATTATTTTCTGAGAATAATATTTATAACCATTAAAAAGCTCTACCCTGTGAGGTGGGATTTAGGATTTTTTTATCCGTTGCCTCACGGGATCCTTCCTTGTCGTATGGGATCATTCCCCCTAAAGGGACGCGGACCTATAGATTCCCATGCACGTGTAGAAAATTCTGATAACTCAAAGAACTGCGGGGGATGCCGCGATAGTAACTTGAACGGAGTCATCGATTGATGTGCATCAAAGCGCATAAATTTCAAAGTTCTAAAATGATTGCTAAGTTTAAAAATAGTCTGTTTGATAGCCTAATGCACATTAGCCGAAGACTCCGTTAAGTTGATATCGCGGCATCTCTCGCAGTTCTTTTTAACCTTGTGGAATTGCTTAACGCGCACGACTAAGATTACTTGTGAAATTGAATGTGCGCTATATCGTCGTAACTTCTTTAAGCCCATAGATATTCACAGTGTAATTTAACGCAAATTGACTGAAGCACTAGGCTGGATATTGTGAGATTCGGGTTGGGATACCAACGATGGAAAATTATTTATACAATTAAAAATTAATCCATTTTAATTCTTATAATTTTTGGTACCGTTACATTAAATTAATTTTTCATCTCCGGAAAGAATTGGATACTTTTTCAATCTTTCAGTGTATTGCTAACGTCTGATGTAAAGAAAACTACAATGCATGAATTAATCTGGGAAAAGGATTCGAGCCCTGGATTCTTTAAACCAGCCGTCGAGCTCAATCCATTCCATTTGAAAAACCCGCACCGGTCAATGAAACCGTCTTCGATGGTGATGGCACCTACCAAAGCCATCCCGAAATGCCATGATTTTGATTGGAATTGGATCAATTGAAACCACACCTTATTTAAAAGTGATAATGTATTTATGAATATTTGGGTGGCGATGTTGAGCCATTTCATTGAAAATCCCGGCTAAAGTGCAAAGGAAGTAGTAGGTTACACCAGTAGAACATTTTATACAACTTTGAGTTTATGATTACACTTCCAGAAGAACCGGTTTGAGTTTTCATATTTGGGAACCATCAAATGATTCTAACTACAATGCTTTTTCGCTCTGATAAGTGAAATTGGCGCAAACGTACTCCATCACCAGAACTCGTTGGAATCGATCCACCGTGTACGCAGGGGTTCACTCCTTTGTTCTGTCGCCCTTCCCTCGCCTATTTCCCGGCTTAATCTCCCGGCCGTTAAGTCTCATCTGACTTAAGCGTGTCGAAAGTCTCTATAAGATGCGCATGTATTAGCTGAATCATCCGTGTTGTTAGGAATGAATGGGATCCTTCGTTTTATTCTTTCCTTGGGAGGGACGGTAGTAATAGGAGATTTGCGTGAGGGCGTGGACGTTATTGCGTAGAATTAGATTTAGTATCTCAGGGACTCATCAATTTCAAATTATTATTTATTGTATTCTTTAGTGTATCCAGTGCAGCGATCGTCACTGGTCCCCACGTGCCGCTTGAAATGGCTTTACATGTTGGGAAAACTCGTTCTCACGCATCGCCAGAGAGAGTGTTACTTATTTTTTAGGCTTTTTTGGTTCGTGGTCTGATAAATATCCCTAATACGTTTAAAAATTATGCTCTCGCAATAACTTTCATATATTACTAAACCTAAACCCCAAATTAGTGTAACTGAATAATGTTAATTCTCGAAGCAGAATATTTAAAATTGGGTTTGTTAATTTCTAATTAAGTGAAATATTATGTTATTTAAAGGTCTTCTTTTACTTTAAAGCTTTCGGGAAACCACACAATCAAGCTCAAAGGTCCTGGGATTTAATACCGGGTTTAGCGGTTCATCAAACCTACGTGTATTTGATATCGTGATGTATTTTTTCACAACCATTATGAATGAGTTTCAGTACAATTATTGGTTTTCAATTCTGCCGGTAACATTTATGTTGAATTCCATTAAATTTCTATCTCCAATACGAAATAAGGCCTTTTTTATGATTTGTTGGTTGCTATAGCATTCACACGATTACTAATTTATTGGTGTATTATCAATTAAAATACTGATCTTCCGTCTGGAAGTCAACTGAAATTGGTGAGTCTTGAACCGCACCGATATATGGACCACCGATATTTGAAATCAGTTTGAAAAATCAACGGAAACCTTTTGATTTATCATCAATGGTGAAGAACTTGTCTTTATTGCTTTCCTATGCGAACGGAATGTGATGTATCCTATATTAATGTCAACATGACACCTGTCAAATTACGTGATAAAAAGCGAAGAAGTTTGCCTTATCAGAGATAAGTGTTTGCATCAGAGGCTATTCAATATTGTCATAGATCAGATGTGATGATAAGCTGTAACACTCGAGAGCTAACCAAGGTACACTTGTTATGTAACTTGCCCTTAGTAAGTTGGGCGGATGTGAAATTATCATTACCATATCAGTCGCAACCGTATATCATCAGTCTGCGGTGAAACATTATAGTAATTAAGCTGTCATTTTCTAAAATTCACTTTAAATATATTCCCCCAGCTAGTACGACGTGAAGTTCAACTTTATTTTACAGAGAGAAATATACATTTTTTACGTCAACCTCAGTAATGGCCTAATAAATCTTGTAGCTTAAATTTGACGTCATTAATAAAAACATAAAAAAATGTAAAAATAAATGCCCCAATTTTTAAATAATTAAAATAAAAAACGTGAAAAAGGGAAATGGCTATATGATATCTAATAGCATATTTATGCTTATAAGAATTTTTTTTCAATTCACTACTGACTTGTTGATAGTAATATTAGAAAAATTCTTTATAATTGCCAAGAATCTTATTTTCAACAATTATAATAAGTTCAAAACCATTGGAAAAAATACGAATACAAATTGTTATTGCATTTTTTCCAATGATTTTGGACTGATTATAATTTTTGAAAAGAAAATTCTTAGCAATAATTATTTTCTCCGTTGAAGAAACTCAGACAAGATTTATCACTTAAGAATGGTTACTATACACTACTACGATCGATGTACAACCGATGTACCACTGTTACTTGTTTTTTTTAATTAATAGTTTTTATGTAACTGGGTCACGGTTAATACATTGCAAGGGGAGAAAATTAGGATTACAAACGTTTGCTTTATCTTTATCCAAAATTGGAATTTTTCTTCATCCGCATGCAGGATTGCTATTTAAAACGTCTGTATTTTATAAGAGGCAGCACAGAAACACAGAAATTCCACAATTAATGTTTATTTCCAACCCTGGTTTCGCCACTGTTTGACCTCACAGTGACCGAAACATGGCCGATAATAAGTGTTGTTCCTGGAATTAATATTTTTCTGTTATCTATTCAATGGAGAAATTCCACCGAGTAACGGCGAACAGCGTCAGAGGTGGCACGTTTTCAAATCTATCTCTAATTTATTAAATTGATTTATCACGGTTTCACAATTGGTGTAGAGCCGCTCTGAATACTATCCCGTTCCTCGCAAATATCTTCATTCCCCTCCTCCTTGCACCGAAATTTTCGCTGCCTTTTCCTCGTCGTTCAACCCAAGCTTCCTCTGAAATGACCCCCTCCATGTTTCCTTCATTTGTTAACTTCAGTAAACTATCATGCCTCAGGATATGCCCAATCAATTTTCCAGTTCTTATTGTGTCTTCCGTAGGATTCTCTCTGTACCACTCTTCAAATTTCTTATTGATGTGGCTCTTTCCATATTATTCCCATCATTTTTCTACAGCACCACATTTCCATCGCCTCCCATCTTCTTTTCCCTGTTGCTCGTATTGTTCGTCTCACATTTGCAGAGAAAAAGACTCCTTCTATAGCTCTCAAAAATCGCTTTCTTATGTCCATGCTGGTACTGTTTGCCGTTAGCAGTTGGCTCTCCAGATAAAGCGCTTTCGGCACAATTACTGTTATGCTTAATATGCCACTCTTGCAGCTTCCATCACTCGTGGTCGTTCTGCTTATAGTAAAATTCTTCCACTTAAAAATTAAGAAAATACGTTTATTTCGATTAACATATTTTAAATTCTAACACATGATTTTCTTTGGATACATGAGTAGACGGACGTTTCTTTGTGCTGCACATTTATTCAATTCAACCTTCTGCTCCAATGTTATTGAATATCGTGCGATGCCCCTTCGATCCCCAGTTTTTCTTCCTCGTGCATAACCCAGAACGAACACTTTCGATGCTGTTATCTGGAGAATGCATAGAGTTCTAATGGAGGATAGGTAATTTTCAGCTTAAGCTTTTTTAATATCAGAAAGGTTGCGTGCTAAGGTGGACAGGACAGGTGAAGATCTAGATGTACGGGGGCGTGAAAAGTCTCCTATTTTGGCTGCTCCTTGAAGATGGCTGCTTGAAGACCCCCATCTTCCAAGTGGCCAAGTGTGCCAGAGGAATCAATGGTCCATTAAGCCCCACGTTGTTATTGTCGCTCATATTGCAGAGATTATTGTTAGTGACTGGTTACTATAACATTCGCCTCGATAACAGGTGGCAAGTGCGGTAGTATTAGAAAGCACATAAAACGTCCCGAAAAACATACCGTCAAACGTTGCCACATTATATCCGGTGACTCGTTTTATAATTACTTAAGTCATGCGTTTTAAATATTCTTCTCTTATTTTTATAAGATGCTATAAGATATTATATGACCATAATTTAACTATTATTCCCAAGATTTTATTGCGGTAAATAAAAATCATTAGATAAATTTCCACTCGTATTTTAGGTAACCTACCATGTACCTTAGGAGATCATCGACGCAACCAATTATCGTTTCAAAATACGGCACCCAAAATCATAGCCGATTAAACAAGTGTGGGCATTTTGCTACTGAATTTAATTTGCCATGATGAACGTAAACATTTTCTAACATACATACTTAAGTATAAGGAAGGACGCTGTACAGTATACAGTGCACTCTACTTGTATATTCTATTCATTTATATTTGATTCTTGAAATCGATTATTGATGTCGTTGATCTAAGTTCAGAGTGACCGATCTGTTCGTAGATATTCTACACGTTCCGAGGTTCTTTAGTTTGATGCTGGACCCTAATGCGATAAGCCATGGAAAACGAAAGCAAAGCAAGGAGAAGGCTGAGGAATTAATCAAAATGGAAACCATCCTTTAATGTGCCAAACAACGTGACATCATGCCAATTAAGGCCAGTAAAACCAAATTTTGTTTAACATGTAGGTACAGCTTTGTTCGGAGTAGGAATCGGTTTCCAGTTCGTAACGGAACACAACTCACTGTCAAACCTCCTGCGGGGTACTGTAGTTCAGGTTTCGACAACCTTTATTCTCATGTGCCGTGAACCATCGTTCTGAATTTTTGGACGATTAGACACAGTGTTTAAATATCAATTCAAATTGTTAACCCCCGGCGTCCCGCCGGTCCGTTTAACATTGAAATCTTTACCTAAAGTCAATTCCACCCTGAGGCCGCCTAGTCAAAACAATGGGTAAGGCATCGAACGCAGAGGAATGGAATGCCTTCGAGTTTAATGTCGCAAGGCGAGTTCCGTGCCTTTTGTAGAGTAATGCGTTAGGAGTCTCCCGTGCTGGGAACTATGAAGAGAGAAGGAATTGGCTGAGAGGAGGTGGGTAGCGTGTAAGGCAACCGTATGCCAAATCTGAGTCTTAGAACCCGCGGGCGTAATTCGCTCTCTTCGGTGCCGAGAAAAATCTGACTCCGCTGACTGGGAGGTATTTGCCGGCGGCGATCGTCGCCACGCACACCGCCTTCGGCGCCGAGTCCGCCGTTATTGTTTTCTGCCCGGCGCGGCGCAGCGTCGTCGAAGTGATCCGGGGAGGGCATAAATCCAAATCCGCGATCCTCCGAGCGCCCACCCGCTGCCTCCTCTCTCTCGGCGAGCGGACAGTCCCGCCGTCGTCGCCTTCGTCTCGGTCCCCGCGGAAGATTATAAATAAACATTAAGGCACGGTCGATGCGAGCGGAGATAAGCCGATAGAAGGGGTGGGAGCGGAGACGCGCTTCGAAGGTGCGGTCGAAGGGGTGGGTGTTTTTTTAAGGGACATGCGCGCGGGAATGATATGCAGATGCGGGAAATTCAAGGCCCGGGAAGCTGATACGGGCACGCACTGAGGCGGGCGATGTTTTAGCGGGATGCGATCCATGATCCATGCGATCCTCTGCGATGTGCGGTTGGGGGTGGCGCGGGGTTGGGAGGGGGACCGGGGCTGTGATCAGGGGACTATCTCCATCTCTAGGGAGGGATGTGGCGCCGGCGGATAGGTAAGAGGCTGGTCGGATGAAATGCAGTTAAATAAATTACTGTTTCAATTAATGCCAAAAGAAAATGAAAAACAGAAAAGACGACATTTGACTGCTGGTATTTGCCCAACGATTTTGTCGAAATAATGGAGTCTCACTGAGAAGATGAATAGGAAAGGTGGTTACCACGTCTTACTATCTAGATCATTATTGAACTTTATTGCAATTGGGCATGATGTACGTTTTACTAGTACCTCCAAATAGACTCCTTGTGTGACAAATTCTGTGTGCAATAGATTAATTATCCCAAGGATTATTTTTAGCGCACAATAACTCGATGTAGTTTAAGATCATAATATTCACTTAAACTTAAACGGCGGACAAATATCCGGTGTCCAGACACCGTGATGCCGGAAACATCGTTATTTTTCGGGGGATGTAAATTTCTTTTGACATTTCATTTAATGAGAGATATCGATTATTACCTATGCAACGGACATGGTTATTCGAATGAAAAGAAATTGAAGATATTTTGCACTTGTTATGGTGCTCGGAGATGTCATAAAAGGTTTATTAATGATCTCAAAATTTTGGTGGATGGACTTAGGGATTTATGTGAACACTTAGACTTTAACGCTTAAATTAATTGAATAATTTTAGTAAAATACAATCAGGCATTTCACTTTTTATTTGTTTTCATGGCGTTTATTATCCGAAATCATTTAAAAGGTAGTCCAAACTTGAAATAAAGTATGCCGAGAGGATTAGTTCAAGATGCTTGCATTTTCAAAATCTCATTGCGACAATGTCTGAGTGTAAAAATTATTCGTCTTGGCCGGGATTCGAGCACGGATCCCTCGTTATTCGGCCGAGAGCTTTAGCCAGTAAAAAAAATTTCAAAGTGTAAGAGGACGTCTCGATAGCTTAACTGGCTAAAGCACTATGCCGGATATCGAGGGATCCGGGTTCGGATCCCGGTCAAGGCGAATGATTTTTACACTCTAAAATTGTGGCAATGAAATGCATGTTAGCGGATGACTCCGTTGAAAGTTGCTGTTGCAACATCTCTCGCAGGTTCTTGAAATTTTTCAAAATCTCTATTAGAAATCAAGTAGTGTGTACGATCGTAAGGGCAAATTATTTTCAGGCAAGAATGGCGCTTTCTGACTGACGCGGAAATGCCAAATTAAAAATGTTGAGATTACATTGAGGACAAATACTAAGTCAACGGACAACTGCGGGAGTTTGCGCAGAGTGAGGGGTATTTGCCAAGTTTTCCCAATTCAGACCGATAATTGTGCAAGTGCAGTTTTCACGCACAATTTGTCTGCTTGTTGCTCGTAGAAACAACATTTGATTACATGCTGAAACCTGTCTTTAGACAAAAAATTCTTGTCAAAATGTTTTGTAATGGTCGTACCTCGCCAATTCCTTATATTTTTTTGACTTGAAAAAGAGATTTCAAAGTAAAATATTTTCATAAGCTACTGAAGTGTACTTGAAATGATAGGAAAAATGGGTATGACTTTTGTTTTTACTCTTGTTAAAACAGATGAGAATTTGTTGGGGATTTCTTTGCATTTCAATGTTTTCTCTCGGTGTAACTCTGCCTGAGATATCATCGCCCAATTTTCCGTCAGTTTGAAAGCAGATCCAATTTTTCTCGGGTCGGAAGCGAACTATTTACACACGCAAATTGAATAAAATTATCCCTTTAACATTCATTAATGCCACTTAACAAGACTCCACATTACGACCAATGACACATTTATAAATTTCGATGAATTTATAAATTATAAATTTCGATGTACCAAAACTGATTGTGTCCGCTTATTATGTGGTTGCATTAACACTACCACGATTATATTTGTTCCTAGAGAACGGAAAAATAATCAGGAAGGTATTTTTTATCCATTGAAATGGACCCCTGGAAATTCTACTTTTGCTGTCACGGCGAGCCGGTGACGATGAGGAAACTTTGGCCTGAGTCATGGAAAATTTGAGCCCTTATAGGCAGTTAACATTGGTAACCTTAGAAGAAACTCATGTTGACAGTGATTATTGCACTTGGGAATGACGTCCGACGATCTAGCATCCCGAAGCACGGAGCCTTTCTTCAAATCTTTAGCTTTTCTGGTGAGAATATTTTTCAACCACTTACGAGAATATCGTTACGAAATCCAATTTTTCTCGGGTCGGAAGCGAAATATTTACACACTCAAATTAAATAAAATTATCCCTTTCACATTCATTAATGCCACTTAACAAGACTTCACATTACCGAGCCGAGGATCTGGTATTAAGTCGGATTCTTTCTTAAGTACGGCCATTTAAAACTCATGCCCCTTTGTGCGTACGCGTTGCAGCGCGAGTGGATTGGGACGACGGAAGGGAGGCAAAGAAACGTGACTGCGCGAAAATGATGTTGGGGTAAAACGTCGTAGCCTCCTGCCGCCAAGAGGAGATGAGAAGGAGAGGCGAAGACCACGGGGAGAAGTGGCCGAAGGCATGCGATGTCAAAGGGGGGTTGGAAGGGTGGAGCTGTTTACCGTGTGGCGATGCATTGGAGCGCGAGGATGGGGGTGGGAGGGATGGGGGGCGAGAGCTGCGGCCGGCGAGGAATGCGTCGTGGAGGGGGACGTGGGGGATGAAGAAGGAATGACCAAGGCTTTCGCGAATTTCATGCTCCGAGTCCAATTGCTTGCGCGTTTTAAAAAGGAGAGCGTCCGGAGGGGGAGAAGGGTGAGTGGCTCCGTTCTCGTCGTAATCCGCATTCTTGTTCCGTCTTTTCTAGGGTCGTCTCCCCATGGAACGACACGCCCACTAACCCCCCCCCCCAACCCGAGGGTCCATTCTCCCATCCAGCCCCCATTTTCCATCTCTCGCCTCTCTCAACTACACCCCCAAGATTGATAGTTTCCTTTTTTCCACTTCACGGATTTTAAGCCAATCTTAGAGCTGCATTCAGTGCTGCTCTATTGATTATTCAGCGTAGGAAAATCGAAAACCGTCGTTTCACTCTTCAGATACGTTCGAGCGCTCTCCAGAGATTGATTGGAAACCTGGCGGCGAATGAGTTATATCCGAGTTCGATTTTGCATGGATGTGCGATGTATTATTATTTTTTGCTTGCATGCGCGCGATAGTGTTGATGGGTTATGAAGTGTGGTAGACAGGGGAAAAATTGAGAATTCCATCACGTTTTATTTGGTCTGCCGCGGTCGGTTGGTCTCAAGGGGTTTGGTCATGTTCAACATGACGTGAGAGCATGTTTCCACGTGTGTGCTTGTCTCGAGTTTAGACAGGCTTAAAGGTGAGCAAGGATGGGGCTAACCAATAAGTCTGGCGCATTATTCTCATCGGTGATGAACCTGCTCTCGTTGGTCCTTTGCAAAGGTTTTTCTTTTGTGAAATACAGACTTGATTTCTGAAGTCAAGGACCGAGTACACAGGGGCCCTCTTTACATGCTGGAAAGAGCGAAAGTGAACGAGGAAGACCGTGCCCTTTGTGAGACCGATGCAGCCGACTCCGTTCTCTGGATTGGCCCGAAACACCCAAAGCTTTCAAATTTCACCTTTGCGATAAATACCTTGGATGTTAACTCGCATTGTTCATGGCGAATGGTTCTGGCTGGATTCTCCTCCGCACTGACCTCCTCCGAGGTTGACCGACCAATGTAAAGTGAGCCACTGCTCTCACGCCTCCGTCTCCTTCGTGGATATCGGGGCAAAACAGTATATTCTTATATTACAAGCATTTCCATACAAAACACAAAAAATCATGGTTGCATCAGTACATAATAGAAAAATAGAGTAAAACATATGCTGTATATTATTTAGAGAATTGGGATTCATTCAATGACGTGGCATATTTTAGCGGCTTTGACACGTAGGTATCTACACATCTTTCTCTTCACGCAGCTAGTATTCAATATCAGCGCGGGAGGTTAAGTAAGCCAAAAATGTGATTAGTGACATAGTGCATATCGTTCTTTCTTTGTCTGCTTCCCAGCTAGTTCCACAATCCCACTTTGAATTAAATTGTGAGGACCTGAATCCATTCCCGAGAAAACATCTGAGGCTCTTCTTGCTCCTGATGACTGGCAAACACAAAGAGGAAGCGAAAACACGTATAGAGATTTCGAGGGCGATAAGGATTTTTTCCAAGGGGTTTGGAGAAGAGAGGCGTCGTAATTGGATTAAGAGGCAGCATGTTTTACAAATTGCTCGGCGATCAGCAAACACTTCCCAGACACCTCGCCTCGGGCGAAGTGCAAGAGACTTAAAGAGCAGTAACCTATTACAACTGACGGAGCTAAACGGGAAAATATCCTTAGCTTTTTATTATAGGGTTTTCTCGACTCCCGCATTCCAGAGATCAAATCAAAATATATCGTCTGCTGAGGGAATCTCTTCTCGAGGAAGACGTTAATGGCCTCGAGAGAGCGGCGAAGGCGAGGCTTCAACTTTTAATTATTCATTTGTGTTCGTGTGGTTGCTCTTCATAGCATACTTTTTGGCTCCTGCGCCATATGCAATTGTTTGAGTTAGCCAAGAATGTCTAATTTATTGAGATATCAGCATACCTCGCTTCGCCACGCAGTCCTTTGGGGTTTCAAGGCATGCGCCTCATGTTTATCATTTTGCTTATGGATATTCGTACCTTTAGCTTTTGTATGTATAGGCATGCATGTAGATGTTACTTTCCATTATGGCTATTACAATTATCCCATCAACTCTTATCCGTGTGTCATCTTATTGGGCCGTAATCAGTGGCACTCGTGTCTTCTCCGGAAATATGCCAATTAAGAGTGCAAATTTTGCAAAGTGACCTACAGGTTATGCCATTTCTCACTCAGGGATTGATGAAGAAAGTAGGTTTTGATTAAAACAGAGAAAGGGTAGAGGAATACCTATCGTTAACATCAGCCTGCCGATCCGTAATGTGCTGTACATTTTGACTTCCTATCTGTCTGGCGCTGTGTCTTATTTTCAGATATTTATACGTAGCACTATGGTGAGAACAAGGGCAGGAAAACAAATGGATAATGCTCATTTTCTTCTCCAAAAATTTCAAGAAAAAAATGGGGGAAAGGGCGAATTGTGCAGAAAAAGTTGGGAATTTAATATGCAAATTGGGAATGTGATAAGGGAATTCGGGAATCCCCGGTGAGAGACAAATTTTCCTTTCAGTCATGAGATCTGTTCGTGCTTGCCGCAGTCCATCGCACGTGCAAAGAGCTGGCAGAAAAACAGAATGTTCCGACTGATTTCAGATTTACCGGTGGCTCTTGAAGTGATGGGGAATGCTCCGCGAACTGATAACTAATTATATTCCGAAAAATCGGGAGAAAAAGAAGGGAAGTTCCAGGGGAAAAATCGGAAATGAGAATCCGCAAAATGAGATGTCGTCCTGCACGGGAAAAATCGCTAGCATTTAAACCTATCCCAGAAAGCCAGTCCCTACACAGCCTGCCCTACCGTTCCGAACCCAGCGATTCTCCTCGCAGCCGATCCGCCGCGCGAGGTGCACCGTACGAACATGAATCCATGCATTTGGAACGTGATACGGATGAGAGCACATCTCGTGCGGAAAGGAGATGAATGAATAAAAGCTGGGAGAGATGGTGTTGGGTGGGGCCGTGAGCGTGGGCTTTTCTCGCTAAAGGGCGCTATGCGGAGGAAGGCGTTTGCGATGAGAGGCGAGTAGGTGGGAGCTCAAAAGGTTCCACACCCTTCCCTGCTAAATGTTTATCTTCCTCTGATCTTCTCGTGAGACGCGAACCGCTCCCTTCCCTCCCCGACCTCTGCACTCTCGTGAAAACATTGTTTTTCATTCTCTCGCTCGACCCACGACTTGCTTCGATATTCATGCGCGCAGATTTCGGAGTTCGGTTCGAGGAGCTTGAAAGTGCGAAAGGTTCGTGTCCCAGAGTTCATAACCGGTATTTGGCCCTGGATTGAAATTCATCGTCTCTCAATCAAGACCTGATTGCTTTGAAGGAATTAATTCTCTAGTTTCCCCGTTATTTTACCTCGCGCACCCATTTATTGTGACATTTTTTTTGGAAATATTGGAATAAAATTACAACTGACATGTCCTATATCTATGTTGTTGGTGAGAAATCACTAGGCATAATCATGGATGAGTTCGCAATTTACAGAATAAATTCTATTTAGCTTTAAAAAAATACCTGATAGTTAGTACTTTCCGTTTGTGGCAGTCTCAATCCTTCCTTGTAGTATATTTTAGTATTGTTATATTTTAATTGAAGGTTAACTTCCGCTACGTATTCCTCAGAATGTGAGCAATGACTGTGACTCAACACGTTTCAACTCTTAATATCAACAACTTCCTTCAACCTGGGGGTTGGTTTTAGAGAGATAGTGGTCTTTAGTTGGGCGATATTGAGACCAAATGGTCCCTTCTTCCATTTAACCGTTTTAATGGGCGATGGTAACCTGGTATAAACCCAGCGGTCTGGTTTTATTCCTCCTCCTGTACTCCCTAACGTTTGTTAGGAAATTATATAGGAAAGTAGACTTAAAAGAAAACGAATAAAGTGTTAGCCATGGTAGTGGAAAAGAGAGAATTGTTATGAGAAATATAAATAAGGCAATAGATGCACGGCGTTTTGATTGGTAAATAAACGTGGAAGAATGTAATGGAATGGAGAACGTTCGGCATGTGGGATAGAAGGAAGAAAACAATACAGGTATGCTGGACGGAATGAAGACGGGTAGAAAGTATGCTGAATTGAAGGTTTTACAATGCAGTACTGAATGTTTGGTTGTGTCTTGCTCAGAAAAGGGCGATGATTAGTCGGTGTCCTTATAAAAAAACGTAACTTTGATATATTTGAGCAATCATCATGAAATAGTTTCAACATGATTAATTTGTTGGTAACTGTTTTTCAATAGAATACATTTTTCATCTGGCATTACTTATTATTTTGAATCCTCTTCATAATGTCTTTAATAAGCTCTTATTTAGAAATGAACCTGTATTGTAACCCTTTCCTATCCATTATTGCTTTACCCGAAATTCGTGAACAAATAAATCATTCCACTAAATGAAAATGGGTCGCCTTTTCCTTCGGATGAGTAATCAATGTGAATAAATAAACGGGAAAAATTTCAATTCCACCCTACCAGTCGTGAATTTTCAAGGATGTTAGCACAACTACCTCGATTCCTCCAATGATCCAGCTCCTTTGATCTCACCACGCCTCGGCCTGAACATACAATCACCTCCTCCAAGCTCGAGGAGCGCTTGAAGGTCTCTGTGTGCGCTCAGTAGGTATTTTAAGAAGGGTTATTCGGTCGCTGGAGAGATCTAATATCGGCGTATGGGTGTACCCCGTCTTTTCTCACTTTCTCCTTTTCCTCCCCGCAGGCGTCAATGACTCGTGGGGTCGGGGAATCTAAGCAAACTGATGCGGGTCTCAGCCGTTTGATGTGACGCGTGCGACACCCTCCCACCGATATTCCATGTGTGCAACCCCCCCAGGGTTCGGCCGCCGAGGGTGGGAGAGGCTTCGCCTATTTATTTTTTTAATGCATTTTTCGACGACCACGCCCCTGGAAGATTTGATTATTCTTCCTCATTCGTCCCCCAGACTCTCTTCTCCAAGACCGACAAATCCAATGCAAGCGTAAATGTAGTAGATGTGAAAGAAGTGAACTTTGCTCTTGAGCGGTGGTTGTTCATAGACTTAAGTTTTGGTTTATGTATATACAATGTAAAGGACGTGAAACTATAAAATCCCTACGAAGAACAAGAGAAGTTTGAAGTCTGCGGTCGGAAGTTCTGTCAAGAAGGCAAGCGTAACTAAATGGGCATCCCCAGGGCTTCAATTGATGGAAGGATGCTAGGATGACCAAGGACGGTTCACGAGAATAAATTGATGGAAGAGCTGAGCATTGAACTAGGAAGAATTGGAAAGAATGTGCTTGGATAGCTCAGAGGTTTGCTGCAAATCAATCTTAGGTTTTAAATACCCTGAACAGCGTGACTAAATATTATTTTTTTTCATTACAATCCATGACTTTGCGAGATTTGATTCAGGTTCGAGAAATTATGGGATTAACGGGTGAGCACGCCACCCCCTGAACTAACCTAATCCTCTTTCACAATTCACGCTTATATGTGCGCTATGATGGGCTATCATCGATACTACCAGCTGGATACATTCTTTTTAAAATAACTCTGACAAACTTCTGTGAAAATTTCGCAGATTGAATACGTACGTTTTTAATCCACCTAATGCAAAATATCCATATAATTTCATCACCAGCCTTTTTTGTAACAGGCGAGTATTCAGATCTAGTCACACCAACACTATCAAAATAAACAGTGCTCAATCTCCAATAATATTCGAAGCTCATTATCTTTCAAGTTCTGCCAAAATCAACCAATTGCCTGTGATTAAATTGGCAGGTTGGAAGCCCACATCGCATATGCTTTTCGAGTTCGCAATTAGTGAATCTAGATAATTAATTCTAAGGAGTAAAGACCGATCAAGTGTTTGTGTTTTAAGAAAGGTTTAGGGAAACCGCTTTACTTTTCTTAACATCAAAATACCACGCTGATCTCTTGACAATAAAAACTCTTTTTTAACCCCTGTAACCTCGGGCGAGATGAATTGAAGGGCATGACAGAATAAATTACACCGCCGCAGGTATTGCTATACTATCGTGCATTCAAAGATTCTTCTGGCAGGTGTCAGCAAGTTCAGTTCCTCGATGAAGAGCGTGGCATTTTAATTAAGCCTCACGCTACCAGCTTTACCATATGGGGAGTTCACATGTCCTCTGTGAGCTTTATAAGTTTACCTAATAAACATAAGCTCAGTGTGCTTAGGTAAACGTGAAGATAACAGTAAACAACCTACTTCTTATCTGGCCAAATCAAACATCTGTCGTGATATGAAAAGACTTTATTATCTGGGAAAGTTCAATCAACGTTTATCTCTTGTATTTCAATAAGACTTTATCTCAAATGTTCAATCTCTCCATCGACATTTTCCACATATGTGCGGCCACATTTAGGCAGTTGCAGTATGAATTACTGCTGTGAGAAGTTCCAAATACAATAATACTTCACAAATTAACAAAGCGGGTTAGGTGAACCTAAAAAATATATCAAACTAACTACGTTTTATCTAGCCTCGTCAAACGACTGCCTCGGCATGAGATTGACGAGGGAGGCTAAATATTTTTTCAATGTGTTCAATATCTCACTAGGTTCAATTTACCTTTATCTCAATTGTTTTATCTCTCCATAGTTCATGCGAGTGTGGATGCGCAATTGTTTAAATGCATTGCCAATTTTAATTTCCTACGAAACAGTTATAACTAATATTAATATGCGGATAGGGAATGGAATTCTTAAAATGCGGAAAGGGAATTCTCAATTAAATTAATTTGCTGCTGCGTTCATTGAGGTGGTCGGAGAAAAACTTTCTTTTGACTTGTCGCCTAAGCAAAGAACGTGGGATGAACGCATGGCTCAGCACATACGTAGTCTCTTTTCAGGATGTTGCTTGTACTTAAACTGAAGTGCTGTTCACTCTTCGCCCAAGGATAAAACTACCCATTAAAATCTTAAAAATTGCGTGCAGGAACTGCATAAACTTACATTTTATTTTTTACTTTACATTTCATTTTTTATGTAGCTTAACACAATTAATTTCATTATACACCAAGTTCACTTCGACCAACATGGAACGGCGAATTCGATGGTGTAATATTTGTCGCATTATATTTGCGCGGTGAACAATAACCATCCATGGCAAAGATATTTTCAGAAAAATTAAAGTTCCCAATAATGTTAATGCAAAGAGGAAGTTCAGTAAATGTTTTGAATTCTTGGCCTCTTGTTCAGCTACTTTGTTTCATATCTCTTTTACTATTCGTGTGAAATCTGGCCGTAATCCTAAGGAATCTTAAAAATGGTGTAGAATGAAGCCAGTAACAGTGAGGAGAGAGGAAAGAATAGCTGAATATGAACCAGAATTTATGTGTATTTATCTATATTTAAAATTTATCAGGATTTCTTTTTGGTCGCGGGCCGGATATTTTTTATTTTCCTGTTATTGGTGTGCTCCCTGTGTGGGCTACTTCTCTAAAAAAAACCCATGAAATTCCCCTTCCATGATTACAAACAATATTTCACCTGAAATATAATGGGGATATCGGCCAACTCCTGGCGGGCTTGTTTGGATTCCTTTGCGGTTTTAACCTGTCGGCAATAGGTTTCCGAGTTAATAGTAATAATATAGTATTGGATGATCGGACGCCTGCGGCCTTTGCGGCCCTTGGAGCAATCACTGTTATTCTAAGCAGGAAATACAATATTGGACGTATTAACCCCCATCTAACTTCCTCAAAAACTTCCCATCTAACATGCCACTTTCCTTTCCTCCTAACTTATTATTTGTGGCCATTTAAGAAAGCTCTAGAAGGGTTATTCTTTAGGTTTAAAATTTTACTTCGTGAGTTTAGGTGAGAAGTAAAAATTTAACAATTTATGTATTATTGGGCAAGCGAGGTAAGGGTAGGAACAGGATAGGGATGTTGGACGGGATGAAGGGAAGAAAGAAGTACACCGAGATGAAAAGGGACCTGATATAGATTAGTTTGCTAGGTGGGGAGTCACAAAATGTTTATTTGATAGTTGTGTCCATCCAAAAACCTACCTTAACCGGTAGATTACCTAATAATAATAATATATATATATATATATATATAACAAATGAGGAAGTACTGGTGATGGTGGGTGAGGAGAGGGGTTTGTTGAGAGAAATTCTATGGAGACAGGAAAAATGGATGAAAGGCGTATTGAGGGGTAGTGGAATGTTGAAGAGGGTTATAGAGGGGAGAATGTTAGGCAAAAGTGAAAAGAGCAGGAGCAGGATAGGGATGTTGGACGGGATGAAGGGAAGAAATAAGTACACAGAGATGAAAAGGGACCTGATGTAGTGTAGGTTGCTGGATTGGGTTTAGTTTGGAGTTACAAAATATGTATTTGATAGTTGTGTCCATCCAAAAACCTACCTTAACCGGTAGATTACCTAATTAATTAATTAATTAATTAAAAACGTAACGTACATCTGTTTTATGTATAAAGGCTATTCTGGGGAATGCCTACAAAATTTCACATCATTTAAACTCTTTTATAAGTTCTTGATTTTTTTCCCACTGCTGTAGAGTCAGAACGTTTTTTTACTATCTGGTTGGAGATATTGATGATTGACCAATGATACTCTGGCAGTTGAATGTTCTGTTGCTAGGACTTGGAAAATACAAGGATTTTATTCAGAAGCTTAAGTTCACTTGAACAGTAAAATTAAGTAGACCGCCTTGAAATTCTCACAGACATGTAATTGTAATATGTATACGTATCTTATTCACGTCGTCATTTGGTTGAAGATTATTTCCTTGTCAATATTGTAAAAGGAATAAAATGTTCGTCGAACGCACTATTTCGTAACGTATGCTACGTTTAAAGGCCACTGAAAAATTGACGGTGATAAAATTCTTGCCTCAGTATAAGTAGTGCCATCCATGAAAAGGTCGATTATGCGCCTGGTCCTTCGACATATGGCCCCTTAGGTAAAATCGGTGGGAATTCATTTGCCCTCCAAGTGGGCCTCCTTGGGCGAATATTTCATTCGTTGCGCTGGCTGGCCTCTGGAAGAACAGCGTTCTCGGGCCGCTCCCTGGGTGGCAACTGTTGGCCGGAATGACCCGTCGTCCCTCCGAAGGTTTCGCCCCTCATAACCGCGAGGTGGGTGGGTGGGCGGCGATTATTTGACAATAGCTGGGCCTGTCGGCGTTTTGCATGCGGAAGAATTCATACAAGCGTGCATGCGTGTATTAATTTTACTGCCTTCGTATATCATACATTTCTATTGCCGCCCCCGTGGCGGGTTGTCCTCTTGAGTTCATTTTAGGTGGTGCAAAGGGAAGTGGAATATTTTTGTGCTCCCCCGAGTTGTTAACGGGCCTCCGGGTGAGTTTTGCCCACGGGGAAACCGAGATTTTTATTGCATTTAGCGCGATCACCTACTGTTGAAGGCTCTTCAGCCATGCCTTTTGTTTTGCGGCGCGGACCCTTTCACCGGGTGCACTGGACGGCGCGAATTGGGGATATTACTGTGGGCTATTTGAAGAATTGGCGTCATATGTAAATACAACAGTTCAAGTCTTTGTCGGCTGACTTCTAATAGCTCGTCATTGCCTGAGCTGGCCGGAAATGAACTTCGTTTTGTCTTCACCTCCACCATCGTCAAGAGTAACGTTTGGTAAAATGGCTGCATGGAAAACTTTCCAGAAAAATAACGACATTGGCATGAGTGGGTTGCTGCCCCCTGAAGTCATCAATGCTGAAGTGAGCTCCATTAGATGGCATTCATCTCCGCGCTCATGAGTGTTTCCGCGCTTTATTGTATCGTATGCATATGAGACACCAAGTGGGGACTTTAAATCGCACGGAGGCATATTTGTGTAACCGGTGGTGCTATCAAGATTTGCCCTACCCTTTACCAGATCCACCTCACGCCTACTCAACCAAATACTCACGTGATGACTTTGAGAACTCGTTCGTCAACGAAAGTGTTTAAGTCCGTAGAGCCAGGTAGGATTTTCATTTTGCGTAGTCGGAAAAGAAAATCATGAATAACCATAAAGTTCGTATGAGATGCTATGAGACTATAAATGTTAGTACAAGAGAAGTGCAGTCTCAGAGGCCAAGATTTATTTTTTCTCAAGGTAGCTGGTGGGATATGCGTGTTGTTTACCTGGAAAGTACTCCAGACCGTGGACTTCTTCGCATTTTGTGCGCTCTGGCACACTTGTTGGGGCGATGCGATGTGCGGGGTTATTCGATATCACACTGCATCGTCGAGCCTCGAAGCAATGCGATTTAGTAGACGATGCTTATTTGGATTTGATTTATATTCAGTTTTTAAATAGACAATTGATTTGAATATGTCGAATGGGGTGTAATTTGTCACATGAGTCGGGCGACTCGATAACTATCCACTATATTTTTACTTAATTTGAGTACATGTATTTAATTTTGCGTGTCTTTTTCACTAAAATGAAGGAGGGCCTTTGAAAGATGCACAGTTTTGAGAATTTCTTTTAAATGGAGAAACAATTGAGCAAAGGAGACGTTTACCACGATCAAGCATCACTATTGATCCTCTAATTGGGTTTACCAACGCCACAGGAAGGCATTGCATTACCTATGTGGAAACGCCAAAAGTAATCGGAAAGAAATCTAAATCCATACATGAAAATATCCTCATTTTTTTCTCTCAAAACGTGGATTCCCACAAAATATAACAGAATCGACTGGCATTAAATGAGTGGTTGCTTTGGGTAATTTCGGGAAATCAGTAAATTAAACTTCCAACTTCGACTTTTAGCAGTACATCTTGTAACTACTTATAATTTATTTTTATAGAGAAAGAAAATTGAACATTCTAGTAGCCCCGTAGGTAGTGCATTCGGCTACTGACCGCAGACCTCTGCGATAAATCCGGATGATCATCCCCCGCTAAAGTTGTGCTGTGTACTTTCAGGGTGGTGGAACTTCATGAGAAACCAAGGGTTTTTAAGGTAAAAGAGCTGCCATCTCCACCCTGAGTGTGTGAATTTCACTTGTCTATAGCTTGGTTCGAATTGAATTTAAATCCAAAGCTATCATAAACTAACCAATGGGTTTCCCGCTGTGCGACATTAAAATATTGCAGTTATCTATTTTTATATTTCACTGCCTGCAGATAATATCTTGTTTTCCCAATTGCTTTTTGGAGAGTGCTTTAAAATTATTTTAGCCAGGAGTGAAAAGAGTTTTGAAATACTTGATATAGGGCATGTCTTTTGATCGAATAAATTGTGTTTTGTTCCAAGTAATGCCCAGGTAGCGTATGCGCATGAACTGGTATTCCCACTTATTTCTTTAAAAAATATCTTGAAAGATCATCACTTTGCCTCGAGTGTGAGCTCTCTGTAACACCAGAGTAGTATCACTTGTCCGCCAGCCATAAGGTACGTCACACCCAACTATTCCACCCTGACTTAGCGTTTCTAGTTGCAAAAAGAATTTCCTGCGAGATAAAACGGAGGCGTCCCCGGCGAGACGTGCCGCGAATGCTTCGAGGAGCTGGATCCCGTAGACCTTTGATTAGTCCGCTCATTATATCTCTCGAGAGGTTCCGTGGAGGGAGGGTGGGGATTAGGCGTTCGTATGGAGTTCGGACAGCTAAAAGGATGGGCGTGCTAAGGCTTCTTCATTATCTCCCTCTCCCCGTCTTTCACTCCCGACCTCCGCATTCGGCCGACACCCGTGGCCGGAGGCGGTTGGGGCTCTCTCGGTCGGGCGGTGGGTCGACACCGGGGAGGAGAGGATCCCGCCTGAGATGGGGCTCTGCGATATTGCGATATATCGCCTGGGATGTACGAGATATATCGCCTCTCAACGTGGAGCAGTAGAGGAACGCGATATATCGCTTTGGGATGAAAAATAAGTTGTTAAGATTCGTCTTACATTTGCGAATTATTCTATTTCCAATTCATCTTTCGACTTGGAAATTTCGAGGTAATGAGAATGTAGAACCTTAAAACAGACGGACGGAGGCCTACGGTGTCAACCAAATACAAATGGCAAGTATTTTGCATGAAACATTGTGATGCAAACTATATTCAAAACTTGTCATTTAGGGGTCATTGCGGGAATAAAACGAAGGGGCTAAAAATAATTTTATTTCTGGCGCTGAGGAAATGTTTTAAAAAGGGAAAAGAGCTCGTTACATTTTTTGCATGTTTTGACTCAATAAGTGCCTAGGAAACGGGGTCCGTGGGAGAAAAGTTTTATTTCATAATTTACTCAGTGCAGTGTTGAGTGGCTAAGTATATAAAAAGATTTTTTATAGGATAGTTATTGTGACAAAGTTGTTGGGGTAATTAGTGTGGAGAAATCACTCCCAAACCGGAGTGATAGATAGATAGAGCCAAAATAGCCCAAGTCTGTGTCGTAAATTGAGGAAAATCTCCCTTTGAGGATGGGAAATTAATTTCCAAACCGTATGTATAACTTGAATAATAAATATAAACTCAAAGAGCGGAAGAATGCATAGGTTTTTATTCGCGCACATCAATTATTCGAGGGCGATAGCAGACCAGACATGCTCCTGGGGATACTTTGGCCAAAATTTTTGAGAAACACTGTTTTAGGAGATTATTAGTTTGATTTTAAGGCAGCGTTATTTGTAGTTTAAATATTTTTAAGTTTTAACGCATTAACCCCCCCCCCCTAAATGGTAAATATCGTAAATGTATGGAATTGAAAATTCAATATTGTAATGCATATAAAGGCCTGGTACTTGAATTATTTGTAAAAACGCTTGACTGGTCTGGATTAGAACCTCGTACAGATCCTTGCGGTTGCTTGAAAATTACTTTGTAGATTAAAACATTTTGTAACATAATATTCAGCCTATAGCGTACAAATGAACAAGGTTCCTCAAATAATTCTAATATTGCGACCATGATTCAAATGCGATATAATTTTCGATGACAACAATTATATCGCATCGCATGTATTGGCACTGTACGTCACGCCAAGGTTCAGCGTCGCTTGTGCGATATTTCACGTACATATAGTATGACGGTGCTGCTCAAATTCCAACCTCACATCGCAGAGGCGTAGTCGAGAGGCCGTGCAAGGTGGTGTGTGTTCCGCTCGGAAGAGGTCGGCAACCTTAATGGGCTGGGGAAGGATTTCGCTTAGGGGCTCCCAAATTGACGGGGTAAACACGTAGTAAGAATTTTTGACAGCGACTCCTTGGACCCTATCCACGTTCCGATCGGCCGATGACGATGCAGCTTTCGAAATTTTCAAATAAATAATTGACGTTGAATCCAACGACTCCCGGCGATACCGCCAAGGGAAAGGGTTTGAAACGAGGCCCGGTTGCATTCCAATGAGTCTCCAGCCATGAAGAACGTTCTTTTTCCATCTTTCAGAGTCACCTGCATTCTTAAGATTTTCATCACCGTTCTCGCATTTGCTGAATACTGTCTTACCGACAGCTTAAAAAGACCACAATCCTATTATTTTTTAAATATTTCATCAGTATGGAATTCCGATGATACATTGTATGATTGCTTGAAATGAAATGCTTTAGTAACTACATAACACTCAAATAATTCCTAATGTATACTTTTCGATTACGACAAATATATCGCTATATTCGGGTAATAAAAACTAAACAGACAGGACCAACGTGACAGAGTCAAAATGTATTTTAAAGCCTCAGGAGATAAAATCAAATCTGTTCATAAAAATTATTATTTCGTATCATTTGGAAAAACTAACGTTTTCACGAACATTAGTAATATTTATCGTCTGTAAATATTATTCTCATTTTTCGTTAACGTGCGGGCGTGGAAACCCAAAAGCCACGTGTTCCTTGGGGCTGTTTCCTCATGGGGTTAGTTTCTTAGAATATATATATATATGTATATATATATGTATATACTATATTATTGGATAGAGTCGAGATCGTTTCAATACTCGAAACCGAAATGTATTTGGCTGCGTAGATTTTCGCGGCGGTGGCTTGAAGAATTCTGCATGTCCGGGTTTTCACCGCGTTGTTCTTTGAAGCCGACAACAGTTTCTCTTAAGACTTTTCGACCTCTCGGAAACTGCCATCGAAGTGGTTGATTCCGTGAGTGACGACTCGTGGTCCTATGAAAGGCGTTCGCTGGTGCTAAATATTAGCTGAGATTGCCTCGAAAACGGACTTGACGTCCAATCACGAATTTGCCTTCGGCTTTGACTCGTATAGGTTGGCGTTCGTAAATGCCCTCCATATGCGGAGACGTGCACAGTGACTTAACGGAATCCGTTGTAATGATTTGAAGCTTCCTAGAGATTAATTTTATGATAGTATTCCATTTACTTTATTTCAGAACCATGCATAGGTTTACGTCATGAGAACTTTACGATGATTGCACGAACACCTATTAAATTTAATGTCAAACTTGTTTGGACGCATTCGTTGGAAGGCAATTTTTAAATCACGAGAAACATTCTTGTGCTTTCATCTACGTTCGCCCCGTAGCTTATTACTTTGTGTCTCTGAGATTTCCATAACTAATCTAAAGGCGGTAATGCATCGTGCCAGGAAGTTTAGTCTTTCGAAATCACGCGCCCAACCAAACAGTTTTGCCACTTCCGTGAGCCTCATGGGAACGCACGTGTTTTTTCGCCCAGGTTATTGCCGCGGATTACGTTAACGCACCAAATTCTTCATTTCCTCTGCTTGATTCATCCATTTTTGTCGGGAGATTTAGGGCAATAATGATTCGGGGTGAATTTTGGAAGCGAACTTCACATGTGTTGGAGAGTGTCTTTCATCAGCCCACGCGGTAAATCAAGGAAGGAATAAAAAAATACTCGTGTATAATATATATGTCTGATGACGACGGCGGGGCCCTCGAAACGTCAATACATACTGTGAGTGTCCTTCATATATTTTTCTGTGCGCTGAATATTTTGTACCCGTGTGTTTGTGTGTTTGTGCGTCGCCGGAGAGCGTCAACTTCAAAGAAAAAAAATATATTAAAATATATATATATATATATATATATGTATTTCTTTTTTAAAAATTTATTAGCGTATGCGCATATTTTCGGCGGACCACTCGCGGTCGGCGCCGAATGAATTTCTCGTTTGATGTTTACGCGTGAAATGATGATGCGACCACTGATTAATTTACAAAAGCGGTGAACAATCCCCATGGCCCTTTATCTTCGTGCATCCTTCTCCCCGACCCACTTCCAACGAACGAGCGTTCTGCACTCGTTATTAATTTTTTCTCCCACTTCTCTTATTTCTGGTCCATTTGGACGAACGCAGGCGAGTGGAAAGGGTAATTACGTACTCCGCATGGCGTGGACCGAGGTGGTGGAGGCGCTGCTATCGCTCGCTAAGCCCGCCCGCGTTTCATTATTCTCACCTTCTTGCCCCGCGCGAATTAATTACGTCAATCCCATTTTCGCTCCAAAGTCGTTCTCCGGAGGCCGCATCCCAACCGTCCTATCTTCACTCGTTCCGTACATATTGCACTACTTCCCCCCCCCACACACCCTCGTCTTCAAGTGCTAATCTCGCTTTTCCAGCCAACGAGACTAGGAATATAAGTGAGAATAGATAACTCGCCCATTTCACATTTGGCATCCGGTCGAGGGAAGAGTTAAATTCATGACATCGAGGTGGTAGAACTGCGAGCGATTCGACTCGTTAAATATCTTTATAATGTATTGAAAATGTGTCACAGCGTACTTCTCAGGGATGCGTGACGTTGGGATATAAAGATTTTTAGTCTTAGTGATGATGATGTAAAAAATTAGAGCGTGTGGACAAAATCGTTTTTCGCAATCAGTAATACGAAGCAGGACATATTTGTACACTTAAAATTGCATTAGTAGCTAATTGAAGTTACAGAGGCCTAGATTCATTATTCGCGCTAAGAGAACTTAAAGGTTATAGCGGAAATATCCACATTTCTGACGCAGTCCAAAAAAACCTTTATCCTTTTTCCATTCCTTATCATTCCTGCTTCCCCTTACCCCGTTCTATACACACTTGACTAGTTGACGCGTATGGAACATAAATTTCGATTCAAGTACCGAAGTGCGGCGTTAGAGTTATGCATGCGGAATGCTTTGCTAGGAAAGTCCTGGGTGTTGCTGCTAACTAAACATTTGGGGAGTAAAACAAGTGTCCTAGTGGAAGATGCACATGGTCAGGTCCTATGAACAAATTAATGGAAAGTGATTCGAAAAGTGTTTTGAAAAATAGTAAAAAGAAGGAAAGATTACGAGGTGGGCTAAAATGAGGCAAAAATAATCAAAGAGCACTGCGGGAATTGATTACGTCCATGTATGCATTTAGAAACATCAAATAGATCAAGTGGAAATTTTAAAGTTTTAAATGGAGCATTCTAGTACATCCGGAGTGTCTAGGTACTGAAGGAGTTAGATATGGATAGCCAAGGAAAACTCTGCTTCCACTAATAATCGTTTAGAAGTGTAAAACCTTAACTGTGGCGCTAGCTTAATAAGTATCTCCCTGCGGGTGCTTGGACTATGGGACAGTGTGACTAAATGTTTGGGAAGGGTATTTGGAAGCCTGGATGGAGGAGGTGGTACGAGGAAGTTAATTGTGAAAATTATATGGACCGTTATTAATCAAGCTTAAAAATGTTACGGTAGTGTTGTGAATCTTGGAATTTAACGGGATACGAGATGCACGAGACGTGATGTATCTCATAATATGGCGAAACATTAAAAGTTGAATATGGGGCACATGAAAGAAGACATTTTGAATAATTGTTGAAATATGTACTTTAGAAGAGGACATTGTAGCGCAGTGGGTAGAGCGGTGGCCTACTGACCGGAAGGCCCGAGTTTGTTTCCGGGTAAACGTCTCGGGATACCCTTAGCTTCACCTGAACTATATGATTTTTCAGATATCGGATATTCCTGGGAAGCCACGTACGATACAGGGAAAAGAACCGGCGGCTCCAACCTTGATATTCTTGCGTGAATTTCACACATCTTTGGGTTTACTACTGGGTTGAACTCTGCCCTCGCCCATCAAAACAACCTTAGAGTTGATAAGTGTGGTTGGCACTTCAGGAAGCTATAAGGTGGGCAAAATGCGGTGAAAGAATTGACCAGTGATAACAAATGATGGAAGCTTAAAATAAACTCGACGCGTTCTTTTTATTTGAATCTCTGTCTAAAATAATTTGTAAGTCCATAATGAAATCTAGTAAACCAGGAGTAAAAGGGAAGGGAGTGGTGCAGTAAAAAATTTGAGTGATGGAAAATAATGCAGGACATAAAAAATTAAGGGTCCGTCACGAAATATATAATATCGATAATGTCAAACAACCCCATTCGTATTACTGAATATACTGGCTTTTTGCCAATTCATATCTCATATATCCTGTACACATCGGGCATTACGAGGTGTAGATGAGCAAATCACCGGAATTGCTCTCCCAAACCCCATTCTCAAAATGTGATTTAAGCTCCTGCATTTACAGCTCTTGTATTTACAATCCATCGAGCATATCACGTTTTGAAAACACAATAGATTCCAAAATTTTTATCATGTTGTTTTGAACGAAACATCGAGCATTCGTGATTGCATCACGCGGGACTTCTTAGTGCTGAAGTCAGATCTACTGAACGGAATTCAAAAATGCTTCATGGGACTTCGACCATTAACGGCGCCTCACACCGGATTTTTTTTGTGCCGCTCCCTCAGCCCCCTCCCCCTTCCTTCATCGTCACAATACCCATTCCTAGAAATGATACCCACAAAGTAACGCCTCATGATTTGTTGGTCACATAATTTCCCCTATTCCCTATTAATGCTATTTCTTCCGGAAATATTTGTAACTTGGAATTTTTAATGGGTTTGATCTGTTCGGTGGGGATCAAGGCCCACGTTTGATTGCGGGCGTCACACGCTGAGGGTAAACAAAATAAATATGGGAAACGCTCAAGGAGTAAAATTTACGAAACGGAATGAGGAATAAAACAACGTAAACTTTTGTCAAATTACCGAGCCGATTCTGCTTCCTATTACTTAGTAACATCTTTAACGTCAGAGCCAGTTGGCCTGGCGGGAGGGCGCTGGCGATTTATTTAGGTTAGTCTTACCAGTCGTGACGTCGTGGTGTGCCCCCCTTCGCGATGGAGCATCGCGGTGGGCTAAATTCTACGCCCCCTCCAAAATAAGTGACGTCATTCATGAACAACTCCTAAAATCTCGCGAGGGGTATCCATGGCAATATCATGGCATTATTTCGAAATTGTGGTTTTCATGCAATCATTATTCTCGATAATTTTCTTCAAAAGTGTTTTACAATGTCCTTTTCCCATTCAGCCCATGTGCATTTTCTGAGTTTGAAACGTCCATTGGTATCTAAGGTTTATTCTCGGTAACTCCGGGTGGCTGAAGTCATTCTAAGTGTCAGATGGCAGTCTAAGTGTCTGGCATGAGCTTTAGGCCTGGTACTATGAACCTAAAGCAACATCACAGCTCGAAGCCTAAGTAAATAAATCTTAGAAAAACGCCTCGGTGACCTAAGGGCGCCTTAACACCTGTGAAACTTTGGTTACCAGATCACCTCGAGAACAATCTGCTCCAAACTGGTTGATTGAATATCGGATCAACCAGGACTAGTATTGTAATTGAGAATATAAATACTGTGAGTAATTCACTTGAAACCGTTCCAAAATAATCCGCATGGTTTTCTATGTTTAATTCAGGATATTGATATTAATATTCAATTCATACAGACTTTCGGTAATGATGAGGAACCACGTGAAAATAAAAATTAATCGAAGGTAATGGTCTGGGAAAAGAAGAGCGGAAGACAGGGAATATGCAAAACTAGGGCTGGGTGTAGAAGGAACTTGTTGATTGGGCAGCACAATCGGCTGCGTCTGAAACTAAAAGAAGGGGGCATATGATGATTAGGAGGATAGCCTATGCAAAGGAAGGATTCTACAAGAAGTCTGCCAACAGCCGGAAACCCAAACCTGGGAGTAAAGAGACACTTCATCAAACATAAATTTGGGGAATTTTTCTTTCGGTTAATGAGTCACGGCCCAAGATATTAGAAGAAAAGAGAAGAACGGAAACATTGGTAATGCATTTCTGCAACAGAGCGATGGACATCAAATGGTTGGATCAAATGATGTGCGAAGAAGGGGTTCTAAGAGTCGTATTGGATTCATCCTGGAAAGACGTGTTAACGTTATTGGACACGTTTGAATACAGGATGGCCTGGTGAAGGTGATCTTCGAGGGAAAATTGAATGGACAGAAGGGCCGCAGGCGAAGAGCCCGGATATGAGATATGTGAAAGACGTAATGACATGCGTCAGAGGGAAGAGATATGTGAAGGTTAGTCGATGGGAGAATTGAAAGGAGAGCTACGTCAAATCGATCGTGGGATTGAAGATCGGTGATGATGCGTTGATCGCATTTAGGTGTGTCGATATATATATACATACATACATATATAATATATATAAAAGTTTTTTTTTAATTTAGTGACGCTGTTGATAGTACCATATCATAAATAATTACCCTCCACCCTATGATGGTATTGCCTCCCAATCAGTCGCCAACAATTCGCCTCTGGCACTCGCCGCCTCAATTCTCCTCCTTTCCCTCCTGCCTAACGCCGACTTAATGGTCTCTAATTCTCCACCCGCCCTCCTCTATTATCGCAACCGCTAGAAAACTCCCTTCGCGGCGGAGCCGGCGTGGAAAAAACTGGAAGCTTTCGTCACCGCCGGCCATTCCGTGACAACATTACGAGGAGCAGTGAGGAGGAGATGGGAAGGAGGGATGAAGGAAAGGAGAAATGGAGGGAGACTGTGAATGAGGGACTTGGGAATGGGCGCAGCGGGGAATGGGAGAAGCGAATCCTCTTCTTCGTCAAGTGGTATGACGCATTCCTCAGAGCAGCGCACCGCCCTGTACTCCCAATAACCTCGTTGTGTGCCGCTCCTTCTAGCCCGCAACAGTTTTTGCGCCCGCGTTCTTTCGCGTGCGCCTTGCGTCATCTTCTCTCTCGCATCCATGCACATTGCCGGGGCCTTTGAGGTCGAGTCCGTGGCCGAATCGAAGGGACGTGGGTTCCGCTCCGAGGAGAGCGGCGAAAAGAAATGCTCACGGGCCCGATTCCGTTGAACCGTATCGTCAAGTTTGGGTCATAAGTTACCTCGATTTGGGGTCCCGCTCACATTCCTGAGCTCCGTCGAACGATCATCATTAAAGGTTCATTAATTTTAAGGTGCGACCTAGTTCTGACGACCCAATTATTCACTCTTCTCCTGCATGTTTTGCTCCTTTGTTTTTTTAAGTCGAAAATAATTTTAAGGATTTCTCCGTTACCTGTGGAGGATTCGGTGATCTTTACATACGTTACTGGGGATGAGCCAACAAGCTCCTGGGTCGTCGGTAACATTCGATTTAATGGGCAGTTGACGGATGGTTTTCTCTTTAAAAAAATGTAATTCTTAAGTCCAAATTGTAATTAGTCATGGCTTGGAAACGGGTCTCCATTTTCTGGCCCTGCATTTGTCTTGAGGCTTCGTGAAACAATTTTTAAGTCATTTGCGCTGCGAAAGGCTTCATTTATCTTCACATTATATTGTAAGAGAACAGGTAGCCGAATTATTTCAAATGTTAATATCATCCTTTGAAATTGAGGAGGGATTCCAGTGAGTAAATAATTATCATCATCATCAGTATTTCAATCCTAGGATTGGTTTATTGCAGCCCTCCATTCGCCTCTATTTAATGTCAATTCCCTCAATCCCTGATACCTTTTCTGTTTTACGTCTTTCTTAATGTGTCCTATGTAAATGTCTCTGTGTCTTCCTCGTGGAATCTTGCCTTCTATTATATTCCTAATCAATCCATTGTGCCTCAATGTGTGTCCAATCCATCTATTTCTTCTTTGCCGTAGAGTTCTCCATATGGTCCTATCCTCTTCTGCTCTTCTATATACTTCCTCGTTCCTCACTTTGTCTGTCCATTTAATCTTCAGCATTCTCCTCCAGCACCATGTTCCAAAGGCTTCTATTCTTCGCTGGTCCACTTTTCCAATGTTCCAAGTCTCGGAACCATAGGGCGCCATACTCCACACGCAAGTCTTGACGAATTGCTTCCTTGTTTCCAGTCTTAAGTTCTTTGAACATATTAATTGCCTCTTCTTCATGAATGCGTTCTTAGGTTGGGCTATTCTTCGCTTGATGTCGGTCGAACTTCTTCCATCGCATGTTATGCTGCTGCCCAGGTAGATGAAGGATTCCACTTGTTCTAGTTTCACCCCTCGAATTGTGATATCTGAATTCAGCTTATCTCTTCCGCACACAAGGATTTTGGTTTTTTTCTCGTTGATGTTCATATTATATTCCCCCAGCACTTGATCCATAGCACTTAGAGTTGCTTGCAGGTCCTCTCGCGTTTCCGCCACTACTGCAATGTCATCTGCAAACCGGAGCATGTTGATCTCTTCTCCATTTACCTTGACTCCTTTGATACCCAATTCTTGTGTTTCTTTTATTGCCTCTTCCAGGAATACGTTGAATATTGCTGGCGAGAGGTTGCATCCTTGTCTTACTCCTTTGTTTATTTTGGCTTCTATTTTTCTCCCGTTTTTCGTTTGCATTCTTGTAACCTGATTCTTGCATAGGTTATGGATAATTCTTCTGTCGTTGTAATCCAGTCCAAGGGCTTCTAGTATCTTGAACATCTTGTTCCATTCGACGTTGTCGAAGGCCTTCTCCAAGTTCACGAATGCCACTTATAATGGCTTAATTTCTTGTCTCATTTTTTCCGCCAGAACTCTCAAGCTGAGAATTGCCTCTCTTGCTCCTCGGTTTTTCCTGAACCCGAATTGGTTTACTGAGAGGTATCCTTCTATCCTTCCTTCTATTCTTCGGCTAATCATCCGAGTAAGGATTTTTGCTGCTCGAGTCACCAGGCTCAGTGTTCTGTGTCCTTCGCATTTATCTGTTTTCCAGATAAATAACTATGTAAAACCATTTTTGCAACGTTTTAAAATGTTCCACCAACTAGTAATACGCCTTTGAAAATATACTGACGCAAATATTTTAACGTGGATTCAGAAAATTTGGGATCCACTTTTTATTATTTCCCAAAGATTATTTTTTAAAGTTTTCATATACATTCTCTTTTATTTTTAAAGATATAAAATCTATAGAATATTATAATCTGATAACTTAAGGAATTAAATTAATTAAATAAGTGGCAGAGTTAGTACAAGGGACAATAATGAAAGATCTGAGAACAGGCTAACCAGACCAAACTTTTCTTTAGCATGGCTTTTTCTTCAAGAAGGGTTTGGGAATTCGTGATTCTATAGCTGTAATAAAAACAACAAGAGAATAATACCAATAAAATGAATTGACTTTGTACGCATATAGATTTTGAGAAGGTTTTAATAGGGAAGAAGAAGTAAATGAAAGTGCCTACCGCAGTATATATGTATGGATTATGGAGATGAGAAACTTATTCAAAACCTGTACTCAAATTAATCACACTGCGCATCAAAGTAAGCGGACGAAGCTACGGAATGTTTAGAGATGGGCTGGGAAGTAAGAGCAGTGTATCCCTGATCACGTTTGATATTCAATAGCCTAAGAAAGGTCAAAGTAACGAAGGAAGGTTTTGGGTAAAAGCGAAAGTGAGCTGGATACTGATTAAACCATATTAGCAGGTGAAAAACATTTTGTTCTGAAGTCATTCAAAGGATTTCAACACCGTTTAGCATATTACAAGATCAATGCAAGGATTCTTGGACTATATGGAATAACATGTAAACGTAATTAAGTAGTGGCATGGAAGTAATAATGAGTAGTAATGAAGATACGTGTGCAAGGCATGATGGCTTATTTAAACACTTGAGTTATTAGAACGATAATCAATGGTATAGTTCAAAATTTTCATCCGTATATTATTGGATAAAATAGTTTTTATTTATTATTAGATACAGTAGTCGGAACGATTGTGGAGTATTTCCACCGAGTGGTAATATCTAACATCTCGTAGTGTGAAAACTTACCACCACGCTCCTTTGGCTAAGTCCATTAAATGTCGCCTGTTCGGTATACTTAGCGATGCTTAAATCAGTTCTTTGGTGGAAACAATTAAGATAACCTTCACACTTTCTTAAGCATTGCGGTTTGTGCAAGTATTTGTTATTAATAATGAGCAAATCATATCGTTTTCTATCGAACTAGTGAAGAAATTGTATCCACCTCTGTCGTGGTTTCTTACGCTAAGTTCATTCTTTGTTTGCTTATTTTCCTTGCTTCAATTTAATTTGTTTCAATACAAAGTGAGGTGAAATTTGAGGCTCTTTCATTTTTCTCGAGCGTTATCAAATGAAATAAATGTGTATATAATCTCATAATTATTCCTTACATCATTAATTTAATTAAATAAATAATAAATTTAAAAAAATAAATATAAATAATTTCTGTTAGAAATAACACCGCGTATTAATTTTGCTTGAGCATACCGGATTATTCATTTTTTAAGTTACCCAGCAGGTCTCAAAGCACATACCAATGTAATTAAGAATGTTGTCGGATTTTTGGTCCGTTGTCATTGCTCTGACTTGTTGATTTGAAGCATGAAAACCGTGGTTTTCTCTCGAGCACGATTTAAATATAAATTTTTGCATTCCCATTATATGTCGGCACTTATAGTCAATGACTTACGTTATTCTCATAAGGAGGAGCATTGCCATCCCAACGTCTTTCATATCGTCGTCTTCCTGTATCTAAATAAAAAATAAACTGTAGCTCACAGCATCTCAAGAGAATGAGTAATCATTTTTTTCTCATCATATTCAACTTTAAGCTAGTCTCAAGTCATAAGCTATCGTGATTGAATAAAGAAAATATAAACCTGAAAAGAAGAATAGCTCCCGAGTGGAACTGAAATACAAGTACGTCGATCGTAGCTAGTCACCTGAGTAGGGACTTTGATTCTGCGGAAACAACGACCATCTTCTGAGTCAAATGGAAACTTAGTACGCGTTACCTACGTATAATTAGAGCTGATCTATGACTAGCTAGGAACCCCTGACCATCGGACTTATAGTATTCTACGAGCACCATGTCTAACTGTCTGTGATGTATCTACATCAATTCAGAAATGCCTTGCCTCAAGCAATATTTTCTCGTTCATAATAATTCACATTTGGAAACTGATGCATATTACATTCCCCTTGGAAAAGATTCATGGGTCAATTCCTATTTCAATCCCACGTGGAACCACTTATTTGAGATTACGCGCCCAGCAATCAACAAGTTCATTCACCGTAAATTTACAAAAGATAACAGGGAACCTAGATGGCACAAAACGGATGTTAGAAAGGCATTTCGACGTCAAAGGCTATGTAACGTTAAAACGAAAAAAATTAGGGATGATATCTCTAGCGACAAAAGGAATGATATCACTTATTATTACAAGATAACCAGGGCGAATGCCAAAAATGAATTTTGGAAAGCGTTAGGCGAATTCGAAAGGAAAAGGTGGGCTGAACATTTGAAAGAGAATCCAAAAGTATTTTGGTCATACGTTAGAGAAGTTCATGGAAATAAGTCAACCGTTAACTCACTCAAAAATGATAAAGGCGAAAGAGTAATCAGCGGTTTGTGAAAGGCTAACTTATTAAATTCCTTCTTTCAAAGCGTTTTCAACATTATCTCATCGAATGCCTCCGATAGCTGATCAAATCGTGCCGGTCAGCCAATGTCCAAAATTGAAATCTCATAAAATGGAACAGAACGTTTGCTGAAAAATATTAAGCCTAATAAATCCTCCGGGCTCGATGAAATATTTGCTCGAATGTTTAAGGATCTAACTTCGGAAAATGCGCCGTATCTAGATATAACATTTAAGAAGGCGCTGATAAATCACAAGGTTCCCAGAGGTTGGAAAATGGCTAACGTGGCACCAGTATTTAATAACGGAGACAAGGAGGAACCGAGCAAGTACACCCCCATTTCCCTCGCATCCATTTCGTGCAAGTTATGAAACATATATGTAGTAGCTAGTTCGATCTTTTATTCCTACTATACGTTAACGATATTGACTTCGTAGTCACCAGTAAGATACGTTTATTTGCTGATCATGCAGTGGTTTACCGTAATATCCGTGATCCTTAAGACACAGCAGTTATGTTAGACAACTTTATTGTAAGACAACGCTGGTGCGGCACTTGGAAATTAGAATTAAACTTTAAAAAGTGCGTAGTCATAAACATTTGGGAAAAGAGTAATTTTCTCCCGAACGTCTTCTGCATTGGGAACACCGAAATGGAATGTGTAAACTCAGTTGAATACCTGGGCGTTGCCCTCACACAATCTCTCCAGGGTGAACCATAGACGGGTAATATGTGGACAAGCTAACAAAAAATTAGGATTTATTAGAGGATTACTTGGTAAATGTGATGAAAAGGTCAAAGAGAAATGTTATCTGTCATTGGTTAGGCCTTATTTAGAATATGCTGCAAGTATATGGAATCCTCATGAATTTGAATTCATTGCCGAATTGGATCGCATGCAGTGTACAGGAGATAGATTTGTAAAACGTTGTTATGATAAACTTAGCAGCGTATCCAAAATATTAGAGGAGCTAGGCTGGGAATAATCTACGGAGCGAAGGTTAAATTACAGATTGAAGCTCTTTCATAAGTTGGGAGTCTCTTTAGCAGTGATATTGAAATTGTATTATTACCTCCATCGTACTATGGTAGGAGAGATCATATTAATAAAATTAGAGAGATTAAGTGTAGGACTGATAGGCTTCAGATGTAATTTTTCCCACGAACGATAGGGGATCATAGTAGCATTGTCCGACCGCATTAGGGTCATGTTCGGATAAAAATTAGTCTGGTGTGTTTGCACCCCCTGCCACACACCCTATCGATGGCTTGCATGGTACATACATAAAATAAATAAAAAAATATAAAAAAAATTTTTGGTATGGAACTCAATTGATCTCATACTAATCGTTGTTAATGGAAGTTTCGAAACGACTGCCAATTTATTAATCAGTGTAGATAATTAACGTCAATAATACATGCGTACTTACTTTTTCGGTCACCTGATTTACGAACTGAAATATTTTTTTGTGCTGGTTTTAGGCTCCTTGGCATATTTGAAATAAGAAAAGTGAATATTTTACCACTGCGTAAAATCTATTTTTCCATCCATTTCGACTGCTTGCGTAAGGCGCAGTGAACTTACCATCGATTGATTACGTCACATCTCCAGCCAATTAAAGAAGTCCGAGATGATTATACACCCTATATATATGTATCGTTGATTGCATCTCATGGATGCTTGGGCCTTACAAAAGGTCAACTTCTACGTTTTTCTCTCCTCCCAACGGTATATTGTTAAAGTAGTCCCAGCCCTATTATTAAAGTCGGTGGAGCGAGTTATATCTTTTCCTTTCCCAATTTCTTTTTTGATTCATTGGGAGGTGCTTTTTAGAGGACAATTAGCGCCTTTATGGCAGTTTTTTATCATCCAACACCTAATGTGCTAACGAGCACGCGTTGATGTCTTTCCCGGCGATCACCTTTGGTAGCCACAAGAATTGCTCACTTTCAGTAGGCGTACGTGTACTTTTACCCCTCTTTTTCAAGATGGAATGAAATCATTTGGTAAACAAGCAAAGGTAATGTGTTACTTTTCAACTAGACTTTTTTCATGTCACTAAAATGTATTGTCTAGCGCTACCTCTTTCCCGCGGTATTGCGTTGTGATTTCAGAACGTCATTTATTGCTTTTGGCTACAAGTCACCCAATTTCATTGACCCTATTTTAGCCGTCACTTGGTGGAATTTCTCTATAATACAGAAAATATACACATGGGAATTTCACAGAAATTATTTATTGCCGACCATGATTTCGGTACTATTTGACACCTGATGATGCCACGAAGTGTCGAAACCATGGTCGGCATTAAATATTAACTCTGAACCCGCAGTGTGTCTATTTTCTATCACCTGATTTCATTGTTATGACTTCATAATGAGATGCTACAAATAGTATAGTAAAGTTCTATGGAAATGTAGGAGTTCTCTCACGACAGTGATAAACCTGAGCCTTAATATCAATTTAACTGGCAGAGTTATTGCCATCGAATATCCTGTTTTCCAATTAGTCGTTTCAGTTAACCTCCTTCATGCCTCCGAAATAATTTAGGACATTAATTTAATTTTAATTAACCTTTCTCGCAGTATTGATTGGCATTAATGATGTTTTTTGCGCCATTCATAGGTGGATAATTGGGGCAAGGTGGGAAGTAGAAGGGGAGAGGTGTAGGATTCAAGCGGTGTCGCATTTGATGGCACCTGGTGAGAACTAAATGATGTTTGCGAAACGGTTTGCTGGATATGAATTCGTCGCCCCCATCCATGTGGCACAATCCACCCAAAGAGCTTTTCGTCTGGCTTTAACGACGCAAAATCGCTCACCTCCTTCACCGCCACCTCATCAACGCCGTTGCGTGGTGAGTTTTCCCCTCATTGTACTGCCGATGTCGGCACCCGTCATCTCTTTTCCTACCTTCGCACGTGCGGACACCGTTCCCATTTTTGGTCTCCGCCAGTTTAATTCCCATCGTCATGAAAGAAATTAACCAACCCCCATGGTTTTTTTTTGTTTGAAATGATAGAGCATCGTGTTACAGAAATACCGCTGCAGAAATATATGAAAGTTGAATAAAAAATGAGAAAATTCATCAAAAAAAAAGAAAATGTTGCCACATAAAATATTTTTGCACACCTTAGAGTACTTCTGAGTACTTTTCAGCCTTACGTTGTAGAATGTGATCATATTAGTTATGTCGTAAAATTATTATCATTATCATTAAATAGAGTAGCCGATTGGTCAGATTGGCTTCCTGCTGGATCCCCTACGTAACGAATGATGAATTTCTAAGCTTTTCCTAACATGAAACGAAATATAGTACATTCTCTTAAACCAGTATAAAAATAAACCATTCTTTAACGCTAACTCTTCGTGCCTCCCTTCATTACTTCCAGCATGCCAACTCTTTTCCTACTCTTCTACGTTCCTACTCAAACTCTTATCTCTTTCAAGAAACTGCGGGAGATGCCGCAACAGTAACTTTTAACGGACTGATCTATGTCTTTCACCCAAAATTGGTTGTATGTAACAGTCTTCAATGTAATGTCTAAGGGTTAGGAGGAAGGAGAAATCATAAGTCTCCACCAAATTAGTCGATAAATAAAATAAATAAAGATAAAATTCATCCCTCTATCAGTCTTCAGCATTTCATTGTCTCTCATTATTTCCCTGGATCCATTTATCCCTTCTTCATTGAATTTATCCCGAAAACCCCACATTCTCCTCCCCTACCGTGCCTAGAACATCTTCGTGTGTTCTTACATCTGTTCATTTAATTTTCTCCAACCTCCTAACCCACGTCACCAAAGATTCCGATATACGCTAATCTTCTTTCCACAACGACCGATCCGTTCTATGCTCAACGTCAAGTTTTTCACTAGTTTATTTTCTCACGGTCCCTGTGATTAGGTCGCTCGTCTTTGTAAAAATTATGATGGTACCATCTCCTCTTTAATGTCACCTTATATTCTTCCATCCCACTCGGTCTCCTCCTTGAAGAGACTTTGGAAATGGGAGTGCGGCGGGCTGCGATGTGCGGAATATCGCACGTTCCCCTTCTCTCCTCGACCGCCCATTTCTCCCGATCCGTACTGTGTAGGTGCTGCTATCGCCCCCGTCATCCCACCCTTTCCCTCTGCCCACCTCGGCCCTTTTGTACACGCCAGCGCTAACCAGTCGACCCATGCGACTTTCCCTCCGACTCTCATCTTTTTGTCCACTTCCCACTCTTTTCTTCCCACCTTCTCGTACCCTCTCATTCGTCTCCGCTTTAACTTCAAGACTCCTCATTATCTCTCCCCTCACCAAGTGCTCCACTCCCTCACCCCATCCCCTTCTTTCCCGTAAAAGGGGACGTGGGATGGTGGCTGACTAGTTTGCCTCCGCTCATCCAAATTATCTCGCGGGACCGTCCAAATCGTCCATCTTCCTACCCCCACTTCCTCCCAAACCTTTACCGCTTTATCTTCTCCGATTCTTCCCTTTCCCATTCTTCCCTTCCCCCTTCATTGTCCTCTCTGCCCTGCGTGTTATTCAGCATATTTTGTTGAAATCCACTTCGTGATATGCGCGTCCTCCGACTTGGAGTCATTGCGACCTCTCAGAGTGGGAGTGCTAACTTCTGCCCCGGGGCGATACGGGTAGCGAAGCCGTAATTGACACTTGTCATAGACTTCGTACGCAGGTGAAGATTACCATTCCCACGTCCGCTAACAATATGGCCCTCGCACATTCCGGATTCTTCCACCCGGAATGATCGGCGATAGCAGTCGACGTAATAACGCCTTAATCAGTTCCCACGGAATTAGATTGTGGGCTATGAGGGATGGATTTATTAAAAGTGCACATTCCCCTGCCTTGTAAGCCAGAATTCAAGGGTTTATTGGGCTGTTTTGGGAAATAAGTCCACAGCGGCAGCCATCGAATCTCCTCCATCAGAGTGTGCAAGATAAAATTCTTAGGACCACCCTCCCACTTGACCAATGTACGAGCAGAGCAAAGAGTGGTCGCCAACCATTCCGACCCCACTCTCCACTAAACTCACCAACCATTCAACCAACAATTTTGAATTCTGCGGATCACTATGATGATTTTTTCCTAGAGAATTACAGAGCTACAAACATCTGAGTATGAAATAGTGATCATCAAAGTTCTTTCTTATTAACGCGGAAGAGTTTTTACACTAAATCATTAAATATCGTGCCATTGTATCAAAATCATTAGGGTGTTACTTGTAGCTTCTTGTTTGAAATTTCTTCGTGGACCGCTGAGATTTTCACTCGAAGCCTCAATTGGACCGTGGACAACCGGTTGGCGGCCGTTGTACAGAATGCCTTTTAGAGGATTCTGCCCTCCTCCCGTCTACGGCATTGTTTCTGATGCAGCTTCGCTCCGGTTAATATCTTGGCATCGAACTCTCTATACCTTGCCTCTTTCGGGTTTCAGTTTTGTATGTTTTTATTTCCGTAAAGATGTAGACATACAAGAGATATATATAAAATATTATGAAACGTAACAACATTTACAATACGAAAACCCCGTTTTAGGAGCTCATCCTAAAACGGGGTTTTCGTATTGTAAATGTTGTTACGTTTCATAATATTTTATAATATATCTCTTGTATGTCTACATCTTTACGGAAATAAAAACATAAAACTGAAACCCGAAAGAGGCAAGGCATAGAGAGTTCGATACCACGCATCGTCCCAAATTTATGTTCCTCCGCCCGGTAAGGATTTTTTTCCATGTTCTTTTAACACTTCAAATCAGTTTCATCGTCCTTGATCCAGTGAGGTTGTAAATGGAGAGCGTTTAGAGTAATAAAATACCCAGGACATAACCTCTGTGTAACAAACATCTTTTTCGAAGGTAAAGCTAGTCGTTAAGGTTTAACCCCGGGTTAAAATCCAGATGAAGTTATCAGTCGTCAGTCTTCCCACGTCCATTGTTCAGTGCCTTCAGAATTTTTCAGTAGTAGCCCAGCGTTCGCGTAAATTCTGTTAGGGCAACCAGGACTTTATTGTGTAGTTTACATCATTCACCGAATGGGACGTTAAATGGCGACCACTCCTCCTCACACTTCTCCTCGAATTTCCTTCGAGATTGATTTACGTAGAATTCGCTTTCCTCCTCCATTTCTGTCTCTCCTTTAGTACTACTTAACCACGAGAAGTTATCTACATGTTATGGCGCATATGGCCCCAGTTGTGAAACGCCTCTCTCGATTGCCGAACGCCGGTAGAGGCAACTGGACCGTCAACTTCGCGCGTCATCATCCGACGTATTTTATATTTATATATTTGATTGTATTATCTATCAAAATTTTCGATACCAACTTACTTATTATTGTGACATAATTTGTGTAACGTATTCTTCGTTGTGAGCCAAGCCATTCACCATCGTTTTGTTTCCTTTGCATTATGGATTTATTCCCCTTTGGAATATCAGTCTTCATGGTCCTCCATGCCAATCAAAAATAAATGTCCAAGTTTGCCGAAATTTATTCATTTTTGCATCGTCGTCCTTCGATGTACTGAATGCCGACGGTATGGGGTCTCATGGGAGGCGGATCTCAGGGAGGCGAACCTCGACACATCTCACTACGCGATTCACCAAAGGGTACGAGGACGTCCGTGTTTTCAATCCGGGTCTTCGAAATAACAAAAGGTAAACTTTTAAGATGGACTAGCGGTTTGAGTGCGGTCGTAATTGTTTGCCATCCTCTCTCGGTCTCCCTTTACTTTGCCAACCTGAGTCCACGACGGCTCTCTCGGGGGAGATGGGAGCATTCGGCGTAGTCGGGGGTGGGGAATGCGTCCCCGCGTGTGCAAGCACTCCTCCTCCCCGAGGCCTCCTTCAACCCTCCCACTCGTCCCGCGCGGAATGCAATGCTTACTCTCCACTCGTCGCCCGGACGAGGGGGCATCCCGCCCCGCGATCCCGGTTCCCGCCGCTGGGGCAGGGAGGCCGAGGTAAGAGGGGGGACCACGTGCGTTACGGAGAAGGGAGTCAGGAAAAGGGAGAGGCGTAAGATCTCAGAGAGTGATCCGGTAGTGCGGCGACAAAGGTCCGACGCGAATGATGAGCATGAATTACTTCGAAGATTTGCCAGAAGGGGAAGGATTAAGAGTAATTAATGTAACGTTTTTGAGTATTGAGCTGGAGGGTTCTCTGATCTTCCTATTTATATCCAGTCGTTAGCGCCTCGGAATTCGTGAGGACGTGTCACCCGGATTCACTTCAATGCGTGACTGGCCCAAAATGGCTGGCATCAAAAGTGATGCTGATTGATGTAATATTTCCAGTTAGCTCTTTTCATAGCTGTTTAAACTAAAGCATTCCTAGTCCATATTCACTCAGTGTACTGATCGTCGTCGGCATGTCATTTATAGCGAAGTTATAAAACTCAGAACAGAACCAACCTCCAAATCAATCTTATACCTTTATCGAGCTCAGTACGAAATCTTTATATTATTCTGCCTGCATTAGTTTTTACTCACTCGTAAAAGGGAAACGTTTTCAATTTCTACTCGAAAAGGATTACATTTTTCTTAAAGGTAATAAAACAGGTTAACTTTGAGGAACTCCGTTCCCCTTTATCAATTCTGAATTTAACTGATCGAAAAGTTGAAGCAACTTGCAAATTGCCTACACAATCATATTTAGCGGTAAAACGTTGGACTGCTGAATTGCACATTTCAAAAACTAACATCTTTTGGTTGGAGCGCCTGTGGTAAAGGGGAGATATGCTATTTTGGTCTCGAGTTAAGAGTTGTTAATGGTGCCGTTCACAGATACTTTCCCCGAGGCTGTATAGTATTTATTCCGCAAACAGCGTATGGCAGTGATTGCTGAATGAATGTGATATGAGGTGAATATAGATTTGTCATTTTCCATAAGCCTAGTCTTTCTCAATGTGCCCCAGTAAGCATCTCCATCTTGGAAACGTTAAGTGAGCGCTCGTTGTCGTAAAATTTCCATCCAAGGCCTCCTGGGGATCGAACGCGGTCTTTCGCCACTTGCCGGGCCATTATTCAAACAGCCACCTCTCAGCTATACCCCCGGGAGTACCTAGAGCTGGGGGTTCGTCCTCGGACCAAAGGGAAGACGCGCCATTTACGTGTAAACTTGAGAAGTACGGAGGAAAGGAGGGGGACTTGGTTTTGGTATGCTCGATGGAAGGATCGCGGGGGTGCGAGGAAGAAGAGCGAGGTGATGAGCGGAGGGGGTGGGGGAGGAGGGTAACATTCCTTGAGCGGGTTTCCTTCTTCGGCGGTCAACTCTTTTTATTTTTTAAGTGGAAGGAAAGAGAGGGATCGTCCGACTCCATTTGCGTTCTCACGTCTTCCTTCGCGAACTGGGGTGCTTCAGGCCGATTCGAATCGAACGCATGGACTTCACGTGAGAACTTAAAAAGAGATTTGGTGAGAGCTTGAGAGAGATTTAAGAGTTAAGTAGCTTTAAGCGTGGGAATGGATCCGCTCACGTTACACCGTTAAGAACTTAACGAAACGTGAAAGATTACCCGTTTGTTATCCCTCAATGTGAAGTCGTCAAGTTGACCAATCACGTTTGAGAACGTCTTTTTTAGTTCTTCAGTCATATGCAATCCATCGTAAACGATCGCTGCAGTTTTACGGGAAACTACAACGAACAACCGGAGTGGTCAATTAGTCTACATGATATATTTTGAATATCAAGATCATACGACTACTTCACACTCGTTCGTGTGGCCCAAAACAAAGCGTCAAGTTTAGACGGTGACAGACTTCTACAGTAGGCTTTTTTGACTCATAATAATGTGATTTAGAATTTTTCGCGTGATTTGTGGTGACAGTTGACGTTTCGTTACAACGACCGGTCGCTTTGTAAGAGGGAAATAATCTTTCCTATGACCAGACTGGCTTAAACTAAGCTAATAAGTTCTCTTTGGAAAAGACGAGCGGTATTGGTCACGAAACGTCGGACACCATCCCTTTTGAGCAGCGAAATTGGGAAACAGCTGAAGCGCAACAATAGAATGATTGTTCATGTTGTTCTATTCAAAAGGAAGAGAGCACTGATTGGTCGAAGGGTGAGTCATCGTGAATAGTTCGAGAAAATGAGCTTAGTTCGTGGAGTCTTAAGTTATGTATTTACATCCCATGTGAACTGGGCTCCATGATGAGTGCTCTCCGTGGAGACGACGGAGCCTATTCGTTCTGCGACGTGCCCATCCCCCTAGTTCCCGCCTTCGACTCCGCCACCCGTTTGTACGCCTCGGGTGCACCGTTCCGTTCATCCGCGCTCTTGTCTCTCTCTCTCTCCCATCTCCTTCCCACCCTCTCTCTCTTGCGCGCCGCGGGGGTGCGGAGACCCGATTCAAGGGAGGGATGCACTTCCTTCCCGCCGGTGACAGCGCCTCGACGGTGGACGGAGAGAGACCGACTGTCTGCTCTTCAACGTTCGTTCCCGCAGAATTTTCCTCGTCGATTTCGTCTCCCAGTTAGCCACAGATTCGAGTGCACGTTATTTTTTGTCAAGGATAGAAAAAAACTTCTCTGATGCGCCTAATGGGTCTTGAATTCTCGTTTCAGGCTTGACCCATCGGATGTTTATATCGACGAACACTTTTTTATTTCTAAATTCAGAAGGGATGTAGGCTTGTCGCGTGGGGGAGACCTTTGTCACGTGGTGAATCTTCGTCTCTTCTGTATTTATTACCATTATTATTTAAAACGAGTTTTTCCAAATACCCGAACGAAAATTAATGAATATTCAGGAGAACCAGAAGTTTCCTTTCTTAACTTCGATGAGATTTGGAGAGAGAAAAGCGTTCATCTGATTTGGCCTAGCTAGGTGTATCTGAGAATGCAAAGAGCAAAAAAATTCTATGGATCCAAAGGAAACTCGCTAATAACTCTCTCGTTTTACTCGAGAGGGTTGCAGAAGTAGTCTCAGATTTATTATCAGTAGGACTATTATAGGACTAAGATTTGATCAGTGTAATACCCGTTTGACGATTTCGTTTTGAAGTCATATTTTTACACTGACAGAATGTTAATTTTGATGTCCACCTAAAATATTGTTTTTTTACAAGTCTTTATTTCTTCAAAATTTTCCGAGATTACCAAATTCGCAAAACACCCGATTGCGTTTGAAATTCTTTCGAATGGCTAATCGCCTGAAGACAGTTTGAACAGTTTGGTTGCCACATGCCAGGATATCTAAACGACTCTCAGTAATAACATATTTTGAAAAGTTATTTTATATTTCTCTGGACCATAAAGGCGTTGATTGTGTGACACGTGACGTTGACGTCGAAACTTGATAGAGACAGTTAGTCCAGAAGAAATATTTGTGTAAGAAATGTTACATTCACCGACATTCATGACTAAATGAGTCGAAAACAATTATCACCAACCTACGTTCTTCGACGGCTGGTTAAGAAATGTATTTTAAGATTAGATACCCGCAACTGACCAAAATAAAATGCAACGGCATCCAACCGGGCTAAATTGGGAAATCGATGAAAAACAACGTTAAGGAAGGGCACGGTGAGCGGAAATTTTCGTGCTAGAAGTGCGAGGCGATCTTTCGTCCTTATCGTGCACTTCGCCCTAATTAGTATCCATCGTTCGTTGCCAAATGACGCGCGTCCGGTGAGCAAAGAGCTCTCTCATGCTCACAAGACGAGAGCACGGCGAGCAAGATCGCGCGCGCCTGCGCATGCGTCGACGATGACGACGAGTGGTCGTATCGTATGATTTGAAGCGGGCGTTAAGCACTGGAGGAGGGGCACCGCGAATGAATTGCCCCGACTGGTGATGTATCGGACGTCAACTGGGCTTTGTTTTGTGACCGGGTAAATGCGCGGACACGAACCACACTCTAAAATGCTCGCTTTCCGTGCCTCCATTTCGTTCCGCCTTGCCCGAGCGAAAGGTGCGAAGCGGATCATCGGAATTTTGTCCATTAGCAAATGAACATTTCAATCACTTTGAGTTATAAGTGGAGCCCATTTTGGCGGTATATCGGAAACAGACGTTATATCCGTCATAATTTAGCTGTATCAAAGGAAAATTAATTCAGGCATTATTCCAAAGGGAAATTTATTTTTCTGTGGAGTTAGTAATGTGTAGATACGTAGAGCAATAGCTTTAGTGATTGCATCAAACTACCTTGGGAAACTATTAACAAAGGGACGGTTAATAAATAAACTGTCATTAATCACTTCACCGCTAAATTACATTTGGTGTCCTAAGAAATAAATCATCTCTGCTTATTAATCACCCTCCTATATTATCTTGACAGTTCATAATAGCAATTTGCAAATTATCCATGCATTTCCGGTTGATGATGTCTAGTATGTAATTATTAGTTGCTTAAGATAGTATGTGATTAAATATTAGTGACTGAAATCATATTAAGTTGCATATAATTTCACAGAAATGAGCCAATTTTTTACGGTTAATTAGGCTTTTTTCTTCAAATGGAGCAAGATATCCCCGTGTCTATGTGTAAATGTGTGAGTCTGCGAGTTGTGTTAAAAAATTAACGGTAATTTTAATTTTTCGGACAATAATATTTATTTATTCTTATGCATTGATGTTTTCACCTTCAAAGTAGTCCCCAGTGGAGATTATGCACTTGTGCCAGCGTTTCTTTCAATCCCCGAAACATTTTTCAAACTCGATCTTTGAGATAGCCTTTATTTCTTTCAGCGATGCGCTTTTAATGTTATCTACCGCTGTAAAACGACGGCCCTTCAAGGTTATCTTAATTTTTGAACTAGGAAAAAGTCACACGGAGCCATATCTGGCGAATGTGGAGGCTGGGACATCGTTACAGTATTGTTTTTGGCCAAAAATACACGAACAAGCAATAAAGTGTGAGCTGGTGCACTATCGTGGTGCGAAAGTCATTTTGGAACGAATATTGCTGCCACGCGTTTCATACCCAAAAAATTTGAAAAAATGTCATCACATGATCCAATTGATATGCCAACATCATCAGCGACCTCTCTAATTGTGATTCGGCGATTGTTCATAAACATTTCTTTCACTTTTTCCACATTTTCATCGATTGTTGATGTGCTGGGGCGTTCGTCATCTTCAAGGTCCTCACGGCCTTATTGAACACGCCTATACCACTCGTAAACTCTTGTTTTACTCATAGCAGACTCACCATAGGCCTCTGTTAACATTTCACTCACTTTGTTACACTTGATTTCTTTTTTTACGAAAAATTTGATACAAATTCTTTGATCCATATCTTTTAACAAACGAAAATCGCCGAGCCTATAAAACACGTCTAACCTTAGTGGCTGTCGCAGACGAAGTCCACAATGAACAACAGCTTAAAGTCTGAAGTCAACAGATGAAAGTTTTATCATACTTGAGGGGCATGTGTACCAACATAATAAAAAAAATTGACAATCGAACTCTCCAAGCCTGCGAAATAAAAAAATTCCCGTTAATTTTTGAACACACCTCGTTTAGTATATAATTTAATTGGTGACTTGTATTGCATGTTTAAGTGGTGTCTGTATGTTTATGATCTATGAAACTGCAATATAACTCAAATTTGTTCAGCTATTGAGATAATTATTGAGATATCTTTGAGCTATTATTTATAATATCAATGGTTTTAAATTCTCAATCATCTCCTCAAAAGTGCGTTCCCAATGGAGTACAACTCCTTTTCTTAAGGAACCATCTTTTCGGGTCAAGACTCTTAAAAGGAATTTGAATTTTCTAAAATTCTGCTCTTAGTGGCGGCATAGTGGTTTTACTGTTGGACCAGGAATGGTTAAGTTACAAAAATACATGTTACTGTACCGGTTGGGTGGAAAAGAGGTTGGTCTTAAGACTGCCATGAACGGACGTGATCTTTCGTATTACCAGAGCCTTTATCGAGAATAGGATAATTATATGTTTTCGCTGGCCCTTCCGTTGGTATTTACATGGAGAGGAACTCCATTGTTCACCGTTGTGAAGTCGTTAATTTTTATGCATCCACTTGTCTACCGGCAAGCTTTCTTTGAAGCGGCCCAAGCTTTAATAATCCGGCACATAAAATACTCACATTCCTTTGCGATGAACATTTGTCAGAATAAAACTAAAGTAAAAAATATAATATGAACTTCTTCGCATCTGGTCACATTCCATTAAGTTGAAGCCTGTTGTGGAGAACTAAACATTTATTAGAATATAAAAGGAGGCTACTTCGATATGTGATTTCCGGGAGAGTTTCGCGAATCTTTTGAAAAGCAATTTGTTTTCCTCTCATAATGCATATTTTCTCGAATTTTCTTAAGTTTCATGGCTCTTAAAACACAAACAATGTCCCCGTTGTCTTGAGCTATAAATTCAATCTTATGTTCCCAACTCCCATAATACCTTTTTCACGACTTATCTAAAGTTTCACGACTTATCTAAAGTTTCACGACTGATCTCAAGTTTCACGACTCTTTATAACAAAGGTTGTTTCCTGTTGCCAGCAAATATAAATTTGATGCTTTGATTTCAATATTCGTGCATTTTTATTTTTTTTTAGTTTTGTTGCAATCAACAGGTTATTCGTGTTGAGTGGCGATGTAAATCATTGATATGACTGACGCCAAGTTTGTCAAGCCGGACGATCATAAAAGGATACGGTGTCGTCGAATGAGACAGACATTTTCAAAACCCCATGATGTTTCGCCGTCCGTCCGAGCGGCTCTTTTCTGTCAGAGAAATCCATCTTTATAATTCAAACAAGTTTCATGCTGTCATGACATCGATAAGATTGATAGATTGCGGAAGTTGATACTCAATAAAATGCACGCGGAAAAAAATCAGAATTGAAATTTACATTTTGGTGGACGATAAATAGCAATAGGATACGCTATCTCAGCAGAAATCAGATTTATGCTGTTAAAAGTTTAGTACAGCCTGATATGTGATGCTTTAAACTTCAGCTTGTTGTCTTGTTATTAGTTCTGGTAGTTATTTTGCTCAATTTGACTTTGTTTGATCTATTTAGCGGAGAGTTTCGTTACATTTTCTTTTGAAATTGTAAGCGTTTTCCACCAAGAAATTAACATATTAATATGTACCGAGATAATTATGGTAAAAGACTTCCTCATCCTCATGTCGGTGGGCAAACTTCCCTTTTAAACGGATATACCTTTTCGTCGTATTAATTGCAGTGGGTGAAATAAAAACTTAACTATAACCGCTACAAAGATCGAAGCAATGGAAAACCTCCACATTTTATGAAATAAGTAACGAAACCTGAGAATTCAAAGATTTTTTGGAATTATATCCCTAAAGAAATCATCATTTTCGTATTGATATCGCCATTTTACATGGAGAAGTATTTTCCTTCGTACGAAGCAGTTGACACATGCTACGAACCAATTCCGCAATCCGGACTCGCTTTCATCGTTCGTTTTATCTGACCTTGTTTTCACCTGAGGGCGTATAAAAACTGTGTAAATGATTTATGCTAGCTCGCATGCTGCACTTGATGCGTGTACTACCCGGGTCATGGGCCCATCAGGAAAATTAAATTCATGGAAATATATTGACCGGGAAGAGCTTTATGCCATTTTTCATTTCTTAAACCAGACCGGGATACAAGCAAGACTCATAACTTGCTGAGACTTTAACTATATTTTAAAATAAACTGTGGCCATGGCATGGCGGCGGTGCTTTGAATTCCAAAATGGTACAAATTGGACCATACCAAGTACGTTGAAGTACGCTAAACGTATACATTTTTACACAAATTAAAAAATGATAACCTATTTCGAAATGAATCGAATCCATTCTAGCTATAGCGAAATGATATTTTTAATGTTTTCTGATTTACTGAACATTCGATTATCCGACCATTGATCTATTTCCCGATCTGCTCCCTTACATATTGGACGTACATAAGTGAGTCTAGCGTACTTCTACTCACGAAGAAATTGAAGTTGGTATTAGTTTCAATTGTCCAGAAGGTAAGCCAATAAAAAATACAGGAAAATAGGAATTTCGACTGGAAAAATGGCTTGGATGCATAAACCTTGAATCGATGGAAGCATTTGGCTTAATCCATTGTGCTCCCTCGAAGGGCACTGTGCGGTACCTCGGCGGTGGTTTCTTAACGATCCAACCTCGGATCGCCTAAGCGGTTTGGAGCACGCGGCTACTTGAATCTCTCCCCCGCTTCCCTTTGATCCCTTTCGCCCATTGCTTCGACCCCGCCCGGGAGCCATTTATAGTCCGCGACGAGCCAAATGGCCGAGAGGAAGTCGACCTGAAAATGGGAGGTCCTTTTGTTAAAGCTATCCCGCGTTCGTTTCGCCATTAAAACATGACGGTGCCCCGCCTCGCAACGGTCATTGCCGTGAGCGCCCCGGCGGTGTGAGGGATGGGACGGGTTGGCATGGTGCTGAGAAGGAGAGAGAATGAGAGGCAGGGAAAGGAGAGAGCCAAGTTTCGTGGTGGTGAGGGTTTTATGCCTTTTTAATAGCCAAAGCCCCGCGCGAAGTCTCTCTGGGAAAATTGCGACGGAGTTGAGATCCGAGACTAGTAGGAGATATTATAAGCTAGTTTTATTTTCGCGAGAGGAGAAATTTCTTCGGAACGCGAGTAACGGCGAGTACTTTTCTTTTAAACCGTGGGATGAATTGCTTGTGCTCTCGGATATTTTATCTATATTTGGCCATTGGGAAAGGAATTTTTATTTTTGAGAAAGTTGTTTTTACTTCGAGCGCATATCCTAGTCTTCCGAGGAGCTTTTCCTGTTAACGTTCCGTTCAACTCATGGTAATTTGAATGAACGTTAAGTTAGCTTCTGCTATCGACGCACCCAAAACCTGGGTTTCCAACTGATTCCAATGGCTGATTTAAAAATGAGAATTTATTGCGACGCCTAACGTTCTTTCAGTTAGAGTTCGGAGCGTGTCTGAGGAGACTGGCTTAATTAGTTGTTGATGTGTAATATTATTTGGAAATAGTTTATGATCCAGCACTAAGTACTTCCACGAGCCTGCTTTCTTTAACGCGTGTCTTAAGTTGAGCATAGGCATAAATCGTTGGAATATTTCTGCGTTGGAATTTGGGATAAAATTTGATTACTGATTGATTGTGGAGTAATGCAAATGTTTCAATAAAAATATTAAGACTAAATTATTAAAAAGTAAAACAATCTTTACGTATATTTTCTATTTTTTGTGAAATAATTGACATTCATGGCATTCTTCACACGACAAGTTCAACGAAATACTTCAACAATAAATGGAACTATGAATCCCTTAGAAGTACTTGACCCTGTTGTGAAATATACGAGTACTTGTACACGTAAATTTATTATATAGTGTTTAGAGGATTAGAACTTGCTGGGCTTGTATATTTTTGTCGTTATTTTAAAGTAGTTGTTCTAACTTTGACTTCCGCTCCAGATCATGTGTTGGAAAGCATTCCTGGGGGGGGGGGTTGCAATATATTCCACGATTTGAAAGAATAAATTATGTTTAAAAGATTACGAGATTTGAAACAAGCAAGAGAATAGACGTTATTAATTAAACTCATTGTAATTTTTTTCTCTCATTTCAGGTAATTCTACTTCATTTCTTCGCAATTTTGGCTGATTGGTCTCCGTTTTGTTGTCATTAAAATGGGTGAGTGTCCATTTCTTATGCTTCACTTGAAATCCAGGGATGGCTCTTCAGTAGTTCTCCGCTAGCGATAAACGTTTATCGTAACTTCAATAATTCCGTTTGGGGAGTATTTTTTCCAACTTCGATTGATAAGATGGAAGGCCAATGAAAAAAATAATGAATTTAATCAGACATCTAACTTTACTGTCCAAATTACCAGCACAGGATCATTGGTTTCGGGTTACAATGCTTGTATTGTAAGATTTGGTGACTGGGAGAGGATTTTTAAATTCCTTAATGTGCTTTAGGGAATATGGGCGGAAACTTGACGGCCATTGGAAGTGACAACTTATCTCAGCCTTAAAGAAAATTTTCCGAGAAAATTTTCCAAGAAAATGTGCTAGCTGAGAAATAGAAAATAAATTTCATTTTCCTATAAACATTTTTTTATCTTTTTTTCTTAGTTTCAATCGAAAATGTTCTCCCTATTAAAGGTAGGTTTTGGATGACCTTAATACCTATTACCTTCTGCGTATCGTGAGTTATTCTTGTTCTTTAGCCGACAATATTCAGTTCTTCTCAACTCGTTGTTTACGTTTATACGTTGGTATGCCACTCAATCTTATCTAGGATATCATATCTATTCAATTTCCGTATTTACTAGGTCTGTACTAGTAGACTGAGATATGATTTACGTGCCACTTGCAATAAAAAACGTTTCTATTGCAAAGTTCGTTAAGACGAGTAATCAGTTGGCAAAGTGTGAAATATTCGAAATTATTATCGAAGATGGTTTCTTCTGTTGCATGATATCTTAAGTCTAATTTAACATTATAATTTATGATAAAATGAACACCTGTTGTACCAGTATTACTATAAAGTATAATTGGAACGTGACTATTAAGAGAACATATTTACTGTCATATCTAGTCGGAGACCGCATCTGAGTGGCTTTATGACAGGGCTTGAAAACCATTACTCATATATTTAGATTTATCAATTCTTTGACTGTAGGAACACCTATTTATTCTTGTCTTCTTTAGATCATTTTAGCGTGTTCTTCCTGCATGCTCTCCAAAATAACTTTTCTCTTCCGAACTCTCCTCCTTTGGCATATTATTCTCCCTTATAGGATATACTTTAGCCATTATCTTTTCAAGAGCTACTCCATGGCTTCCCCGTCTTCCAGATACTCATTCTTTCTTCGATACGCAGTAACATCCAGATTTTCTTCTTCCTCATCAAGATGAGGAGAGCACATAAAAGTCCGTTTTCCATCATCTTCCTAAGCCATATCTTAATAGTCTCCATCTACGCTTATCTCCTTACCTAAAAGAACAAAGTTCTGACTTATAGAGAACTATGCTTCATGCTAAAGACGTCGATAGTATTTTATTTATGTCCCTACTTAGAATTTCAGTCATTAATTTACCTCTTTATTAATTTTCATTCTCAGTAATAAATCGATATAAACTTTTAAAATGCCACAGGACGAGGGACAATTTACGAACCAGTTTCAACGAGTGATCATAATCTTCGTTTGATAATTCTGGACGTGAATATGATGACAATTCATTGGACCCGGGGTCGTGAGTTGTTTTTTGTTTCAATAAAGCCAATATGTTCGTAATTTCATTTCCACTATACCCATTTTCGTCCAAAATACTGCCCAAATTAGAGGACATTTTTCTCCGTCGTAACTGATGACCTATAAATTTAATGAAAGTAACCCAAAATTTCTGTACTTTCCTCATCCGAAATGTCTTACGTTCGAGAATGACAACAATACGAGTAGATATACTTAATTGCTAGAGCTTTATCAACCGAGCTGACGCAGTTATATCTCCGCTTATTTAAATTCCTACTTCCGTTCCAAAATACCCCTCTTGAAATTTCTTCGGTGTGGTAGTTAGCAAGGATAAGCAATAGTGGGTAGCCTTGCCTTACTTTCCTTCATATCACTAACCTTACCTTAGCTTAGGCTAGGCCTGCTTCTGAAGTGTAATTATTTATCGGTAATTATGCCCAATCTTTTCTGTTGAAATTCTTGAAGCAAGCAAGGCCATTCCATTTGTGTATACAGGGATGGAAAATAAATGTGAATCAATTTGAAATGTAGTTAATGCATGGAGTGCTTATTTTCTTCGAATGATTATTTCACTGCGAAATTCCTGTATTTCGGTGCTCACTAGCAAATGATCGACTCCGTTCAAGTAGCAGTCGCGGCATTTCCCACAGTGTTTTGTATTATTCATATAATTTTTGTAACGTCTTTTGATTGGTTCCGGTGATTCGTTTGATATACCGGTTTGCGTTTAGGTTCTTAGATTTTTTAGACTTATTTAGTTAAATTGTGTAAATAGAACCAACATTCGCATATCAACAGTGTCTCTTACACTAACTCTTGGTTCCAAACCTTGCTAATTAAAGTGTACCTAGAACGTTTTAATATTTCGCCCATTGGCAAATGTCAATGGTACAGATTGTATGTCGAGTTTTGCTGAAAATAAAGGAAAGGTGGGAAGATGAAAAAATTAAAGCAATCATCGGTATTAGGATTTTGACGGGAAGGAATCCACGCAGAGGATTTAACGTTCAATCTCGCATTCAAAGGACGATCACTTTCATTTCTCACCACATCTAGAAGGAGAACGGAATGCATTTGAAATACCTTGCCTCTTCCAGTAAATGATGTCGGTCCCTCAACATTGGAAAGCTCTTTTCCTGTGAAGGTGTTTGCGGTATTCCAGTCTGGAAGGCTGAATTTCGGGATACCTCTGCTCCTTGATTTTCTAATGGCCACTACGTCGCAGACTTCCTCGGGCCAGGCTGAAGTACGAGTTAGTTCATTTTCAGTTCGGATTGAAGCCCCTGCTCAAAGGAATCCCGAAATTCAGCCTTCCAGTTATAGGCAGTCATCGCTTGTGCCTTCTAAACGCCGCTCCAATCCTGTCCCCCATCAGCAGATCCAAATCGTGGAAATTCATTCGTTCGGAGAAAGAAACCCATTTATTTCTTGCTCCCGGCAGATACATATTTTATTGCATTTCCTACACTTTACGCTTGAACCTGCTCCATTTTCGGCTTTAATCGTGTTCTGCCGACCCGGGATACTTGCATCTTAACAACTGTCAACTTCCTGGTCATAAATCAGCATCAGCGATTCCGCCAAACCAAGTGAAACAACTAATTTTTTTTGTTCGCGTTCGTCTCTCCCGGCGTCCACGTTCCGCTCTCTCCCGCTCTTAATTTGTTCTGTATTTGGTTCGGAGCTCATTCAAGTGGCTTGCGAATCTTAAAATTGTTGCATCTCACCCGTGAGCAGCCTCTTCTAGAGAACAGTCGTCGCGGTGACGTGAGTTGCTAGTGAGGGAGTCGTCGGAGGATGGAGCCGGAGGGATGAATGGTGATCCGCTGAAAGCTCCCGTCTTCCTCCCAACTCCACGGATTTTCCCTTCGCGTTCTTTCGCGCTTTTCCCGCGTTTTATCGCCCCTCGGAAGGTATCTTCGAGTTGTTTGAAACGGGAAATGCGCCTCGCGAGCCGCCTCGTTTGTCTCACTCCAATCGGTCGCTCCATGCCAACTTATTTTCGCGGACTCTGCAGCAGTGCGCCTCGCTCGTCCCCACAGGGCATACTACGTCCTCCCCCAACCCCTGCCCTCATTTATCCCTCTTTCTCCCTGAGTGCCTATCTCAAACTTCCCAAGGAATGACTTCCAGATGGGTTCTGGCGTAGCCGGGTGCTCCAGGTGGCCGCGTGGGAGAAACATGAGAATGTTTTCGTAATCGCGTGAACTTCAGAGCCCTTCGCGGGCTCTTTTAATGCATGATCCCATATGAATTCAGTGTTTAAGCACACCTCGCATGACCATCCTCGCTTGCGTTCGATAACCAGGTGGGAAGAACACCTTTCATCGTATTAATATTTCGTTGTGTTTATTTGAAATTACTATCACTCGGTCTGAAAGGGAAATTTTCATTTTTTTTGACGTGGGCAACCTAGGCGTAACAGGACACAATAAAATCATGAAACAATGCCGAAGGATTTCATTGATAAAATGATAGCGATGGAAAAGATCTGAAATAGATTACGTTCATTCCATTTAGTGCCGAATGCTTAGATTTTTCGCGTTTCTAATGGAGTTAAAACGTTTTAGCCTTCCCGGAACGTTCGATAATTCTTTTACCGAATTCTCTACCGCATTATCTCTAACTGAATTATGACTAATTTTCATACGTAGCTCTCACTTGATCTTTTAGTGTAAACATAATCACCGATACAAGTAATTTCAATGCGAATTTGCGATTTTAACACATGAAATTAATTTATTTTGGTATTCTTGTATTTTAGAAAAAACTAACGGTGAATTTCTCTGCTAATTTTAACTTAAATAACCTCAAATCGATTTTCTTACATATTTAATTGATTTTGATGTGAATCATTGCTCAAAGGCATCAAGATACTCGCGTTTAACGGAAATGATTGTGTTGATTCGTTTGACGAGATATATTTTTTATTGTGAATAAATGAAAGTTTATACTCAGCTAACCGAGTTAAAATTTATGACACGTTATTTTTTTGCTAGAAAATCCATTAGTATTTCCTTTTGCCCACGTCGAGAGACAAATCTAGAAAGAAGATTGCATTTGTGAATTTCAACTCACGGACCTCTCTTCTCGTATTTTTTGCCGTAATATATTCATTCTTCTGTGGGGATAATCTTCTGTCTCAGCTATAATTCCTTTCGTAACAATAATATAGTATCTTCTTCTCAAGAGATAGGATCGGTAAATTGAACGGAGTGGGGGAAGGGGCGAACTACTGGAAGTCATTAGCGCGTCTGCAAAAACTTGTTTTGCCATCGTCGCACTCTGATTAGCCGAAACCCTCAGGGTACTATTATTCTAGGATCCCCGTTATGAGAACGGCATGACTACTAAGTTACCCGGCGCCATCGTCGACGGCCGCATCCTTTTTTGTTAACGTTCGCGTCGGGTTCCCTCTTCCCTCCGCACTTATGTTATTTCAACGCCTACACCTTGCCTCAAATTTTATTCATCCCGTCCACCCTCTTCCGCTCCCGCCCCACTCCCATCTCTGTCTGCGGTTGATATCATCTCCGTTCCATTTATGGTTGGGATCTGCGTAGGCCTTTCCCTCCGGTTTAGTCTCGATGTACTACGCCTCCCTCATAATAATGTACTGTATTTCCGTGTGATGTGAACATGCGTCTCTCCTCTCGTTCTCGAACCGTTTTCGGGTTTCGATGCTGAGGTCAACCTTCCTGAGCGCAGATCGCAACCCGCATTTTCATTTTAGACCATTCAAAACTGATGCTACGCTTTCAGTTCGCTAGTTTTCCCGCTACGGATGACAAATCCTCGATATTTTTCCGGGTGTATTTTTTATGCTTAAAGTTTTGCTGTTTTGGTTTCTATGCATTCCCCGTGCATATCGCTAAGAGTTGGCTTAGTATGACGCGAGAGGAAATCCGCGCCGTAATCAGTTTGTACAAATAACACCTTCCAATGCTTTTTAGATCATTCATAATTCAGACGATGAGATCCACGATATCGATGCCATTTAAGGTGTGTTAAATTGGAACTCCGAGGACTTCATCATTAGTCATTGCACGTCATTTACTGTGCGACATTTGTAGGAGCTTTGAATATGTCTAATTATGGCGTAGGTTTATGCGTCATTTCACTGATGTACACAACGGAAAATTCCCTTGAAATGTTTAACTTTGAAGACCTACAAACAAGCACTCTCTTAAGCCGTTCGATTGATACCAGGCTGTAACTCAATATGTCATGCATTTAGCATTCTTGTGATAGATGTTTTTGCAAAAGCGCCTCTGCACGAGAGATTTAGCTGAATAGCGTCACCGAATGGTGATTTTAGCCTCTGCTCCAGAATAGAGATTGTCTCAAAAGGAGAGTACACCACGCGTAGGTCTGCTGGTGCGGGCTAATTAGGTCGTCGGCGAGGAGTTTGCGAACTAGAAACAGCGAATGCCTCACGAAAGCAGTAAGAGTCCCTCTTGGTTTCAAGGGCCGTATAAGACGGGTCCTGCAGTAGCCGTTCCTACCACCGGCCCATCCTCCAATTAGAGGCTTTGTCGGAGGAACCGACAAAAGACTCAGTCGTTCCCGTCAAAGTGAGAGAGCTCACTCATGCAACAAAAGTTGGGCAAGGCTGGTAGGGAGGGAACCCAAAAACTGAGAATCAGCTCATGATTTAAGAGTGTACGATTGGTGTATTCATAAGTCATGAGGGAGCATTAATTTGGCAGCAACTGTCCATAAAAACTGAAAATTTGCAATACCAAAAGACATACCAGCAGCAGTATACATATATATAACTTTTGGACGGCACAATAGAACACAGAATAAAACAGATAACACGTAAAAGGACACTCACACTGTAGATGATTTAAGCTTTCGGCCTACTCCGAGGTCTTCTTCAGGTCAGACTCATATTTACATTATCTGTTTTATTCTGTGTTCTATTGTGCCGTCCAAAAGTTATATTGCTCTCGTGAGTACTTCCGCATCATCTATATATATATATATATATATATATATATATATATATATATATATATATATATATATATATATATATATATATACTCTGATGACGACGACCGGGCCGACGAAACGTCAATATATACTGTGAGTGTCCTTCCTTTATGTTTCTGTGTGTTAAATATTTTGTATCCGTGTGTTGGTATGTTTGTGCGTCGCCGATGAGCGTCAATTTCAAAGATATAGCCGCTCCAGGCGCGCCCAGCACCGCTCTGATGGGCTGCGATTGGAGGGGGATATATTGGCATGCGACGCTGAAAAAGGCAGTCGGCTCTGAGCTGTGGTGTAGTGAGGAGCTCTGTTAACGCGAACCTCCACGCTCGACCCACGTCACGGAACGCGATGCCGAAGTTTTTGGAGCAGCGTTATTCCATCAAATTTGCGGTAAAGCTTGGGAAATCGTCTACCGAAACTGTCGGTATGATTAACCAGGCTTACCCAGAAATCAGCCATGTCCAGAAACATGATCTTTCGGTGGCACAAGATGTTCGTGGAGGGTAGAGAAGAGGTCGACGACGAACCACGGCCTGGACGCCCATCAACGACACTCACCGACGAAAATGTGCGAAAAGTTCGCGATGTACTGAACTCTGATCGTCGTCTTAGTGTTCGGATGATAGCAGAGCAGTGTAATGTGTCAAAAACAATAGTGCACGAGATTATTAGGGACCAATTACAGATCCGAAAAATTTGTGCAAAGTTTATGCCGGAAGTGCTCAGTGATGATCAAAGACTCAATCGTTTTGAAATCGCGACACAACTTGCGGATCACTGCAAAAATGATCCACATTTTTTAGAGAACGTTTATGTTCCCGAAGATAATGAGGAGTTTGAAAGGAACGCGATACGGGACTTTGGACGCCATCAAAGAGGCCATGAGGACTTGTCTTCGAGAGATTCCCGATGATGCCTTCGCGGGAGCGTTCCACGAATGGGAACGCCGCTGGAACAAGTGTATCGACTCACAAGGGTCCTATTTTGAGGAACATTAGCTTAAGATATGTAAAAGTGTAATAAATTTTTTTTCCTGAGCTCAGTACACTTATTTTCCGGACGAACCCTGTATATGTTACACAGTAAACCATAAACACAGTAATCAACCCGAAGGTCGGTTTAGTAGGTGATGGTAGAGCTCACCCATGTACATGTACTTTCCCTGTACCGGTTATGGTTTCCCAGGAAGATCTGGTACCCGGAAAATCAACTAGCTTGGGTGGAGCTGCAGGTGCCCAGAGTGCCATGCCCGGGAATCGAACCCGGGACCCTCCGGTCGGTAGTCCAACGCTCTACCCACTAGACCACCGCGACCTGCTATATATATATATATATATATATATATAGATATATAAGATAATAAATATTACACACACAGAAACATAAAAGAAGGACACTTACAGTAGATATTTACATTTCGACGGCACGGTCATCGTCATTGTTTGTGTGTTTGTTCGTCGCCGGAGAGCGTCATTTTTAAGATTATATATATATATATATATATATATATTCATTCAAACATAGAAATAGGTAGGAGATAGAGGTAGGTCTAAAAATTTTTCCTCAACCGGGACTTGAACATCGGACCTTCCACTTGCCGGGAGGATGTGCTACCAATTACACCACCGAGGAAACCTAATTTACACTGAGATCTACGATGTTTTAAAACACCCAAGTGCTCCGAATCATTGGCCAAAGGAAGGCTTTATTTTAACATTCGTGATCTGCTCAAAAACCGCCTTCCCCACATGTCCTGTGTTCGCCTTTTATGTGTTTTCCTATCCCCTTTCCTTACACCTATTTCTATGTTTGAATGAATATTTGTGCGCCGTATGGCGGGACTTCGTATTTGAATGTATATATGTATATATATATATATATATATACACATATATATATATATATATATATATTTGAGAGATATAGGAGTAAGCAAGATCTCGGACTTTCACTCCGAAATCATTGCCAGTCCCTTTCTTAAGCCTGAGATTGGGACTGAAAATACGTGCTTTCTGGACGCACAAATTTTGTTTGCTGACTTGTTGACTACATCTTCCCCCTGCGATAGAGTCTAAATTTAGAAACTTCTACTAGTTTATATCCTCATAACATTCTGAAATCGGAGAAAATAAAATTAATTTTCAAGAAACGTCGGACCTAGTGCAACAGAATGAGCAGACCCACAAATGGCAACCACCTGGCATCGACGAAGAAAGTAGACTGTTGAGTTCGTGATAACGTCTTTGATCGCAAACAAAAATTAAAAAAAGATGAAAGGCCTTGGGATTACAATTGGGTACGTGATCATATGTCTGATCTCAAACAAAAATTAGAAAAAAACTGATGTAAGTCCTTGGGATTCCCCGCAAGGTGGCGTGTGATCTCTCCAGCTTATCCCGCATTTGCATCCATCACATTAATTCGAAAATGCCCCGCGCCATTATGTCATTCCAGTGATGATGGAGTCATCTACTGAGATATCGTTGAGAAAATGGGCTGTTAGTCACTTTCAATCGCTCTCGACGGTATTATCAATCAGTGTCCAGAGTAAGGACTCGAGCACAGTCAAGAAAAGTTTGCTTAGTATGAGAACGAATAATAAGGGATGTATTTTAAGGGAAAGGTTAAGAAGTTTTATTTCGTGTTGTTCAGAATTCACCTTGAATATGAGTTTTTGAGAGCCTTATTAGGATTTCATTTCGGAATTGAACAGGATGCAAGGAAATGCTGATACTTTCGCGAAGAATTGTTACGATGGAGCGATAAGCAAAATATTTGTATTGTTTATTCTATTTGGGGAAACACTGGAAGCATGGCGATTACTAAAGAGGCTTAAATTTTTATAAAATTACAAACCATTCAACTTAAACTCTGATAAAGAAATGGTAATTTTGGTGCAATATTAGTGTGAGAATTTAAAGGATATTTGGTGCAGAATCGACCGATATAAGGAATCATTTTTCTCTGGAACGATTCGAGACGAAAAATGTTAGAAATATAATATGCGTGTGTATAAAAACTGAACTTCCCGAACGCATATAATCACTCGATGTTTCGTGACGTAACACCCTCTGTCAAGCTCCCTCGCGGCGGTTTTACAGGATATGATGTAGAGTTGTGACCTAGGATGGCGTTATTTGTTGCCAAACAAAGTTCATAATATATCATCCAGACATCTGTTTGGATAACTATAATTTTCCCCCAGCCATTCAAAATATTAGAACGGGAGCAAATCGATATCACAGGATCTATTTCGGAACATTTCAACGGAAATTAAAGGAGGGAATAATTCTAAGCCCCACTAACCTTATAAATATTAGGAAAATCAGTGTAATAGGAGAAGAAAAATAACATTCGAGAAAACCGATAACTTAAATGCTCTTTTCTACGCACAGTCTCCACCACAGGAGTAGGAAATATGTACTTCTAAAAATAAACTGAAGAGCGTCTGCCTTTAAATTTCATGAGAACGCAATCAAAGGCGCAATCGCCGGGTTCAACTGGGCAAGTTCTTTTGTCTAGACCACTTAAGAGTATCGTTTTATATGCCATTTGTTTCATAGCAGAGGGTATTTTACGAGTGCTGTCAAGAAAGTAACTCAGGTTTCGGCACCAAGACGGTGGCTCTAGCACTACCCACCGCTACGATAGACCGAAACGTAAGTTACCTTTTGGTCAGCCCTCGTACATAAAATCAAGCATATCAAGTGTTCATTCATTAAAACTATACAAAAGTTTAGTGCCGCATAATTCATTAAGTTTTAAAATTCATAATGGGGTAATATTTTTCTTATTTATATTGATCAGCCATTACCGTTAGTTCCTTTATTGATGGTAGGTACCCAAGCGAACCGCAGCTGAGTAAGGTTGGGCAACACTGCTCCATTAAACAACCTTTTCTATTCTCGACCGCCCCTTCTCCCTTCCTCGCATTTTCTTTTTCTGCGATTAACGTTGTGAAATGGACGGAAAATGTAATAATCGTCGGAAACTGGTATGCAGCGTATGAAGCCGTGAGGGACAAATATTGATAAGGAGAACAGTGGGAAATAACAATGTGAAGAAGGCTATTGACGAAGAGAAATACGTTTGTGAGTTTCACAATATTACTTCAAAATCTAGTCGTCTAGAAATCTAAGAAGTACAAAGGAGGAGAGATAGGCAAGTACAGATTTAAAATTCACTCTTATCTTTTTACAGCAAAGTTTCAATAATTAAACAAAATAGTGAATGAAATCTCCGGGGATGAATATTGATAGTGATCACAATATAATGCTAACAGGGGGCCGACATGAAATCGAGAAACTAAAATAAATTTAAAGAAACAACGAAGAAGCATTGGTAATTTGAAGAAAAACATTGAACTCCAAGGAGTAATTGAGAAAGAAATTGAAACCTGGAATTGATATCAGGAAAATAGCAAGGTATAAAGAATGGGATTTCGTAAGCCGAAAAATACACCATAAGCGAAAGGAAATCTGTTAAATTCTAATCGCGGGTTAAAGACAGAGTAGTTCATTGAATTGAAAAGTGAATTTAGCATAAAATTACAAAGATTGAGATAGATAAAAATATCACAAAAGATAAGAGTAGTGAACCCGACCAAGAGGCGAGAAAAGTCTTAGAAGATTTGTTCGAGAAATCTGCGGGAACAGGTACTACATAACCTTCACCATGGAAAAGATTATGCATCTTAAAGAACATTGAGACACCGCTTAAATGAACTCTGGAAAAACGCGATTCGAGGTGGTGGCGTTGATATTATAGTTGGAGATGAAGGGAACGAATTTAAGGGTATTAAGAGGACCGTTATGATGGTAAAAATAACCACGCCAGAAAGTCGTAATAGGTGGGAGTTGTTGAGGGCAATAAAAATGGGATCAAGGAGATGATAGTTGGAGCTTTAGTGAAGGAGTTATGGACTAACAATACTCGAAAAATGGACTACTTAGTAATGAAAAATGCCATCGGGGCTGGATGAAATATTATAGAAATAAAAAACTGGGGAAATAAGATTTGACGCCTATATACGACCTCGTATAAGACCTAATATATAATATTTATGTGACAGAACATGGAGATGGGCTTTAACGGGAATGTTATCGTCCTCATGCTAAAAAAGTTTAGACTTATATGAAAACTGAAATTGACGATCCATTTATTAAAGACTATGTCAAGAATAGTCTCGGGCGGAACGGAGAGGAAAGCTGGAGACAATTTAATTTGAAGTCAAGCGAAGTAGAGGAAAAAGAGAAGCGTCAACTGGTCTTAGATTTTGCGTAGGCAAGATTAAATTACTTTTGCATACCCAGGACCGGAGATAACTTTTGAGATAATGGATTGGAGTATAATGCTAGCCACGAATAGTAGAAGAAATTGCATTTGGCCGCAGAGACAGAAGATCGGTAGACGCTGTCCATAAAGAGCAGGTTGCAGTGATTGGATGCGGTGAAGACAGGCAGGAAACTCAAGAAAGGAGGAAGGAAGGGTTGCTCATTATCACTCTCGATCTCCAACGTATGCATTGAGAGGGCGATGAATGAGATCAAAGAAATGATAAAATGCGGCGTACGAATGCACCGAGAGAAGATGGCTACGCTGCAATTTTGAAGCGACACCACTAAATGAAGCTGAAAAGAAGGAATCGCTGACAAGAATTCCAGCATGCACCAAGAATATGATGAAAAAACAAAATCTGAGGATAATAAATAAGAAATAAAAAACTAAGTTAGAAATAACAGATTCAGGCGTAACATGTTGGAAATCTTTCGTGATGAAAGAAAACTAGGCTTTTTTTACGACCTAGGTATCGTTACAACTTAGCATCTTCAGGTAAATTGCAATTCACCTGAAGATGTACAACGCTGTAACGAAACCTAGACCGTAATAAAAAACTTCTATGTGAAAAAGCTAAGTGTCTTCTTTCATAAATGAGTAATGGCCTTCAGTCAAAGTAAGGAAGATAATATATAAATAGTTCTAAGGAAAGATGCATTAGAATAGGCGTAATTTTTTCTGAATACGCGGCAAGATCACCAGGAAAAGAAGACGTGAGAGGGATACAGTAAACATAATATCATTGGCAAATAAGGCTTGTAATCAAAAGAAACAAAAATCGACAGCAAATAGTACTAATCTTGACATGAAGTATGGGAGCGTTAAAACTTTAAAGGTTTACTTTTTCTACGGTTTTGGGGACGTAAACGATGGGACATTTCGAAAGAAGAAGACAAGAAGTCGGGGAAATGTGCAGTTACAATAAAAATGATGAAAACAAAATGGATCGAGTGGCAAATGAAGAAATGCATCGGAGAGGGGGGAGGAGAGAAACCCGTGGAAGACACGAGAAGAGGAGAGAAACTAATTGGACACATCCTGAGGCACGATAGTTAATAAGAGACCGTAATTGAAGGAGCCAGAGAGGGGAGGATTTACGGAGGATGGCGAAGGATGGATTGCGCGGAGTGGGTGATGGAAGACTTCGGCAAGGGAAACTATGAATGAATGAAGAGATTGGCAGGTAACAGGATAGCTCGGAGGGCTGCAACAAACCAATCCTCGGATTGATAACCCGTGATGAAGGTGAAACAACCCCCAGTGCCATTCCGATTGCCCTTATTCTCTTCGCTTCCCTCTTCTCCCCCAAACCACGCCGCCCCCCCCCCCGAGGGATCGGTGAGAATCCTACCCTTCAGAGGACGAAAGGCTAGTGGGTGTGCTGCGCTGTGTAAAACCGTGGCGGCTTCCTCCTCCGCTCCCCGCGGGGTCGGTGGAGACGGGAGAAGCGGCTGCAGCGAAGGCCGGTGTGGGGAGTCTCGCGACCGCTGTGGATGCATTCAGTGCTCTCGTGGAATGGGTTTTTCCCTCTCTCTCTTTCCGTCTTTTCACTCTCGAGGGGAAGAGAAATTAATGGGCCGGACGCAATCAAGTAATCGTTAGTCTTCCTCCGACCGCCTCTCCCCCTCGCCGACCTACCCCTCTTCCACACACGCACCCTCCCCCCACTGCGAAGTGGTCGGTTAAAGACCTGGTCGCCCGTGAGCACGTTTGCAATTTACTTTATCGATTTATGCGCCTGCTCCCTCCCATTGTGCTGCTAATAAGAAAGCTTGGAATCAGACGCAGTTTTCGGAGCGGTCTTGTCTCTTAGTGTTGTGTTGTTTTGACGGTAATTGGTCGTGGATGTGGTCGAGGTGAAGTGATAATCGCGTCGGGACTTAACGATTCGCAAAACTTGCTCCCCGAGTTTTTCTTTCCGCTTCTTGTACCGTCGTACTTGTAGTCTGATGTTTTAAGTAAATTGCTTCATTACGTCCCTTTCACATTATGAAATATTTCCCCTTTCGTCCGCATTACAAGGAGTACCTTTACCGTTTTAATGAAGTGGCTACTGAATAATAAAACGAGTTGCTAATTTTTATATGGAAATGGAACTAATGAAGATAATAAATTTCAACCCTCTTGATATTTTTAGTAGAAGAATATTCTATAACTTGGAAACATAAGTGGAGAAAATAAATTCAAAATGAACAAACAGGAAGGGTATTTTTACTATGGGACTTACACTGGGTATTTATAGCTTTATAACGCTCCCCAAAACGTAATTTTACGACCGCAATTAATTTTTAGACACTGAACAATGCGTGTGAAGGATTTATGTCCAAATAAATTGCCCACTTCGCTTCTTCATGCTTGTTGTCCCCATGCATTTTGTTCAAAATACTTCTTTTTTTTCTCCTACATTCTCACTTATCAAATTATTTTTAAACCCTTTATCCCCTTTGATATCCCCTTTATCTTCTCCCCATCCCACTTTAACCGTCGTCTCCGTTTCGCTACTCCAGTTTGTCTTTTAACGCTTTTTTTGCGGAGTATTTAATTTATTTTCCTGTCTTCGGTATTTTCTCTTTCCCTGCGTCTCGATAGACTCGTAATCCCTAAACCTCTCTCCTTAAGTATCAAATATATGTACCATTCCGTTGATAATGATAACGTTTCACGTGGAAAAGTATTTCTTTTGCTCGCAACTAGTGCCCTGTAAACCATTTATGTCGGTATCTTAAAAGTATATCCTGGTAAAGCCAATCTTTTTCTTCTTTTCATTTTTCAAAATGAATCCCAAGTACAGCTGAACGGCATGAATTGTAAACGTTATAACTCTTGAGTTCCTGCATTGACATTTACCTTTCCCACTATCGAGAACCCATATTTTTTTGCTCTACGCTTTTGGTTGATAATTTCACGTTTAACTTGTCATTTATTGCGTTGTTTGATATTTAGAACCGCAATCGTAAATGAGGGATCAATGATTTAGTGACTTACCCCATGCAGAAATATCTCATTTTTTCTTGCCCCTAAATTGAAAAATAATAATTTTAACAGTTACCATTGCAAATACGAGGGTTGTCCAGAAATTAAACTCCATTTACGTGTAACCTGAGAAGTTGCGGATGGAGTCGAGTTGACGGATACAGTAGGTCAGTGCGCCTCGAACTGCAGTGTTTGGAAGGTCGCGCCGCTTGTCGTTTGTTTACAATAGCGAGTCAAAATGAACATTACAATCGAAATTCCCGCCAAATGTGAAGTCCGTTCAGTGATGAGTTTTTTACTGATAAAAAAAACTTCAAAACTGCTGACATCCATCATTGGGAAATTTGTGCTCCTTGCGGACGAAATGTGAAGAGTTACAAGAGTTATGCATCAGTGTTGTCATTTGTCTAAGAGTAAATAAATATCCATATGATAAATGTCCATTATGATGATTAAAGTGGACGCCAGTGGTGAACAATTAAATGTGCCGGAAAATTGACGAACAGTTTGTGAAAACCGATGTTTCAGAAATTTTAAGAAAGTTTTCCACAGTTTCCTGCGACTCTGTTGCATGGAAACACGACTGAAAATTAGGCTACAACATGTTTTGTTCTCGTCTCGACAAGGAACTTGAAGCTCCCATCGTCGATTGGCTGTGATCTGCAGAATTTGAATGAATTTGAAAACTAGTTCGGAGGTATCAAAAATGTTTAAATCTGTTTGGCGAATATGCAAAAAAAAGTAGTAATAGGATATTTTAGGAGAAAGTAATAAATTTTCTGTATCTATTCCAGTGTATATGTGTATCCATAAATTTGAACCCAATAAAAGATTTCTCCCCCATATTGTCGTGTTTACAAATGCCTTCGCTGTTGAATGCTAACATTTTAGAATATAAAAATAGAAGTAGTTTTTTGAGCGAGGATGTAATCGGAAGCTCCAAATATGTCTTATTTGACATGTCTGCGGGATGAGAAACAACTCGACTTAGCGTAACACGTAGCATTTCCAAGTTATCTTTTCTCGCCCATCTTCGTTTTCTTGTGATATCAAGATTGCTCGTAGAGACCCGATCACAAATGAGATAAGCATTAAAAGTTAATATTAAGTAAAAATAAAAATTTTGATTCGAATCGCTTTTTGAGTTTCCTAAGTTTATGCTGACAGTGTACGTGTGGGTATGTCGGATTACACTAATTCGGAAAATACTTATAAGGTCTTCGAAAAAACGGCTCATTAAGACGAGATATATGATTCGCGGATAGTAAAACATTCATTCGCCAAAAATATGTTTGATCAATTTCCACATATATTATTTTTGTCAATGTTATTAAAATATTAATTTTATAAATCGTCGCCTAAAAGGCTTTCCTTACTTTTTCAGCGCCAAAAATAAGAATAACGGTCCTCTCGATTACGTATAACAGTGCAATTTGATAGAATTTTCATGAACTGCCACCGATCTAAATATTAGTGATCTACATGAGTTGCGCCTTGATATATTGAGATAACAGGACGAACAAAGTAAAGATTAGATTGAACTTTCCTAATGTTTGAGACACTTAGGAATGCCTAGCGGAATCAATACGAGTAGAGTTACCTCGTAAAAAAATCATCGCAAATATTTTATATATTTTTTAAAGGTTCAAACTACTCGTACGTGGTATAGGGTAAGGGTTACTCTGATTTCACTAGCAGCAGTGATGTAATCAGAGTATTTTTTTCCCCACAACGTGATTTTTTTCTTATCCTCCAACATAAATTGGATGAAGTTAATGGGGTGTAGTATTCATGTCTGAGGTTGGTATTCTTTTCAGAGAGATAAGTAACCCTTCAGGTTGTTTTTGGTTTCTTCTTCGGCGTTTGAATACGTTTCCAACAGAGAGAGAGAGAGCGGTTTCACTGCGAAGACAGTAAAACACTACGGGATGTTGTAAATTGCGGAAATTTATATAGAAAGATCGGATTCGGCGGTATCCAGATTAAGGAATACCTTGCAAATCACACTGTCGGTAGCTCCGTGGTGATCACCGAATAGAATGTGTGCGCTCTTCGTGTTCCAGTTTCCAATGAGAGTGACTGTTACCTACACGAAAGGCTTTGCTTTCTTAAATTTTGGGTACTGTATTAGATGCTATGAGATCATTTATCCTAAAAGCGATTTCGAAACTTCTTGGCCCTGTTTCCAGTGCATACATTGAAACAATTCCTACTCTGCTATTTTGCTAATGGCCGCAAAAGGATCATTTCACGCATTTAAGTATTATTTACGCTCCGTAGATTGTGATAGTACTTAAATTATTTCCTTCTGAGTACAATTGTTTTTATTATGTTTCAGTTTTTTATTAAGATATAAATGGTCTGTCCTAAAAAATAAGTTGAATAAATTGGGGCAAAACTTTATCGCAGATCAAAGCATAAATTACTGAAGCTCTTGAACCCAGCACCCTACTGCATCAACACGCTGATGTCAGCGCCTCTGCCACGCTTCTGGTACGCTTCCTGGAAGGCGTCAACGGGAATCTCGTTCAGGCACCTCTTCACGACCTCTTTGACATAATCCAGCGGTCCAAAATGGTACTCAAAGGCCCATATCTCGTCACAAGTAACCATCTATTCTAAAAAAATTGGGTCCCTTCTACCATGAATGAAAAGAGACGTGCATGCCATGGACTGTGGTGCTCTGAATATTGCACTCTTCTGCTGACATCCTGACACTTGGAGGTCAATCAGAATTGAGCATGTGTCTCACTTTTTGCACATTTTCATCAAAATGTGTTTTTGATGGATGTCCAGGGCATTCCTCATCGTCAACTTCCTCGTTACCCTCCCAGAACATCCTGTGCAAGCAGAAAGCACCACTTTGGACATTTCTTCATCTGCATAAGCATCCTTAACCATGGTCTCCGAAGTCGATTTCCCGAGTTTAATACAAAATTTTATTGCATATCATTGCTCTATGGAAAGTGGCATTGTGAATTTTTGACGCGGCCCTCAAACAGGGGTTCAGTCTAGCAGCGATCCGCATACTGAAACGGCCCGCAGAAAACTGACGCGGGTCGTGTTGCTTTTCCAAGTCCACTCACCATTTTTCCCTCCACAAATCGTCCCACCACAAGTTTGCCAGGAAAAATCGTTTTACTTACTTTTTGGGACACACCCTGTATAATTAATTTTATGTATATTTTCACGGGAATCTCGTAGTAAGTAAATAGGAGTAATTCATTTTTCTTTAAAGTTTATTTATGGTGTATGATGCTATGCATTAATCATATTTTCTGAGAATTATTCCATACGTTCCTTGAATTATGGGTATTTCACTTATATTTTTAAATAGTATTCGTTAACTTTCGCGTATTTTGGAAATGCAATGAGGCTTGCGCCCTGCAGGTAAGAAGATATTTTAATCATGAGTGGCGAGTATTAAGGGCACGTAATATATTCTAAAAAATATTTATCTATGAGATAACCTGCGTTATTTAAATTTCGCCAATTGCATGCACCATCTGGCTTTTTTTGCAATGGCGAAACCTGCCTCCGAAGGATTGTAGAATTACTCCTTTTTCAGATATGTCATAGACCTCAGAGATTATAAATTAGAGGAAAGAGTTGGAGACGGAGAACGAGGTGGTTAGAGGAGAAAGAGATGGAGTTAGGGGAAAAAGGCTTGAGTTCGAAAAATGTCAAAGCTAACACGAATATTTATTATTTGAATATGAAATAACTTACAGCAATAACTTTTTTCCACCGTCAAAGGATTTGCAAAATAATATGATATAACTTTAACCAAACACTTTTGTATACTTCTGAATGCATTTTTATCTGATTAGGCTCTAATTTAACAAACCAAATGTATAGCTATGCCAATCATGGAAACGTTTTCTCTGGTATTGTATTTCTCAGCAGTGACCTTGTAAATGATCCCCGGTCTTAATGAGCCGAAATAGAATAGGTCTGATTCAATAAGCACTTATTGGCACAAGTTATGATGGTATGAGTTATTTTTAGGTATATAAAAGTGTCATTACATACAAATTTAAAGTGTCTTAAAATTGGTCTACTCTTTCCACTTACGACCATAAAAACCATTTTCGTGGACAAAAAAATACTTCTGTTGAATGACGTCAAGCCAGCCGTCGGGCTAATACTTATTAGCGCTGAGATTGAAACTCGATAATGCTCTTCTAAACTTAAAATAAAACCATTTAGCTGATTTCAGAAGGCCCTGATATTACCCTTAGTATTTTTCCCCATATACTAAGACATAACAATTTATAGAAATATACTAGAAATATAGTATTATTTAATAATAAAATTGTAATGGGAGGCTTAGAGTTTGGAGGGAAATTCATAAATTTCCCTTTCGGTACGTAAAATTAATTTAGCTGCTAATCTTATCGTAGCTAATTAGATAAATAATTAACCACATTCGGGTTGACTCTGAACGGTCTGTTTGATTAACTGCAATAATTTTGTTCTTTTGATGAGGGTACCAGCATTTAGCGTGGGGTATGGTGGCCGTGTTGATTAATTGAAGTTCAAGTGGCCTTGCCTATGGATAAAATAGCCGATGACGGCATTGCTACGCTCGCTTTTTTATAATTATGAATTATCTCTTTTTTTGCTGGAGGTTAACTTGACCTCATAGAATTACAAATCGACCAGAATTTTTCTGCGCTCTTACTTCAAACTATCGTTGAGATTATCTCGTATTTCTTTGGTGCCACAAGAAAAATTTCCACAGCAACACCCGTGCAGAATTGTGCCGAAGGCCATTCAGTTCTCCAGCAGGTATCATGTTGTTTATGATAGTTGGAGACCATAACGGTTATGCTCTAAGGACTCGTCCAAGAGCATGCCTTATTGAAGACCGACCGGCCGATACCATTGACTTACCTTTACCTCCGGTCTCTCTCCTTATTGCTTTCATTGAAAATTACTGGAACTTTTGACTGTGTGGAACCAGTAGAGATACGTGTATGTATCAAAGAATGGAAGTTTTATGCAGATATTTCGTTCGTGGCGGAGTTACTGCCAGAAACAATGTAAACGTAACGACTCTGGAATAAAGTGCAATGTTGGCACAAGGAATGAGGGGATGAATCTGGTGTGCTAGTTATTGTACTGGCTTCCCACCCATCCGAAACCCGTCGAATATTTTTCAGTGGTACCTCGATCACAACTTGTGGTGTTTTGTGGAGGGAACTTTGAGTGACTATGCCGTCCGTCGGATGGGACTTTAAGCTGCGCCCCCTTGGGGCTTTTCGTTAAGAGTAGGCTAAGCCCGACGCCGGGTTTTTTCTCCACCCTTCATCCTTTTCTTTCTATCCCTAATGTCACAAATGATCTCAGCTATCGGTCGCCTTCCCTAAATACTACTACTACACAAGGAATGAGGCAATTTCGTCGAACGGATTGGGGAGATAGAAGACATTTTGAGAGATACAAGGCTCGGTAGTCATTTAATCCATTCAGGTACACCGTGGTGCATGAGAATAGTCGTAGGAAATATCACTAGAGAGAGTCCCAGTTTTTATATCGGTCCAATCTCGAAAACAGTAGTCATGTGGTTTAATATCGATTCGATGAAGATGGTGTCACCGCAATGACTATGATCTTCTCCCCTTACTCCCCTTCTCCCACCCTCCGCCCGGAATAACTCATAAATGACTTCGTCCTACACGACCACTGAGGATCAACGCTTTGCAAACAGGTGTTCCGTCCGATTATTTTATCCTAGGGTGTCACGCATGAGGCATCACACGACCGGGTGGTTCCCTCCCCGGCAAGCGGTCTCCAACCGTTGTGACATCTCTCTCGACGTCTGTCGAAATCTTCCGTCCTCCCAAGCCGCCTCCTCCGTCAAACCAGTGTGGCACCTCTCAGCGCCCTGCTCCTTCAACTCATGACCATCATTCGCACCCAGATGTCCAATGCTTAGCTCCTGCGCGCCTTCTATGGGACATGTACTTACGTTTCGTGAGAAAAAGCGTTCGACTTGGACGAATTTCGTACCTTGGGCCCTCGTATCGCGGAGCAGATCAGTTTTTCACTTAAAATGAGACAACGTAGAGACCCATTTCACTTTATTCGGTACTATTTGAATGAATTCTTTCTGTAACACGAGCACATGACCCTTGGGCTAGCATGTGAGCGCGTCACCAAGCTCACTAATACCTCGGGCAAAATATGTGCTTATGGTAGTGCTCACATTCGTGTTGTCAAAGTGTGAAGAAGAGCAGAAGCATTTTTTGTCAGAGTGTTGGATGCAGTAATCTATAATTTTCGTTGTAATGGTAAACATTGATATTTAAAATGGTAGAAATATTTAAATTTCATCTCGATAAAAAATCTACCATATTTTATTTATTGCGAGGAATTGATGGAGCATGAAAATTTGTGTTGCCGGTAGAATTATAGACGTGACAGTGATTTTCCGATTCGATTTGCGAGGTTCATCCATTACGATGTAATGGAGGAATTTTTAAATTTATTTTTATCTTAGGTGCATTTAACTGCGCTATGAATGCGATACTGCAATGTAATTTAGGTTTTGCAATGCCCACTGCCAGAAATTGCATGATAAAAATATACAGCGAATGTGTATAGCAAGTTTTAAACATCTATATTATGCAATTTTCAGCTTCATCAATTGGAAAAAGACGAGAAGGTGAGTTTAAGAAAACATCCATATGCCATAAAATCTCGAAATGTGATTCAGGCCTAATGCAACCGTTTGTACTGGTTTATTGATGTGAATTTGCGCCGAAATCCAAAACTTAATACCCTTCATTCGCAACTCAAAGTGGACACATTGACTCCGTGGCAAAATTAAGAGTTAAATCGCAGTTCGACGTCCAACTTGGCACTTGACGAGAGCCCTGTCTGGTCGGTCTTGGGCGCCCCTGCCCGCGGTCGTTCCGGGGAGTGAGTCTCCGTGCGTGTGTTTGCGTGTGCGTGTGTGTGGTCCTTTGATGAACGGAGCCTTGTTAATTTCGAGATTGACGTCAAAAGGCAGGCGGAGCGAGTCGGGTGTGAGGCCGTGTGACGCACTGGGAGCGGAAAAGAGTCGTGTGCCCGCCGTGCGTGGGCGGTTGGCCGCGGGAGGGGAGAGAGGGGACCAGCCGAGGATGACCGAGGGGGTGCCTGGAGAGGATGGCGAGGGAGCATCCCTCTGGCCCTCCCAGCCCCCCAACAACCGCACGGTCCCCCTCCAGTCGCCACCCTCCCCCTAGCCCGGGAGGTGACTCTGGTGCACGCAATTGCGTCCTAGCGCTGAGCTCGGAGCCCCCGCCTTCAACCGACGAGAGGAAAGTTTCATTCGACGCCGATTCCTTGGATGAATACTTATGATCAAAGAATCTTTTATCTACCTGCTGTGCTTCCGAAACATTCCGCCTTCGCAGGGTACGCTAATTTTCACAGGGTGGATTTGGTATTATTCACTGACGATAAATGATACTTTTGGGTTTTTTAAATACTTTGTATGAATACTAATGCGCGATCCCTTCCACCAAAATTAATGCACATAATTCAAATCATAATTATAGCTCATTGCATCCAAAAAAATTTGTCTAGGCAAGTTTTTTTTTTGTGAACTTGCCAGATGCTCTCCTCAAATGCAAGCTACTTTAACAATAAGAATCTTAGTGTGATTGGTTTTCAGTATGAATAAATTTTTTGTACAAGCTGGTTGGAGTAATATTCGACATCGTCTTGTTCACACTGACGCCGCTGACCGGTTTATAGAATTCGATGACAGTAGTGATATGCTTATTGGTTTGGCTGCAACTGGAGCGTCTTAAATTTTGCCCACAATTATTGTTATGAAAAGAATTCGACTCATTGTCAAGGCACCATTCTTTTATTATTTGGACATGAGTCTTATTTGCAATTGGTGAATTGGACTTGCATGGTATTGTTTTTAGAGGCCGTTTTCGAGCTCAATGTTCTCTGCTTGGTGAGTTCTTAGAGGGGAAACTAGTCACCTCTCATTTATCCTCTCTCAGCAAAATAGTGCTAACACCGTTCGAGAGGATAGAAATAATAGCCTTATTCTTCTTTAATTCTTCGTCTCCTTACCAGATAGGCAAAGGCTTACCTTTCAATGCACGATGAACATTTTTTTGGTGTTATTATGTATTTGTATTCTGTATGTCCCTCTCCCGTTTATTAGTTATTTATGTGAATGTAAGCTTTGGATTACAGAGTGCGTTCCAACAGGCGATTTCTCTAGTTACTGTATATCAAGGTGTCAAATTAATTCCTAATTTCTAAATTCAAATTCTGTTAAGTCATCATATTTGGCATCGTTTCCGCTGATGTTTTGACCCTAGTTCAAGATTAACTCCGTAAAAATTATATTTCCATTACGCCATTCCTTGGTTTTCAAGTACTGAGATAGATATTGAAAAATCTTGAGATAATGTGGCACGCATAGATAATATTTCAGCAGAATTACAACCGATTTTTTGTCTGCCCTGAAAGGTCTTCCCTTAGGTCCGATTTTTAATGTACTGTAATTTTTTTTACTTTTTTTCAATATTTTCGCAATGTATTCGATAATGATTCAAATATCAGACGAATGGATCGCGTCTTCAAATGTCATAGCACAATCCAGCGACAAAATCTCAGCTTACAGCGATGGTTTCTCCAAGCTCACAGTACATTAATTGAACTAGTTTTTAAGGTAAAACGTTGATAGACTAAACAATGTTGCTTTGATGTTTTGTCGGGCTGCAAGACGCACCTCAAAAAGTATGTTTCCGACCCATTTTTATTCTTTTCTTAACCAGGAGCGTCAAAAAACAATCGCAGAATGTACATACATCCTTAAACCTCGTCCATGCTTCCGTCGCCTTAGCCACACCTTCGTCCTTCTCTCCGCAGTGCCCACATGCATGTCGTTCCCTTCCGTCTTTTTCACGCCCGCCCACCGTCGCTCTCATTATGACAACGCCCGCTCACTCTTTTCGTGTGCCCTTCTTCCCTCCCCCACCACCCTCGTCCTCCCTTCCCCCTTCCGCTATGCTTTTCGTCTCCATCTCGCCTTCCCCCGTTCCTCTTCTTTCGTCTTATTTCCATTCCCCCCTCACACCCAACCCAACCCAACCGGCCCCACTCCTTAATCCGTTTCCCTCGGCAAGAGGCGCGAGTCAGTGTCAGAACGACATTCTTCCCGACCTGTCGTCTTTCTTCAAAAGGCAGACTCTCCCATACACGTTCTCCTGGTTTTCGGGAAATCTCGCCGTCCGCAGGGCCTGCCTTTCACGTGCTTTGGGCCAATTTGTCAAATAAGCGCAAGTCGCACTCTCGCTCTCCGTACATCTCTCTCTCGCCCCCAATCACTTCTCAATTTGCTGACCCCGTCCCTCCCGAATTGTCACTGTTCCACCTTTTTGCGAGGTGAATTCCTTCCCTCATTTCCCGATTCACATCTGGTTAATATATAAGTGGTTGCGCTCTGCCCTGATGAGAGTTATGGATGTGGATCAAACGGAGGATGTTTTGCTGCTACACTCTCTGGAGGCTTTTACATCAGGCGTGGGCCTTGCTGATTCACATGCTGACCAAGGTGCGTACGGTATGCATTTCTTTACTCTATGTAGGGGTTTGGTGCGCATTTAGTTGCTATTTAAAAAAAGAAAAATAAGTCGCCAAAATAAACTATTTCGATTTCGTGGGTTGTGATCGTCGAGAAGTTAAAAGTTATAAACATTTTGAGCAAAAGCATTCGTTGATTTCAAAAAGGCTCGATTCGTTCAAATGATAGACATTTTTTGTATTTATTGCAACGCATCTTTGTTTGTTTTGTTTTCTTAGCTTTACAAGTGACGAGATTATGGAGCTGTGCATTTATTTAATGGCTACATGATTGCGACACTTTTTTTTATTCACAAGCTCCTACATGATAGAATCATGTTCTCATCGGATTCAAAGCTCGATTTGAGAAAAGCTATCCTTGTAATGAAATTCGAAGTTCTAATTAAGTTAAAATTAAATTATGATTTGAAAGAACGTACTGAGCTGCTATTGACATTTTCAGAATGAACAAGTGGCTGCCCTTTCACTACTTGTATATTTAAACATTTTTAGGCGTCTATTTTTTCCTAAACCATATTGGGTGACTATAGTTGGAATAACCTCCGAATGATCAAGGCTGAGCGATTTTCCTCTTACTTTTTTATCTTTTAAAGGATGCTGCGTAATTATGAGCTTGGTGCTCTAACTTCGCGTAGACTATAAAATTAAACTTTCACCGAGGTTATCTCTGCCCCTTTCATTATTAGGCGGAACGTATGCAACACACTTAGCAGATACGTTAAGTGTGTAGACTTAGTCAGGATATATTTTATTTTAGTTTTTTTTAAAGCATTTACTTAACTTTCGTGGAGCGTAAGTTCGGGGTCCCAATTGAAGTGATTTAGCATGTAATATGCTTTCATAATTTCTCAAAGAGGTAGTTCAAACATTTTTCAGGGATATGTGTGAGTTGTGCATGAATTAGTACGAAAACTTTGTCAAACTCGTCGTTACGCTTTTTTTCTCTGTCGAGCTTCTCACATTAATTCGGAGACGTAACGTTGGAATTTTCGGATTCTCTTAGCATGCGAACTTTTAAGCCATACAACTCGGCATTCCTCACAATATTCGCTTTGACTACTTATTCGCGGTTTGGCGTGGGGTGAAGAATTTCTTCTTTGTACAATGAAACTAATATATGCGTGTTTAATCGAGAATTCGTTCAAATCCTATCAAATTCAACCCATTCACCGTACCATGGAATCTTATTGCTCTGTTGTTCCAATTCCTGGTAGTTTGTGCATATTGCACCAGTGCAATCGTCTCCTTCAGTCCGATATCACGCTCGTCCGAGTTCATGGAAAGTGAATTAAACGACCCGAAGATGTGCGTAATAAATAATAAGGTCGTGTGATTTTGGACAATTTTGAGTTCTATGGAATCGTGATCGTGCCATAAACCCGGTCGTTCACGAGGAAGACGTTCTTGAGACGACGTGACAACGGATTCACCATCCTTCACGAAGCACTGCCATTGTTTTTTTAATTACGTAAAAATAGAGAGGGAGTGATTTCACGTTCACGAAGTAGTTACAACGGAAACAGCGGCCGACTCATAAAATAAGGCATCAATAAATACTATCTGAGAGTACAAGCAATTGTAATCAATCGGTTTTTTATGTATGGAATGCACTTTGGTGTATTGCCAGCTTGGGCAGTTAACCATGTAGCAAATTATAAAACTCTCCTTTTAGGCTGGGGTTGGGCTTTTTTTAGTTCCTCTCTAGTTTACTCATGTTACTATAGTGAATCATACTTCCGTCGAAGTAGTCGTATTGCCTTGTGACGGAACTTGTATTAATATTTTAAAATTTTATTTGCTCGTTCTCCTAGTTTGCAAGCCATATGGTGATGCCTCTCAGGTAAAATAATTACTTAACTTGCACTCGCTTCGACGTCTGACTCCGTAATCCTTCCACTAATCATCGGTATCTTTCTCTTGATGGGTAATTTACCCGTAATCAGTAGCGTTTTTGTTATTTCCAATTGGTTTCCATGCACTCACCAATGAAACAGTGATATCATTGTGTAAACCAATTTTATGAGAAAAAATTCAACGGGATTTCACCAATGCATTCCAAGTGACGCAAACGACTTATTTGTTTGTGAAAACCCCTCAGGTTTTCATATGAATGTCTAGCCGCTCATACGTTTATATGCATACCTTGGACTCCCACCATTAACTTTTCTCTCATTATTTGTATGCATTTGCGACGGGCAAACCAATAACGTCTTATCTTTCTCTTGCTGCTAGTAAAATATCTTTGAATTTAAATGACGAGATCAATGTGTCATTACCATAGAGGCTTCATTCCTTTATATTTCCTTTTATTCATTACCACATGTGTTTTTTGTATAGTTCTTAGGCTGGGATAACGGTTGAGTGCTCTTTGTTGCAATACTTATCCGAGAAATTTCAATTATAGCATTCCTTGTAAGGTCAACACATATTCGATCTCCTACTATTTAAATTTTGTTAAACGGAGGAGTGGTTTTACGTCAGCTTGTAACCATGGGAGTAAATCTTCCTGCTACCGACCGGAAATATTCATGTAGTATGTAAATTTCACATTCCCTAGATCTCTGTACGAAGTACCCCTACCCTTATCTATCCAGGCGACCTTCAGACCTAAGGAGTCTGTTGGTAGATCCACGCTAACCTCGAGTGCGGTGACACTTTTTACTTGCAACCCTTATGAAAATAACGGCCCATGAAATTAAGTAGTCTATTTTATTTGCTATTGAGTAGAAAGTGTTTATTTGTTAAACTTAGTGCACCTTACGAAGAATATAATGCTAGGGTTTAGTCCTTATATTTTTCCAATAAACATTTTAATTTATATGTCGAACATCATACGGTTCCTGTTGTACTCTTCCGCAAGTTGTTTCATGAAGCCCTTAAGAATACTTTATGGTCCCGTCGGCTCATCAATTCATAATTAGCACCGTCTTCATAATTCTTTCAATTTAACGAAGAAATGTAAAAAAAACACTCCATAAGGATGATTTCGCTTAGAAAGGTTTGAATGCCTAAAAATTGGCAGTCGTGTTCACTCGGTAAGGCCTACTTTGGTGCTTGCATGAGCTCATTGAATTTCATTTCACAGACTGGAGATAAATTTGTCATCTGAGTTTTTGTAATTAAACCTTGATGAGGTGATATAGTGTTCCCAATATCTTCCAAAATACGAAAGGTTTATAACGATTTCGTATAAATATGATATTCTTTGAAGTCAGAGTTGTGTTATAGTTGGTAAAGGTGAGGAGTCAGGGCGTTAAGATAGAGGGGCGGGAGGGGAGATTTTACACACATGGTGACGCAAGAGAGGAGGAGAGGTGACCCAAGAGAGGTGTCGTTCAGGAAGGGAGGAAATGGGAGAGATCAATTCGCCACGATAAAATGTTTTTATTATATTTGTAAAATTTTTAGACTAGTTGTGCGCGGTATCATCCCAAAATATTTTTATTTAATTTTTGACAATTGTTCTGATTTACCAATAACGTTTGATCATTGATCCGCACTTATAATTCTTTTCTGCTCTACCTTCACGTACTTATAAAGCAAATGATATTTATAAGATTAAAATAGGAATGAACGTGGTTTCATTTTAGTATATGTAACGCCATAGGGAAAAGTATATTCTTGAAAATAAGCTCCTAATTTTTGACTGCTATAGTGAAGTGGAACGGTCTGTAAAGAAGAGTGGTAATTATAAATATATTTGTGTCAGTCTCATTATATGTGTCCTTGGCCTTGTTACCTGTACATATATTAGCCTTGGGACCTAAACATAAAAGTAATATGAAATGTATTTCTAAATGGAAAAAAAATTCCTTCACGTAGTGTTGCCATACTATTAATAGAAGACAAGAATATTTTACGTAATATTACGTATTATTCAGCTCTTGCGTGTTATTCAAGACCAATGGAAATCATTTGATCCTTTAGCGAACTGGTTGTAAACATAGAGGCAGAGCAGCTGGTACGTAGATAGAGGTTAAAAAAATGTGAATGCATGCATACATTCTCCTGCTGCCCCGAGGGAAGTTTGCTAACTTCATAAACCTTATATAATTAAGAAATAAAAGCAAACAGAGAGGGATTGATTGAAACCATTAAGTGTTTACGTCTTCAAATGAAATATATGATTCCGGCACTTCACCTTGGCGCTACCACGTTACGCTTCAGCGATCTTTCACGTCAAGGTACATGCATTCCATCGATACTAGTTCGAAATATTCATCCATAGTAATTTATAATACAAAGCTGTACTATTTCGTAAATTCTTATATATTTCGTATTTTAATCGGAATGAGTGAATTCGAAAATAAATGGAATAATATTGGGTTGGTAAATTCGAGAGAATGAGACTTTTCAGAACCGGACGTTTTGATGACCTAGTCAACGGAATTATATCGCAGTGACCGCTTTTCATTTCTGAATATTTCTTCACTCCAGCATTTTTTACAGGAGAGAAATAATGGTGAACGGATGAGGTTACTAAAAAAATTGTATGGAATAAATTGAATGTCGTAAATAAAAAACAACCGTACTATAAACTCAGCACCTAGAGGGTCAACATCTATGAGGAAACGTTTTTGAAATTCAAGGGAGGCTCAAGAAATTTCATAGCTACTCTTTATCTCCCGTGTCCTATTTAATGCCCGTGCCCCATTTGACTTATCCCATGATTCTCTTCGGTCCAGCAAAGTACGTGCACGTCAATTGGAGGATAATTCGGTTGTGGTTGTGAGGTGGAAGTTAATGCTACCACGTGTCTTTAGTCTCTCTTCTACGTCTGCGAAACGGAGGAACAGATTTGAAAGAGAGAGAGAGAGGGAGATGAACGATTTTCCCATCCGTTCCCAATGACCTTTCGCTTTTTGCACGTGAGCCCTTCAGTCAATTTCTCTCCTGGAGCTACTCTTTTGCACCAATTCCCTTCCATTTATCCCAGCTGTCCAGTCTCCTTGATTCGTGGGATTCGGGGATCCCCCCTTCCCCTCCTCCTATTACTCCGGCCTCCAATCCTTGCTCACAGGGCGGACGCTCTCACGTGTGAAGGCGGCACTTTCAAACCCCGCGGTCCGCTCCTTCAATTGAACATTTCAAGGGCGTCCTCGCACTTACGTCGCACTCCACTCCTCCCCTTGTGTCTCGTATGGAAAGCTTCCTCGCCGTAATGAGACCACGTGGAGTTCCCAAAGGGTTCACATCCTCCGGGCGTCGGAACCAGCTGGCGATACACATGCACCACGAGCCACGTTGCTCCAGCCCATCACCCCAGTTCATCTCCCTGTCACTCAGATTTCGCCATGGAAACTGCGTCTATGCATGGGAGCATTCTTAGCCATACTTGAAAAATTAAATTGTTAAGTAGAGTCGACCTCATACTATACATACCGTTAATATAAAGCATTCATTGCGAAATTTTCTTACAACTATCGTACACAATTTTTTTAGAGCATCAAAATTATTAAATTAAATTGTATTGTAACAATAAATTTATAACATTAAGTTTAATAGAAGGGGTCTCAAGGCGGTCTCATTGGTGACGCACCAGTTGACGCTAATTCTTTAATTTTATTGCACTTATCCTTTAACACCAGCGAATGGTTCTTTATTGAAGAACAGCGAATGAATTTCTCGTCTTGTTTATTATGGCCATTTTCGACGCCTGTGACTCAATAACCTAAGTACAAGAGAAGAGTTCTTATGGTTTATTGAAAGAACCAGTGAATAATTATAATTATGTGCCTGGCGATGATGTTCCTGGTATTTTATCTTCTGTAAGACCAATGCTATTGTATCGTATTCTTCTTTCATTTTAGTTGAATGAGCGATTGGTATTGCGCCAAACCTGTTACCATTGTGAAGAAGTACACATTTTAAACTACGCTTGGAGCTATCAATAAACAAACGCCAATCACTAGCATCATATTGTGATAGTAGTCCCACTTTTTCCAAAAGACCCATAACGTCTAAACAAAATGTAAGATTGTCTTCTTGAGTAAAGAAGGGTAGCATATCCTTTTCCCTTGTGCGATAAAAACTTATTTTTGTACCGGGTTCAGTAAATGAGTTGATAAACTATGCAGTAAATGTAGTGCAATAAAATAGTTGAGGAATTGTTGATACCCCCTCGTAGTCACTGCCACTATCGTCAATAGAATGAGAAATGTTTTCAAATAACTCAAATTATTCCTTAGATATATCTGGTAACGTCTGAAATATTGGGATCGGTATTTCTTCTGAATGGGGTGCCGGGCGTCTAGCTGAAGGCAAATCTGGATATGTCCACTTGTGGCGATTTTTTCGATTAATTCCCGAAACATTTACTATGCAAAAATAACAGTCGTCAATATGGTTCACAGGTTCTCTCCACACCATTGGCACACCAAATTTTAAGACTTTTACTTTGTCCTGTTGTCCATTGCCGCAGATGTTCAGTACATGTTTCACACACAAAATGCGGTGCCCATGTTTTATCTTGGTCACCAAGTTTAACACCAAAATATCCCAAGTATGCACGTTTCACAAAGTCTGTAATATTTTTCCTATTTTCTTTTACCATATATTCCCATGTATACTTATAGATTTATTTAACTTTGAAAATTATTTTCCGGAATATAGCAAATATTAAAACAGCTAATCGTAAGATGTGCCATATCTAAAAAAGTAGAGCTGTTAAATAAAAACGGATTTCATATTTGGATTCAGCTCTACAAAAATAGTTAAAATCAACACAAAGATTCCCGGTACCAAAAAAAAATTTTTTTTGTAGGCCTGTGTTATCCGTAGTATTCATATATTCCACTTTTGTTAGTAAGCATGTTTGCTATCCATATCGAAATACCGAAACGCATGAGTATTGTACCTGAAAAATATCACTGTACGACGATATGTCGTGCAATATAAATAACAGATTGAGGTGTGATGTGGTAAAACTTTTCCCTAATGACGGAGACGAAGACTATTACAAGTTCCCAATTAATAAAGATTTATTTCCGACCAATTTGGATGTTCTACATCATTTCCAGGTGAAGTGTAATTACAACTTCACTTGAAAATTATGTAGTATATTGAAACTAGTCGGAAATAAATTTTTATTTAGTGGAATATTATCTTCGTCTCTGTTATCTCACTGTACAAGCCGGAAGGCATTGGTCTATGAATAGTTTTCGAGATAGTCCTGAATTATCAAGTACTTGCATCTCACTGCTCCTAGCAGAGCCGATTATCGAGACGCTCTCCTGTGTGACCGGCTAAACTTTTCAAGAAAGTGACTTCACCACATATGTGCGTTTGTTGAATTGATAGCAATCAATTTAAATTTCTTTAAATGTATCATCAAACTGCGAAGAACAAGGTGGTCCTCCTGAAGGTCAGAGATGCAGAACTTGACGTTTCAATCGATGTCAATTAATACCGTCTCGGATATAAATCTCTGTGATTTTCTATTGGCGAATCCTTGAATGGTTGTAGGAGTGGTTGGGGGAGGTGACCGGCATCTGAGGTCATTAGCGCCATTAGGAACAGGCGGGTAATTTGATAGAGGTAGAATGTTTATGGAAGAGGTGTGGAGAGAAACCCAACGTGGGCATTGGCTTTGTGTCCACGAAAGGTACCAAAGGATACACAATGTGACGGACGTGGACTCAACTTGAATTGCTCTTCACATGGCACCCTATTATGAATCGGGATACGCCTTAAATATTCTGCAGCTGCCTTTATTAGTTCACTGGTCGTCAGAGTGTGAGGCCGCTAGCCGTAGTACCTAAGCAACGCAATCCCAGGGTAATCTACAGCAGAGCAAACACCGTTATTCCCTCTTTTCAGTGTTCTGCGCTGAAAAAAATTATAATGTGAATCAGCATCTCTTGTTTGATTGTCTTGCGGAGTTGGAAGGAGGGCACGAAAACTCAAATTCCAGATTGTTTAGCCGGCATCTAGATTATAAGGGTAACCGCGTGGTAGGCGTGTTTCCGATCAAGTTAAGACATCAACCTTTAATTGTGTAATTGTAGGTAAGTTTACATTTGTTTAGTGACGTGCTCCTAAAAGGAAAAAGGCTAAAAGACCTTCTTAAAAAAATGGCAGGGTATTTAACCTTGATCTTGTTCAGCTCTTCAATTGTCTGATGGAGGTACAAGCATTTTTATTTTTTGTTCTTTCATCCCGGTGCTCTAATCTACCGGCATATAACGTGGAGTCGGAACAATTCCTTAAATTGTACCTGATTCCACTTATCTGTGCAGGTGTGGGCGGGATGGGCTCCCCTCTGATACTCGCCTTCGTCTCGCCTCCTCCCTCGGAACCCTCATGACACCCTTATCGGAAAAAGGGCTATCCTTCGCCCCTATTCTCATCCTCCACAACCTCAGCGTCCCACCCCCTTTCCTCCTTTCCAGCTTCTCCCATCCCACGAAACCGCCACCGCATCATTACCGAGTCGAGTTGCGTTTGTCTGGGCAACCGGTTGAAGCGATCCGCAGCCGCGAAATGGGGGTGGGGGCGGGGGATTCGGGGGGGGGGAAAGGGACGTTGCTCTTGAAATATCCACCCGCTCTCTCCCTCCCTCCGCAAACTCCCACTCTCCCCCACGCCCACTTTCCTTCCTTCCTTCCTCCCTTTCCCTCTCGTTCGCTCGCGATCCCCTCCCACCCTTGCCTCCCCCGTCCCCCTGTCCCGGCCAAACCGGAAGGAGGATGGGACACGGTGCGTCCGGGGATGAGGGAAGGGGTCTGGATAAGGGGGGGAGGGAGGAAGTCTTCCCCCTTGTAGATAAGGAGCTGCGTGGGTCGTCCCGTGCCGGGTTTCGCCACGTCCCAGGACCTGGATCTGGACGTTACGTGCCTCGAGGGAAGCCTTCCCCAGGAATCAGGATCGGTTTCCAAGGGTTTCTTCGGAAAAATTCGCCAGTGGCAGCCGACCTCGAGAAACCGGTTCTTTGCGGGTTTCATGGATCGATTCTCGCGCTAAAACTTTCGGAAGAATCCTCGTTTCGAATACTCCATTTTCTGTCGAACTTGCGTTTAGATTATTGATTAACTTTTAAAGCCAACATCCACCTAATGCAAGATGATTTGCGTAGAAATTCGCAAGTATACGAGCGAGTCTTCAGTTTTTCTGAATAATAAATTGGATTTTCTACAACTTGATTAAGTCTTATAATTTCCATTCGTTAGAAAAGTTATTTGAGAACGACGGGTAATTTTCGTTTTACAGAAGCGTGTTTTTTATTCTGTGAATGGTGGTACAGGAGGGAGTTGTCATTTCAGTGTCCAAAATTATTCCCTTGGCTAATTTTTAAAATTATTTTGACATCTCCAAAAATCAATGAAACGGAAAACATAGGGCACCGTGCGTAAGTGCAATAAATGCTTCCGTCTTGGATATCTCTTCGTTTCTGTTTGCCATTGTCCCAGAAAATGTCGCCCGGCATTACGACACACGATCCGCACCCCAAATAAAGACGTCCCCGCTCCAATGGCTGTAAATCAGAATGAAACACACATTTCCTCCTTCGGGTGGGAAGACATTTTTTGCTTCTCTGCTAAAGAAACAACTCCCTCCTAAATGCGTTCGTTTTTGTTTCCAGATCGAATGGCGTGCTGGAAATTCAATGTATCACTGGCGCACATAAAAATAAAGGATTAAGCGTGATTGGGACATTGGCTACCAATCGGGGCTTACATTTTAAATACCAGGTAACATGAATTCTATGGCCTCAGGATCAACTTTGTGGAGGTTCATGTTCGTTTTAAATGAATATACTTTATAACTTCCAGACACTTTTTATCCTGATGATGACGCCGAGGCGTTGAAACAGGTAGTACGAATAAAAATGGTGTGGAAGTTACAAAGTGTATTCATTTAAAACGACCAAATAACACAGTCAGTCGTTTCAAGTGATAGCAGTATATTTGTTGTGGAAAAACTTTTCTTTTGAGTAAATTTATGATAAATGAAAGTAACATACAATGGAAGAAGGTCACAGTTCCTTTGCTTTGAGGTTCACTCCTCTCATTTCGTCCAAGTGCTCCGAAAAACTGAAAAAAACCAAAGCTGCGCAAATAATACTCTGTACTCTACCTTATATACCTTTATGTGTTGTAAATTATTTTGCATTACTTACTAATCGGATTAATAAACGGGTAATTACTTGATGAGAGAAAAAAGTATTTATTATCAGTTTACTTTATACTCTAGTTAATCCCACGGTTTCTTAAGCCATCAAAAATGTCTCTCACGGACTCATTGAAAGACGACCTTTTGTCTAAGCACGCTGCAAACGCGTTGCTAATGGACATAAGAGCTAATGCAGAGAGCATTTCTTGAATCCGAGTATTCCGCTGGAAACTTTTTATCGATTCCAGTGCGTAGGGGCCTGTTTCTTTTATTTCTTACGTAGCGTTTCTGGAATAGCCAAGATCAATCCAGTAAGATTGTGACTCCATAGTGTCTCATCAGGTCATGTCCGCAAATACTGATAAAGCACTGTGAGAATATTTTTATTTTAAGTTATTTGCCCAAGTAACTGATTTTACAATTTTCATGTTTTCCAAATGAAAAATTCCGACCAGCATTCTCCGGCGTTCATTCTTGCACATGGGAACTTTGGTTAAGCGGTTGTAAGTGGGTCGTGACTCTCGCGGGTTTGCAGAACTCTGCAAGAGGGGTTGACTAATCAACTCCTCTCCTCTCCTATGCTTACGAAGGCATTTTTAATTCTTGATACAATTGAAAAGTCCTACCAAATGCATCGAACATCCGTCTATTGATCCCAGCCTTTTTTAAATTTTCACCAGAGTGAGTGGAAAAGTTTTTGAAAAAAAGGAGAATTAATGCTACCAGCTTAGCGACCGCATTTTACCTCTTTGGTCAAGCATAATCGTTTCGACATTCGGTCACTTTGTATGCTGATGTGCCTATTGATCTATCTCATTGTTGTCACTTCCACCCACGGATTCTGTCATGCCATCTCACCTTGTGCATACTATATTTCGTTTATTTAAGCAGAATTTTATTGTATCGTTTTTTTTCGCAATTTCAACCCATCTAACGCAGGAAATAATTTTCGACCGTTAATCACGTTTCCCTGAGATTTTTAGTTCAGAGTGGTTCAGTTGGTCCGTGTGCTGAACTGCTGAGTTGAGGGCACGTGTTCGAGTGCGAATGGCAATGTAGCCTAACGCATTTACCCATGCTGTTTGGATTTTCGGGTAGCTTACTGGGAAGCCACGGGCGGAAAGTGAAAGCATATGGTCCCATAGCGAGCGTTGTTGCGTGAATTTCACATGCAGGAGGGCTTAGTATTACACTAACCTACCGAACCAACTTTCGGGCGATTTATTCTGGTTTCTCAAGCCTTGTTGACTTCGTTTCAATGATCTTTGCCATAGTTTTAATTCACTTACTGAGAAATTGTGCAAGTTTTTATCAAGTTTTCCTCGATAGAAATAAATATATCTTTCCAGTGTTAACGGCACCCTCGAAAAATAAAAATTCCCATTTCAGTTCAAATATTCAGAAAATGCGAGGAAGGCAGGTCATCGTTCACGCACGAATTCATGAATTTTATTGGATGATGAAGATCTCATGGAGTTAACATGCAAAGAGCTTATCTTAACGAAAAATCTTATCATATCAGCAAGCGACGTTATCTTTTTGATGCTTACTTGAGGTTAATTTATTGCTTGAACTTTAACACTTGAACCTACTTTTTAAATGCGCTTTAATTGAGTATTCAAATTTAATGTTCTGTGTGTGACTATTTTTCATCAAAGATTTGGACAAAACCTAATATTTGTTGGACTAAAATTTTAATGCTGGAAGTCAATTATGTACTACAGAAATCACAAGCGTGATAATAAATTATCGTACATTTTCCTTGACTCTTTCAACGCACTTTCCCCACTCGCGCTTCGTCACGTGCCGAGCTGACACCCCGCAAAATGATATCACTTCGCCTCGTATTAACTTCCTCTCAATAATTCTACTGGAAATCTTTGTCTTGGCGCGATGGCTAACGTCTTCTTGTGGGCGTCATGGCGTTGGTGGGACATGCGAGCTCGAAGAGGACGGGAAACAAAAAGCTTCTCGAGACGCGAGATTTGCGTAAGAGCCGACCACTCACTTGCCTTCGCATGGGAACCTTTTTTTTCCCTTTTCTCGGCAGGGGATCCCTAAAATGGAAATCCGGAAAGAAGTTGTTAGGAGCGCAGCTCAGGCGAATGATTGAGTCGGTGGTGGAATGTCCGAAGAGAGCTAATTGCTGCAAAGACGAGCGTAAAAGCTCATCATCTTCATGTGGCGCTCTTGCCGGTGGGAAACGATCTCCCGGAACTGCTTTCCGCCCGCGAATACCAATCAATGACGTAAATGAACTCCTTTCCACTACCATTCCATACGTGCAGCTGTTAATGAGCCGCTGTGGCTCGCGGATTAGTTGTGATGCGAAGTTTGTCATCAGGCGTTTCTCATGGCCGTTTTCAATCGGACTGGGCTCTTTCAACGCGGGCGCAGCTCCTATTTTATCGTTGTCACTCCTACAGACACAATGGAAAGCTGACGTATCGTAATACGGCAATGTGTTCCCTGAAGGAATGGATGCAGGTGAGTGAAAATGAAAGGAATTCGAATCTTAAGTTGAGATAAGCGTCAGGATAGTTGTAAATTGCAATTACCAATGATTTGCAATTTAAAATTATAAATGACGCGTTTCATAAAATTTCGTCTCACTATCCACTGTCGAAGAGTTTCCATGAAAAAATCGTCGAAATCATTTCCGCGCTGATTTTAATTTTTCTCCGTAGGGATCTCTGGGCGTCAATGGTCCACTGAGGAAATTGAGCGACGATTCAGGCGGTATAATTTTATCAGTATGGGAGTTTCAAAATTTAGTGTGCAAAATTAATTGTACGTGAGTGTGCTAGGTATTTAATTGCGTGCATGTTCTCAGATGAGAATATTTAATGATATTAAACTTAAATGCCAGCACAGTAACTTTTGGAAATGGGTCCCATGAAGTCTTTGAAATGTGCCTTCAAAAGTAATCATGTTATGGTTACCTATCAATTCTTTTGCTCTTACGTTTGCCGTATGAGCGAAAGAATCGACAATGCGATTGAAGACGCAGTCATTTGGGTAAATCATTATGACATCCCCATCGTAGTTTTTCCAAATAACCGAAATCAGTTTAAATCACGACGATTCGTGAAAGTAATCATGCCAATTTAGAATATCACATCCGACGGTCACCTTTTTCTATTCCGAACGAAGAAAGAACTGCTGCGGGGAGCGATGGAACTCCATCCTCCGTTTTTCCCACCCAAGTATTTTCTCGTAAGCTCAGAAGCTGGCATTTAAATGAGCCTCGATCAATTCCCATCGCGCATTAGAAAGTTATTTTTTGGCGTAATCTTTGACCGAAGATTGTAAGGCAATGAATTTACTGCGCTTGTAAAATACATCCTTCTATTTTGAAGATAGAAATCAATCCGACCGGAAGGCTTCGTCGCTCGTTCGTTTTCCTCGCATGCCACTTGCAAGTAAGTGCTTCATGCCTTCGGAGACGATCCCTGAGACCGTCGCCAATATCTGAGTTGCACTCACGCTCCGGTGAAGGTGTCAAGAAAACACAGTCTTTTACCCTCTTATCAGCGACATATAATTTAAACCCTCTTTTCCATTTTTACTCTACCACGGCGCCTTCCCTGGCGACGTGGTGATCACGGAAGACACCTCCCTCTTTTACACCCTGTTAGCTCGTAGTAGCGGCGCAGTCGTTCCATTATTTATTCTCTTTTCATAATCTACCTCTGGCAGCTCCCCTCTCCACCGCAACCTTGCGTCACCGAGGAAACTTAGCCAGCCCAAGGCTTGAGAGTTCGACGTCTCTCCGAGAGATGGCGGTTGAAGCCCTATCTCATCCTCTCAGCTTATATCCTATGATTTGGATTTCACATTGTCTGCCCGCAAATGTAGTCAGTCGACCAACTTCTCGGATTGGGGAGATTTGAATCAGTGCGACGAGCAGTGTACTTAATATCTCTCTACACTGGAAGTGCAAGTTAGACTCCCGCGTGTGGATGTTCCATGAGTTTTCATGTCTGTATTTAGGTATCTTTTGGATTCACTTAACCTGGCTCTGGTCTGATTACGTGAATTTTCCAACTATTTCATTTCAATTCGAAAATATTCAAAATGTATTCGTTATTTATCGCGTCTGAATATGCAACGGTATTATTCTACAGACAACTCCTACAAAGGTATTATTCTATACATATGGAATATTATGATGTATCCTAGGATCGTCCGGAGGAAAGTGCAATGCTTTTGGTGAAAGGGATGAGATAGAGAACATTTTTTTCTTTAAAACAAATGCTTGGAAACCATTTGTGGCGGAGCTTTGACCATGTAATTATTTTGTGGAGCACATTTTTTAATTTACATAAATATGATTCATTGTTTAAAAACACATTCCTTGAGATAATGGACTGATGCATATTTTACATTTCAAGAGATATGAATTTTAGAGCTTGTGGATTTATTATGCATACTATTCACTAAATTCAACATGGACTGTTCGTCAACAGCCCAATGTCACCATTTTATTCCCTCATGAAAACTAAATTTCGCTATGATGTTCACCTAGTTATCGTTATAACTTTTACAATCCCATACGAATCCATCAATTAATGAAAAATGAAATGATACGAATGCGTTGCGTGGATGCGAAAAATGTGTGAATAATAACTGTTTTAGCGCAGTCAATTCCCTTTAAAATGGTAATTAAAATAATATTATTTTTAAGAAATTATGAAACGCAGATTTAGGGATTACTTGCCGATAACCAAAAATATGCGTGTACTCGTATTATATCCGTTAGGGCAGAGAGGCAGGAAAAATTGGATTATATAAGACATCTTTTAGCACAAGAACATTTTCCTATTTAATATAAACCATACACACCACACATGTAAGCCAGGTTTATTTTAGGGTAAAGGTAAAGGTCCAAATCACCCCATAAATTTGGCGCATAAATTCGCCAACTCTAAGAAGAATCATACAACAGTAGCTGGGGAAACCCAATTTCGTAGCATCCCAGTCGATAAAATGCTCTTCGGCGATGCTATATTGAAACATGCATAATTTATGGAATGAGATTGTTGAGATAAATGCAAAGGAGGCAGGAAAAATGGATAAAAAGCATATTGATCGATAATGGGAGGTTGAAGACTGTGATAGAATGGAGAATATTAGGCGGAAGAGGAAGGGGCAGGAATAGGATAGGGATGTTGGACGGAATGAAGGGAGGAAGGAAGTATACGGAGATGAAGAGGAGCTTGTTGGAGAGTAGGATGTTGGGTTGTGTTTTGTTAGGAGAGGCAAGAGAATTATCGTTGTACCGTGGTGTAGTCTGTGCCCATCCAAAACCTACCCTAATTGGTAGAATACCAAATAATAATAATATCTGGAATACTGACCCTAAGGCAGAATTAAAACACAGTAATCAACCCGAAGGTCGGTTTAGTAGGTGATGGTAGAGCTCACCCGTGTACCAAGCCCGACGGCGTGTGAATATTCACACATCAGGGTAGGGGGGCCAGTTCCTTTCCCTGTGCCGGTTATGGTTTCCCAGGAAGATCTGGTACCCGAAAAATCAACTAGCTTGGGTGGAGCTGCAGGTGCCCCAAGTGCCTTGCCCGGGAATCGAACCCGGGACCCTCCGGTCAGCAGTCCAATGCTCTACCCACTAGAATTATGCAGAATTATGGAATAAAATTAAAGACCTAAAGTTCAAAATTCGAAATTCACACCGTAATAAATATTCAATAATTTCTATTTTAATTATATCTTCACTGTCCATAAATACATCAACATGAAAAATAATTTCCTATGCAAACACGTGAGATTCATCTCTCGGCAACGCCGTTAACAGTACCAACTGCATGCAGATTCACTTGGAAATCAAACATATTACGTCCGCGGAGGCTCCCAATGTAAATACCAACTTCAGAGAACCGACTGTTGATGTATCACCTAAAGGAAGTTGGATGGCGGCGGGCTGTGGAGATGAAGATCGCCAATAGGATTGGAACCTGGACTCTTCAGAGTTTTCGTCGACAGCAGCCTAATGGCGAAGGCTGGTTTCTCTCCTCCCTTCTACCCAGATAAAAATTCTCCTCCTCACGGATGGCCTTTCCTCCTGCTCTTAAAAACCCACTGACGTATGAGGAACTTGAAACAACAGATTTACAGCCCCACGTGTCGCCATCTCTGGAATCCACTTTATAGCCCTTTATCCTGAGAAAATCATTTGATAGCTTGTAGAAATTAAAGCACTCATATTTACTGCTCTTAAGTTTTTTTCCCCTTAAAATAACAATATCCCATTCAATAAAGGTAACGTGAAGAAATAAACGTCTTCGTTTGTAAAATATGTGCGCTGAGATTATTATGAAATACCGCTGATCGCTTCATCCCCGATCATACCTGTACTTCTTCTCACACGATTACCAGTCGCAATACTGCCAGTAGCGCGAGAAGAGATAAACGCAGCTAATGACTACTGAAGGTATATCGCGACGAACGTGGTTTTTTTCTCTTTGAAGTTATACTTTGTGCAGAATTGTTTGGCGAACAAGTTTCTAGTTTTATTCTTTAGGATTCGACGAAACATGAAAGCGTATTTTGTGTAACTTTCGCTGCATAAATCCATTGCCATTTATATCTTGAATTTACATCGGCGGAAATTTATGGAAATTGATTTGGCCCCGAAGCTCTCAATTATAAGTTTCATTTGCGATAATATGAAGGATTTTCGTCGGTAAATGCTTTAGAGAATAAAGCATACAACTCAGATCACGCAATCCCAGCGTGTTTTTATATCCACTCAGTTCCTCTCCCAACAGTTCAGTGCAAGACAAATAGTTTTATAAGCTCTTTCACTCTGCCGTATTTTTCCATCTCGATGGATGTGTTCATGTTATTTGTACGACTTAAAACAAGACTACGTTGTGATCTTTACTGCCCACTGTATACTATATATAAGACCCTGGGCGTTTCGGCACTTTACTATATTTAATTTCAATTGCTAACGTAATTTTCAAGTCAGAAAACGACAAAGAGTCGAAATGCTCAGTGTTTTAAATATAATTATGGACGGTAAAGTTGATTATTTTCATTTCACAGTGAAAAACAAGTTCTAAGAATGGATGTCTGACACTGTTGATTACGTTATAAAACTGTAGTTCAATCCAATTTTTAATGAGGTTACTGATTCCTTCCATCCCATGTGAAATCAAAATTTCACAAAAATGCCTTCAGGTATCAATTTGGCTTAACTAGAAGACGATTGCAAACCTTTGGCGAACATAACGTATTCCATGTACGGCCATTTTTAAGCTCTGAATGATCGCTCAAAAAAATATTTTCGGTTCATCAATTGTTGAGAAAGAACTCGAACAGGTTTCTTACCAGTTTGGGAGCGATTAGTCGAAGGGGTTATTATTATACGATATCTTTGGTGGTTCCGTGGGACCATTAAAGCCGCAAACACAAGCATAAGAAAGGAGATGAGTCCATCCTTTTCTCGACAGAAAGGCCATTAATTTCCTTTCGCCTTTGTGGCTTCATAATAGCGTTTCAAGATGCCCCGCGTAGAATAACATTCATGGATAATTTAAGAGAATGCCTCCCCCCTCCGTTTCGCCTCCGACTTGATTTGGACAAAATAATCGGTAGTCCTTATAAAAATATGTAAGTTCAGGAAGAAAGAAAGACTCGAGTCAGTTTGCTGGCTGTCCACTCCGAAAGTTTTAAAATGATATTTTCAATAAAGTAATGCTTCTCAACGGGCATACCGTTCTCCGTTGTCTGAGGGGGCGATCTGATTCATTTTTTCCCACAATGCCTTTATAGTTTCAATGAAATTTGTTTGAAAAAGAAACGAATCTTAGACCCATGACGAGTCGAATGGAATTAATACCCATAGGTTTGCACAATGTAAATATATAACTATTTGCGATTCTCTCCTATTTAAAAGACCCAGCGTTATTCGTGGTCATGGCAGGGCGTCTAAGATCAAACTCGTGGTCTTTTCTGATAGGTGAAAGATCTGTGTTGTATACAGCCGATGGTGATATACCAATTACGCAGTTTTTTGAAAGAAAAGTAACAAAACATTTTTGTTGCCATTGAAGTGTCTAGTGAGCACTGACTGGAGGACCCGGGTTCGATTCCAAGTGGCTACTTTGGCACCCTTAGCCCTTAGATATTTCGGCTGCAAGATCTTCCTGGGAAATTACTTCTCTGTAAGGGAACTGGCTCCCATGCACTGATATGTGAATTCCGCTCGACGGTGGGCTACGTATTACGTGAACTCCACCTCCAATCATTAGACGACCTTCGGATTGATTCCTGTGGACCTCCTAATTTTTTTCAGATTCGTTGAACGGCGTTAATCATTTTCCGCTTCTATAACTTTTGCTTACGTCTTGGCAAGTGTGAAATGGAAATGAAATATCAATTAATCCTCCCTTAAAAATTGTGCCTCGTACTTTTTAATGAACTCACTCCAAACTAAACTACAGAACTAAACTGCAGTCGTAACTACAAATTATGAACCGAGTTTTGGATAGTCCTTATCGGAAAATGAAATTTAAAATTAAGAGCACCCTCATTCTTTTTCGGCATAATTTATTTCTACGAATTTGGTCCAAATGCTTCGAAAAAAATATGATTGTCTTCGTCTTTGGATGCGTATGGCCATGTGCCATCAACAGTATGGTCGCTACTCGGAATGCATTCGGCCTTCCACGTGGAATATATTTCATGCACCTCTCGGTAGTCCAAGTCCTTCACAGTGTCGTTCCGATTGAGGCGAAATCGTTTCACTCCAAATATAGCCGTCGTGTCTCGGCGATAAAGCGGGGTGGGAAATTGGCGAAATTAGCCTTCGCTATATCGCGTTGAACTCTTCTCCCCGATCCGCCCCCTCCCATCGACTCCACAGCAACGCCGCCGTCCGCGGCGATCCATTGTTTCCGTTTCCGATCGCAAGTCATCGCCGAGCGCCATTGTTGCCCCGGCACCCTCGTCCGTCTTCCCGCCCTCCCTCGACGCCCACGTCTAGCGCCGGCCGCCCGTATATCCTCGCCCGCGGAACGATACTTCATCCCGCGCACCCCTTAAACCCTCTCGCCCCACTCGACTACGTGAGGCTGCTCCGAGACAGTGATGCACGACCTTTGTCTATCGACGGGGCCGCGCGACAATAACGATAAGAAGATATTTTACGAGCTTGCGGATCGCATGAAGAAAATTGTAGTCAACACAGAAATAGGTAAATCACTCGGTGTATTTAATTTATTTCATCGCATTAGTAGGTGATTGTGAACTAACTATGAAGCACACTTCTCTTATAATTGAATAATAATTTCTATTTAAATTCAGTTATAAAATCAAGTCCTCAATTTTAATTGCAAAAAAATGTAATCAGACGATTAAGAAATTTCAGATTATTATTTTGGTAGTCTACCGCGGTTAAACTCGATTAAGGTAAGTTTTGGATGCGTACAGACTGAACATTCCCATGTTCATGCGCCTCGCCTAACGACCCAACCTGCCATCCCATAGCACAACAAACTCACATGGGCGTGTGTGTACGGGCAATTTCGTGTATGAGATAATGTATACTCTAATGCATGCATGAACTTGTAGTTATACTCGTACAAGAATGACTAGTGTTCTACCACGCCCTTTCGGCTATTTGCGGCGTATTGCGTAGATGTAGAAAAGATCCTACTTTATTTCAGTGTACATTCCACCTCCCTTCATTTCGTCCGACATACCTACAGTATCAGGTATAACATTGTGGAAATCCTTCATGATGAAAGAAGACACATTTGTGGATGTGAACAAGCTAGGTGCTCTATGTGGAAAAGCAATATGTCTTCGATCTTCGTGTGTGTGAAGAACTCGACAGTTATTACTTGAAAAAATCAATTTAAAAAATTAACATTGTTTTAGTTATTCTGTATTTAGAATATGAAAACAAACGACAGGATAAGACGTGAGCTTGTTGCCTAACTTACTAATGCAACTCCATGATCACATAATGATTCTTTGGAAGTCAGTGACCACCAGATCATTTTCATTTCAACTGAAAGAAATAAACGAAACCGGATGGAGCTGCTGTTGTGGCTGGGGTGTCGTTATTCTACCCCGGTAGTCCGGGCTCGAACCCCAGTTGTGACAAAATATTTCAAAGATATCCCGATTCCAACTTTGGGTGTGTTGTGGAGAGTACCTCTAGTGGGGACACCGTCCGTCGGATGGGACTTTGAATTATGTTCCGCCTTTTGTTAATGCTAAATCATAACGTCATATTCCGAATGGCGCAAATGATCTCACCTTTCCCTCACCTCCCCTAATAATCGCCACTGAAGACGAACTTCGCGTTTTAAAAAATGGGACCGCTTTTCAATTCAAAAAGAGAAAATTGCAGAAATGCTATTTTTAAGCTCCTATCTCCCCAGATGAGACGAGGGAAGGTATACGTGATTGATACATCATTGTATTGTATTGTTGTTTTGAATAATTTGGATTCGTATGTTAAAGAAACCTATTATTTAAGGTATCAGTATCGTGCATGAAGTATAACATTTTAAATGTACTCTTCCTATAAGGGATGATTACAGGTAAAATAGCGTAGAAAATGCAATGATCAAAAATCCTCGGGTATACAACTCTCTCCAGAGATGTTCGGAGGAATTATCAGGATGTCTAGGATAATTCGAATTGGGGAAGATAGAACCACCTCCGCCGAAGGGGCGCTCTTAAATCCACCCCGCCCCCTCGCTTTCCCGACCACATATCGGCTCCATTTTCCTGCAGTCGAACGAGAACGGATCCCTTACCGCTTGACGTCGATTTGTAGCGTAACTATTACCACCTTTTACACATGTAAATCTATTCAGTCTTCATCAGAATTCCAAAGAAAACACTTGATTCAATGTCGATTCATTGATTTCTTCGGAAATCGTGACATCCTGGAACTCTTTAGAAGATTTTCAATGAAATTAGTTCTTCCTTACGTCACCCCGTTGAGGCAGGCTGGAGGGAACGAAGGATTTCGGTCGAGGTGTGACGTCATTTCAGACCCAGTTCGGCTTCTTGACCGCTGTCTGTCGCGGACGGACGAGGGTACGTTTCTCTTGCCGTCTCCAGCATTTGCGCTCAGATAATATTTTCGTTTTATTTAGTTTCGATGGATGTGATAGAGCCTGTATCAGATTGTCTTTTGCGTTAAATTTCAAACAAGAAGACCAAATTTTGACAATTTATCCTTTCTGTAATATCCTAGTAAACGTTAATAATATCACTCTTGAAAGAAAAAGCAAACTATCATCCTCAAGGTTTTTCGATAGGCGTGGGTAGGACACACCTAAAACTAGGCCCAACACAATGTGAAACTGAAACATCGACTGGGTGATGAAAGGGGTCAGTTCCTTTCCCTGTGCCGCCCAAGCTCTGATCCCCTAGAATAACGAAGGTTGGGTAAAGATGAGGGTGCCTGGCCGAATAGTTCTTGGAATCGAACCCGGGGCCTCCGAGTTTCGATCCATTCGTCTATCACGCCCGGCTTATGAAAAAAAAACAAAAAAATGACTCAATGACAAAATACGAGGAGCACCCAGTTTTTAAAAATAGAGGCGTCACCGGTGGTGGTGGCTGGGCCAGGTTCCCGCAAATGGTGACCGTTGGTGACATGAGAAAGAGGGGAGTGGCCCAAGATCAGGATTACGTCATTTATTGATGGGCCTTTTCTACTTAGTAGGGGGATATTTGAGCGTGGACGCGCCAGGATGATCGTATTTTTAAGGACCAAGAGCCCAACACCAAAACGAAAGCACGGGACGTAACCGGGGCAGGGCCTGGAGAAAAAACTCGAATGCACGCAACCCATAGGCTTTTGTTTTTTTTAGTCAGTTAAACATGCAGTTGATGACATATTGGCGCAATAAGAACTCTCCCATCGTCGTACTCTTTTGCAAATCTTTCACAATTTTTTTTGGGGGTAGGATGAAAGAAAATGCTGCTGAAAAAATTGTGGAAAGGAAAAATACAAACATGAAACCAAGAGATGAGTTGACCATAAAAGCGAACCTTTTAGGTCAAACACGTACGTGTTTGTGTATGGGTAGACGGTGGTTCACTTTTCTGGTTTAATGCGTACCTCGTCTAGGAACATAATTGGAGAAGTGGATGAACACAAGCACTGCCTCTCAGATTTCAAAGACGAATTAATTCTGTGCTCTTCGCTCCATTTTCAATTAATTTATCTGAAGAAAAACAGGAGTAGAATTGCTCCTATATTGCTGAAATATTAATCGTGCAATGCAAATTGTTTTTTTGCAAAAGTTGCCTAATAGTGCTGCTACTTTCCTTAGAAGTCCGATGCAATGTTTAGTAATATTCAGGGTGAAAGTATAATATCTTATTGACTAGCAGGCTACTGCGGTCAATAATGATGCATTAAGCAGATTTTGACTTATGTTTTCCAGCATAAATAGGCGATACTGATAGGAGTCCCAAAGAAATATTTTTCAGGACTGATGTGACGTCAAAAACCACCGCCGCCTCAAGTATTCCTATGTGTCTGGATGCGTCGTATTTTCTTAGTAACTCTGGGGGAGCGTGATTGATATTAAAATATTTCATCAAATATGTATAATAATTTAATAATAAATATTATATTGAATCCTTTATCACCTGCACTGTGTTTTGCTCTCAATTACTGTTATTCTTGATATCTTGTGTGGGACCTAAACAACCTTTCTTTCCGAGAAACCAGACACTTAGAGGCATTGATGAACGAAGTGACTTTCACGAAAATATTCTTAAATCGTAAATTCTGTTAATCGTATTCTTTTCCATTTCCTAGTACGTACGTACTGTTGACCTGAGCAATCTATGTTAAACAATTTTCATGTAATAGTGACGAATGTGAGGTGGCCCCTGGTTGATCCACTCCAAGTATTCATATCGCAGATATATAAATCAATTTAATCGTAAGTAGGATGTGCTCATCGTTGGGATTTCTACCGATTGGATTGCGAGAAGAAATGTAACTATTTCTTAGCATAAATGGATATACCGACGACAAAACTTATAATTGATGAACACGATCAAAAATGTTTGGGAACGATTTCTGAAAAAGCTGCCTCCGCAGCCAAGTGAAGTTCATACATCGTTAGGAATAAAAATATTTCATGAACATTAAAAAATTCTGAGACTAATTGTTATTTAAGTATATTATATTGTATTAATAATAATCAGTGATTAGAAAAGTTTACGATTTGTGACAAATTCCGATGCATAGCATAATTATCATTAGATTTACGTATAAGCAGTTGCCATGCGTCCCGAATTTACTTCGCGTGCCTCATCTATGTCTATTTTACTCTCTTCTGAAGACAGCCTAGCTATTGGGTGGACCGGTTTCGTGTTCAATAGGATGTCTACTTTCATATTTTGAGACTTTTACAATTTTTTTATCGTCCTCTGGGGTTCAGTCATTTTGAGATATATTTATCCTACCAAAAACGTATATAAAATACCTAATAAACAAAACGAGATAATGATAGAAGTAATCAAGAATGAAAAAAAATCTTAATAGAAAGTCTCATTAAAAGGTACACCGAGTGTAATTAATAACGGGAAATGGATGATTTTAGAAATAATCTTACGCCAAGGGTACTATCATTTATTCAGTTTGAGATTGTTTCAATAAGTGATTCGGTTGAGATGGTACGAAGTAGAATATTGCTTCCATCGAAAACTGAACTATTTGATGAAATAGGCTGAACATTCGTGAAGTTTTAAGTTAAAAGATGAGCGTAAGTTAAGTCCACTTGGAATACGTTTTTACCTATCTTAAATAAATCTTGTACATTTGTAAGAAACTTTCAAGGGTCATAATCTGCTCATTTCATACGGACAACACTTGTAGTTATTATGGTAGGTACATTTTCACAACTCAATTTGAAATCTCATCGATTTCAGCTCGCGCGAGAATATCGTCTCCTCTAGTTGGAATTCAAAATATTTGGTCGCCCAGACAATTCGTCGTGCCATGCAACCTTGGAAGGAGAAAGAAGGTGCAATGATTTATTCTGATTTAGACTGGGAACTTCTAAAGAGTTTTGGTGCAGCGTTATTACGTGTCCTGCATGAGTAATGGCGGTGGGGTATGATGAATCGAGGGCATCCATCCTCGTGACAAATGGGAAGAATTATTTGCGCCACCAATAAATATATACTCGCACGCCGGATCGAAAGCTCATGACGCCACGTGGCGTCGTTCTCGGCTCGAATTTCCTCGTGGATAACCTCGTGGACCCGTAAAAATGCAGATTTCTTTGAGTTCTGGGTTACTCCTGAGCTATGGAATAATGGTCGGAATGTGAAGTCTTCTTTGCATAACATCCAATGGATGAAAGATGCGATCATTTCGTCTTCAGCGAGAGCGGCCGTAATTTTTTCGTATATTAAGTCGTCCTCTTCATTGATTCTGTTTCTCAAAGCTGCCTGTCAACTTAAGATACTCCGATAAGTAGTTTTAAAAGTAATATGTAAATTTTTATATCGCACTCTGCACATGTTCATGAGATAAATAGTCGTTATGGATTCATTGTTTTTGGAGATGACTTGAAAGCCAACAACTACAGTGTCTTGTGGAGCGACTTACGTCATCGGGAAACAGGTGTATGATACATCTTCATAGTGATAGCATAATATTTTCCCATTGAAATCAGATGGTACCATTAAAGGTTTCATGAATACAGTGCCACTGTCAACCAGGGTTGGATATTATTTTCGAAAAATATCAATGCACTATTAAATATATGGAGTTAAAGCCTTTGCATAAAACTGCTTTCTCTCGCCACATAAAATGTCGATTAATTACCGTCGCACAGATTAGAATTATGGGACTAATATGGCCGCAACCGTCATAAAAATTCTTCTTCCTAATTTTTTACGGATCGAAAACCAAGAACGAAGCCTAGGTTCAAAAAAAAATATCTCCGAGGAAGACCTCAATAAATTTTCCCGTTGAATTTTTCACAGTGCCATTCCGCTAGTGCCCAATTAAGCCGCGGAAATTACAATGTTGTTGATCATCATCCTTAATGGTTTCGTCCCCCATGCTCCCTTTGGGGCTTCCTTCTCCTCCCCCCCCACCAAGCACCCACCTGCCGACAAGGGGGCCTCCCGGCCGATGTGTCTCCCATTGTTCTCGCCACCATTACCGCTACACCGCTCTGCACGTGTAAACCGTGCGGAGATGTCGGTCCGGCCCCACATTGTGTATGGCCCCCGCGTCCCGAGATGCCCTCGGTGCCTCGGTTTCCAGTGGTCACCTTCCCATAACGGACTTCCCCCCCCCCCCCAAACCCCGTCTCGGACAGAATAATCACCCCGCGACCGGCTTCGAAGATTTATCTTCCGCCCCGGTGTTTATATGGGCGCGATAGAGAGCGAGTGGCAGAGTCGGGAGGGAGAAGGATCCCATCTCTCAGCAAATGGCTTTATGTGTCGTTACGGTTTTCGAAATGTTATCGCCATGGTGTTTTCTTTAACCTCGTGACCCTCCGTGGAAGTGCCCCGTGAAGTTATTCTAGCATCGCCTCATGGGGGAAAAAAAAGAAGTTTCCACTTCGAGTTGGGAGAAAATCAACTTTAATGCAGGGATCATTTCTCTCCGTTGTCTTCCTGCGGGAGAACTTGTTGCACTAATTTGCAAAGTCATTCAACGTTGATTACAATGTCGACCCACGTTCCTCAGGTTCAAAACGAAAGAAGTGTACCATAAGTGCACCGCAATTTTGGAATAGTTTCTATTTGGAGCTATCCCGTCTTTATCAGTTGTTATTGTTTTGTTTACAGTCTCTGTTTACTTGTGACGCCGAGGGATTTATTATGGGTCCGCATTACATTGGCAGGTCGGGCCACCGGCATAAAATAAGAGATCACTTTCAGGTGAAGGTACTTCTATTTTCTCTTGGACGGCACAGATTCACAACAAAATTTGACGTAACTGCTCCAACTTTCTGTATGAAAAAAAGAGGTAAAATTATTTTCGGGCACAAGGTGAATACCACTTTGGAAGACACATTGAAACAATTGTTAAATAAAACATTACGGAGGGAAGGATGTTTAAGCGCTGGTTGAGAGGCTCATGAATATGATCCGTAGGCATCTGTGGCTAATTGGTAACGATATGGTATCTTATGCTAGTGATGAATATTATCTAGTGAACGGAGTACCTTTCTGTAAATATTGAGATGTCATAACCCACAAGCTAGTTTTATCTATTCCTATCTGGGGAAATAATTTCTTGTACTGTTATATGATTCCGCATGCAAAGGGCCTACTTCTCTCAAGAGTTGAAGAAGGGAAATTAAAATACCTAGAGTTCTTAAAGTTCACTTAGATTATATGGCGTCTGTCTCTTATTCTCTGTTCTTAAGAATTTTAACCCTCTACAGTTTCAAAAATGGAAGGGTAGCTCGCCAAATATTACTTTCTCTTCTTTTTTGGAAAATTTTCGCAAACTTGTTGGTTGATTTCATGTTTTATCAATTAACTTAATTCGATGGAACTTGACTACTCATAAATCAAATCGCGTCCTTGGCCTTGTAAGTATAATGTTTTTTATTGTAATTTACAGCTAAGTTTACAGCTAAGCTAACCGGAGGTACACGTCCCGAACATCCTACGATCCTAACTCTCCAATCCCCAACACTGAATATCGATACTCTAAATTTCCTTAGCCAATTGATCCCCACTATCGAATACACAAGGGCCAAAGCATGTCGATGTTCGTAATGAATTTTGAAATTATCTATTCCACAAGTTAAAGCGGACTCTTTTAAATCTGTCCAATATTTATGAATAACAAAACCAAACATTGCGTCAAATAATCAGGCCGACCGGTGGTGACCCTTCCTGTAAGTGAAAGTTGCTAAAAGTGTGAAAGTGGAAATTAGATTTCAACGTAACTGTGCTCTCAATATGATATTTGTCTTAAGACCCCTGATCCAAACTAATGCATGAGCTAAACATGAGTTCCGAGAATAGTTTGTTTGTGTTTCAATTTATGCAGCCATCGTGCCTTAGAATGAACAATCGAAGGAAAGTTGGATATTTTTGGCTGAATCACCGAGAGGAGGAGCATCAAAGCAGTCATGCACGTATTACTTGAAACTAAATTGAAACCCTCGTTTTGAGTAAAGGAGGGTCCCTTTTCCACCTTTTCCATTCTTTCGGCCATTGCCTCGCTTTGAGAATTGCTTCGGCCTTCAATAATTGCGGAAAATAACTTGCTTCTCCGCACGTCACCAACGGAATTTAATTTATCCCTCAGACAAAACCTGTTGAATCGATTTGATGAGGGGGAATTATGGTTGCTGCGATTTCCGTCCTCTCAAGAGTAGGTTCTTCCCGAGTGGTGGTTCTCTTTCGTGGTGGCCATGAGAGGAAATTTAGTTTCGTTCAATTCCGTGAAAAATCAAATTGCTTGGGCGTGTCATCATGCATTCGTACACACAGGATGACATTGCCAGCTGTTATTCTCCCTGGCGTCCACGAAGACTTTTATTTTTAATGAAATAATCCGCATTCTATGGAAATGGCAATGGAAAATAAATAATACTTTTAACAGCCCTTATTGTGGACCGATTTCAAGATAACTAATTACTATGCCGGGTCTGACTAATCCTTCTACAATAAGAGTTTTTCTTTTTCTATATTTATTTACGAGATTTGTTGAAAAAGTAACGGGACACTTTTAATTTCTCATAGTGCACCATGAGTCCTGCCACGAGGTCAAACGATCAATAAAGTGTACTACTTACAAGTTCAGCGCCGTTTGCGTGAAGCAAAGCGATAAAAACGCCCGGATTTTTGGCTAAAAATTCATGGCTTTTGCACCACGATATGCTACTTCCCTTTACTTCACCGCTTGTTCGTGAAATTTGGGCTAAAAACTGCACTGTAATGATGTCCCAGCCTCCATATTCTCCCGACATGGACACGTAAAACTTTTTTTATGCTCCCAAAAATAAAGAGAACCTTAAAGGGCCGTCGTTTTACAAGCGTGGATGGGATTAAAAACGCATCGCTGAGACCTTAAAGATCAAGTTCCAGAAGTGTTTCGAGGATCGGAAAAAGCGTTGGTATAAGTGTTTAATATCTAATTGGGACTACTTCGAAGAGGATAACATTAAATGAATATAGGACGAATAGATAACATTCTTTCGAAAAAACTCAAATTCCCATTATAATTGAACACATCTCGTATGTGTTGACGTAAATAAAATCTTTCGATTCAATAATGTTTGCGATTGGTTGCAATTTGAGAATGAAATTCTGGAGTGTCGCTAATTCATGATGTGTTTTCAAGAAATCGTAATTAGTCCGACTTCCTCACACGTCGTTACTCCTTAAATTGGCTAGGAGCAACATCAAACCTGACTCTCAAATCATCTAATCTCGGTAATATCTTCATATTTGTTCTCTTTGATATCTTTGCTATTTGATTCACGTTTCTCATCCACACTCTTGTATTATATTTCTTCCTGTTAACATATCCCTCGACGACTGCTTTTCTCCATTCCATCATATTTCCAAATTTGTTCAGTAAGTTGAGTTCTACACCTGTTAGTACCGCAAATGCCCCTAATAGAACGGAATTAAGCAGACTTCCCGAAAATCGCCATGATATTTTGGAAGGAGGTAGCTTTTAAAGATTTTCAACTGAAACATTCCGGTAATGTATGGGCGAGCTAAAATACGTTCAACATTTAATTTTTACTAGGTTAACATAAGAAATTGTGGTAATTATGAATATTGAGGTACGTTTTTTTAAACGAATTTAGTATTCCGAACTCATTACAGTCTTTGGGAGTCAACGATTGATGACCCCTGCCAATTAATGCTTAGTAAAATTGCAATTGTTAGCCCAATGGGACTCGATACTTCAAACCATCCTCAAAGATTGCTGTCTTCTGAGAGATTAATGTATTTCGGAAGTAATTCAAAAGCAGGAGGACTCATGTCTATAGAGCACGACGGATGTTGTGTAGTTTCCTATTGCCACCGTAATTTTAAGTCGGCAGCATCATTCCATTCCTTCGAAATCACGTCTAATGGCAATCTTGCACGAATTAAATGAATATAATATCGGTTACCTGAATACAATGATAACACAGGCCAACAGTGGTTTTGGCGCCGGAGCTTTTAATGCTGATTTAAAGAACAATTGGGGTGCTGAATCCAATTATGACACTAGTTTTTTCCTATCAGCTATAGTTTTCAAGATATAGATATGTTGTTACTTACGTAAAACAATCTTCTACATGATGATATGGGAATATTATATTAATAATAAAACACACTAAATATAAAGACTTGATATATTTCTAGGGCTGTTAAATCACTCACAAACACAACAGATTTTTACAATACAATTGAACACAAATACTAAAATTTTTTACTGTAATAAAACAAATTGAAAAGAAAAAAATATATAAAAACATCACTCAACACACCGGAAGCTTCTTTTGCGCGATTTTCTTTAGTGCACTTTTTTCAAATAGTCTCGTTTTAAGCACCAGCAGTAATGTGCCATCATATGGTTATCCCATCTTCCTGGGTAGCGAGCTTCCATTGTTTTTATATCCTGGTGAAATATTTCACCTTGTTTTTCACTTGTGTCTCCTAAATTTCCAAGAAAATTGTCTAAGTGGCTGTGTAGGTAGTGAACTTTTGTGCTCATATTACATCCAAGTGATTTGAAGTTCCTGAGCATAATGTTTACCAGCTCAATCTAATTTTCACTTTTGTGATTTCCTAGAAAATTTTTTATGACCTCAACAAATGACATCCAACTAATTTTTTCAATCTCATTCATTGACTCGACAAAAGCAGGACCCTTTGTAAGTTGTCTGATTTGTGGCCCCTCAAAAGTATCAGCTTTAAGTTTTTCAATACTTATCTTTAGTCTTAAGTAGCCGAAGCATGGTCCATCCTTGTCAAGAGCCTTTACAAATTGCTTCATTAGGCCTAGTTTAATATGTAGTGGCGGTAAGATGATTTTCTCTCTTTCAACTAAAGATTCAGCAATGATGTTTTCTTTCCCAACAACCAAGTTTTCTCACTTAGGCCACTCCTTCTTAATCCAGTGGTTTTGTCTGTCCCTGCTATCCCAGAGGCACAAGAAACAAGGATATTTTGTGTAGCCACTTTGCTGCCCAAGAAGAAAGTTCACCATTTTTAAATCTACACAAATCACCCAGCGATGTTCCTGGTATTTTATCGTCTGTGAGACCAATGCTATTGTATCGTATTCTTCTTTCATTTTAGTTGAATGAGCGATTGGTATTGCGCCAAACCTGTTACCATTGTGAAGATGTACACATTTTAAACTACTATACGCTTGGAGCTATCAATAAACAAACGCCAATCACTAGCATCATATTGTGATAGTAGTCCCATTTTTTCCAAAATACCCTTAACGTCTAAACAAAATGTAAGATTGTTTTCTTGAGTAAAGAAGGGTAGCATATCCTTTTCCCTTGTGCGATAAAAACTCATTTTTGTACCGGGTTGCAGTAAATGAGTTGATAAACTATGCAGTAAATGTAGTGCAGTAATACCCCCTCGTAGTCACTGCCACTATCGTCAATAGAATGAGAAATGTTTTCAAATAACTCAAATTCTTCCTTAGATATATCTGGTAACGTCTGAAATGTTGGGATCGGTATTTCTTCTGAATGGGGTACCGGGCGTCTAGCTGAAGGCAAATCTGGATATGTCCACTTTTGGCGATTTTTTCGATTAATTCCCGAAAAATTTACTATGCAAAAATAACAGTCGTCAATATGGTTCACAGGTTCTCTCCACACCATTGGCTCACCAAATTTTAGACTTTTCCTTTGCCCTGTTGTCCATTGCCGCAGATGTTCAGTACATGTTTTATCTTGATCACCAAGCTTAACACCATAATATCCCAAGTATGCACGTTTCACAAAGTCTGTAATATTTTTCTTGTTTTCTTTTACCATATATTCCCCACAAACGTAACAAAACACATCAGCATCATTAACACAGCATCTTCGACTTGAGCTCATTTTTAGATGATGTTTTACAAAAAGTTACACTTTGAAGTAAAGTCCGTCCACCTGCTCTGAATAGCCAAGGGCAGCTAATGAAAGAAAAATGGCTGTCAAAAGAACAGAAAACGTGGATGCCATCTAACGGATACCTTATGAACTAATTTCGCTATCTTTTACCGAAGTCGATACAAACGTTTTTTGTTTTTTAATCTCATTGGCCTACAATATAGAAATATACATAAAACTTATTGACAGTTTATTGAAAATAAAAGGAACACCGCAGAGTGGTTATAAATTAGTATACTTATAGATTTATTTAACTTTGAAAATTATTTTCCGGAATATATCAAATATTAAACTAAACTAAAAACTAATCGTAAGATTTGCCATATCTAAAAAGTAGAGCTGTTAAATAAAAACGTATTTCATATTTGGATTCAGCTCTACAAATATAGTTAAAATCAGCACAAAGATTCCCGGCACCAAAAAAAAAATTATTTTGTTGGCCTGTGTAATGCTACAGATTGGTTCTTTAAGGCAAGTAATTGCGTCGTAAGCGCTATGTCCTTTCAAACGCGTTTTTATTATTACTTTTTCATAATTCCTCTTACAGTGAACTGTGAACATTGGATGTGATTTATTTCTGTTCAATTTAGGATGAGTCGCAGTTTACGGTGATGTCAAATCGTTGAAGAATGAATCCTTTTATTTTACGTTATAGGAAATCAAACAGCTCAGCATCGATGTCATGAATTATTAGTACATATCTGCGTATTCCAAGGAATTGGTTTGAAAAATATATAAACCATAGATTTTGAATATTTTTAAAAATTGATTTAAATTTTTTTTAAATAATTTAAAACTTTATATGAGATCGCTCAAAGCTCGTATTTTATGATACAAATAGATTGAATGCAAAATCGAAAGGTTGACATTTACCCGAGGCTCGAATTTAAGCCGACGATGAGTGAATCATTATTACAAATTGGGACTAAGACCATCGGATTATTCGTATTTAGGTAAATATGGTATTTCTATTGGCTTTCTCCTCAGGACCACGATGTTACCGCAACTTCATTTCATCCGATATTTTACGCCGAGTTATTTTCCATGACTCACTAACGTAGAGAGTTTATCCATACTTCAATCAATTTTTCTTGGCATTTTTTATGTACTACAAGTATTTGTACATTGTAAATATATCAGACATTAAACTCATCACATAAGAAATTAGTAGTTTTTATCCTTACTGGTTTGCTCTTAATTTTTCGTGAGTTGAAATGTCTCTCTTGCAAGAGTAACTCGGTGTCATTATCATTCAAGTGCAGATTCAACGTGTGTACCGTACACATACCGAACATTTTTTATTATTATAATATATTGTCCTTCATTCATTTTGTAAATAAATGACTTGAATGCTGTTGTGACGCAGTTTGAGTCGTAAAGTTTAAAGAGCGACGATATGTATAAAGCTTCGGTGGTTGTGAAACACATATGCCGGGGAATTATAGAAAAGAAGAGATTGAGTTTTGAAATTTTGTTCAGAGTTTTCTAAAATGGTTGCAAGGAAACAGGCATCAGCTGGCATAATATTATTTATTCACGCGGCTTCAATACTGTGTTCTTCAGAATAAATACATCGAATCTACGAAATACATGTATTTATCTATGATGAATCACGGTGTTTTTCAGCATCTATCATGTAGGAAGTCTACGCAGCAAAGTCGGAAACAGTTTCCTGTATCGACATATCGTAATTTTAATGTTAAAATACAACTTGTTTAAAAGTACGCGTTAGCCGCTCTATCTGTGACTTCATGGATCATGATCAAAATCCTTGACTGACTTCAAGAACAGATGATTTCCCATCAATCTCCTATTCAGCGCTTTCAAATGGCCGATTTATCGCTCTTCCAGGAAGCATTGACGTCACAGGAACGCTCTACATGGGTCTAAGTTCATGTGAAAGTCTTTTGCAGGAGTCGGTTTCACTCTTCTTCCCTGTCATTAGCCGAGATATCATTCCATATGCTGTTTTCTTGTGGAGCATGGCATATACGAGTAATTGTAAGATAAATTGATTTTCCATTTACCCCAAGCAATTTCATATGACACAAACTTTGAACAGGAAGCCCGGATCATAATCTGGAGCGCCAAATCTGCGACACTGAAACGGAAATGGAGTGCTCTTCATTTCCGGGATATGAATAAGCTTATCTTTCATTTGAATATTCCGAGCTATGGCGTGAGGAGAAAGTAGTCAAAAAACTATATTTTTTTAATGTATCAAAAGGAATTTTTTAAAATTTCAATGAATTCCCTCGGAATTATCTGCTTAGCTGTTTATTAGTTAAAATAAAGTTTTCCTTTTTCTTCAATCAGATGGACATACCAGAAAGTGCAAAATGAAATGCTTTCACTGCAGTTTTTTTATTTAAAATTTTAAATGAAGCAGAAACCTGTTTAAATAAAGCAGAAGACTGCTCTCATTCAGATCTTGCTACCTCCTGGTGTACGTAACTTTAATTATCGATTATCAGTTCGCTTTCACTTTCTTATTCTCCTTTCATACAGAGTAATCCCAATTTCTTTGATTAACTTTTTCCTTCCTGTCCCAGTTTCCTCTTGTTAAGAAATATATTCCCAAATAACCCTTCACAATTTCCATGCAAAATACCGCTTCCTTTTGGAAGCGGTATCTTGCTTATATGCGCGAGACACTTCATCACCTTCTTCATTGACCAAATTTCTTAGGAATTCTTCTTGGCAACATCCGTCTCCTCCAATAAATTTAAGGATATATTTTGGTGTAAAAATTATCACATCTTTAATTAAATTGTTTAAGTTATGTGATGTTTTTATATCGTAAAGAAATGACTGATAGCTTACACCACATTTTTAACCATTAAGTCATAAAAATGTCTGTTTGATTCGTGTATTTTTTGTTTTCCTTCTGCTTCGCCTTTGTGTAGAAATTTTGAACACTGAGACGTCGCGTCATGTAGAAATATCGGAGCAGCAAATTGTTTTTGTTTAGTAAAATTAGCAATGTATCATCTACAAGATTAGATATTTGTGCACGCTAATTTAAAAGTTCCATGGACAGGTTTTTCGTAGTGTAAAGATTTTTCTGTAAATGTTCGCGATTTAATTGAATAGCCTCAGGCTTTCATTGTTGATAAATCTGATGAGGTCAATTAGTGGATCCCGGAAACAGTCCAGTTTCGTTTTAATCTCTTCATTTTCGGAAATTTTGTCTTTTCTTTGTCTCCTTATTATTATGCGTCCTTCGTTATTCCCTTAATGTATTGTGTTGCTGTATGTTAGTCCTAAGATATTATGTGCATCGACTACATTGATATTTATGTACAATTTGTGTAATTTGTTTAAAAGTTTAATATTGTAAATGTGTGATGAAGGGTTAGGTGGAAGACGAGACTCCATAGTCTCAATCTTGCCCCAAAATAAAGACGACTCTGTATCTGTTGTAGTGGAAATAGGCATTCGTTGAGAGATGTCAAGAATAGTTTATTTTAGAGGAGAAGAGAATTTTCTGCGCCTATTCTTTTTTTCAAGCGAACGCCTATTCTTTTTTATTTTTTTGTTTTGAGGCCGGTTGCGGGAAGAGAGGATGTTGCTAGAGGAATTCGTATAAGGCAACGAATTGGAGTGGTGAGATGTTTCAAGGTGGTGGGATGTTGAAGGCAATTATGGAAGATGTGTTAAGCAAGCGGGCGACAGGGAAGCGAGAAATAGTCATTTAGCGTGAAGTTTTTGTGGGGAAAATTGATATTTTTTATCTATTTTTGTGCCCTATAAGCCACCGCTAGGGTGTGTGGCAGAGGGTGAATACACACACGAGAGTAATTTTACCCGAACGTGATCCTACCGCAGTGGGACAATGTTATTATGATCCCTTATAGTTCGTGGGAAAAAGTCACATCATAAATCTCTCTGTTCTACACTCAATCCCTCTAAATATACTAACATGATCTCTCCTACCGTATTTTGAGGGATTAGATGGAAGAGAAATTCTCATATGAAATAGAAATATTTAAAGTCATTGGAGCAGACGTAGTTTTCATTCTCACGACAAATATTGGTAATTTTTTTTTATCCACGGTTAATTCCATTTCTTTTTGTCTTCTTCGTTTAGTGATTTTTTTATGAGAGTATTAACTCATTTTGCGTTAATGAGTATTCTGAATTTATTTATCTCGGAAAGTGTCCTGAAAACCATTGCCATCCGATTAGAGAGAAATTTAATGTACAGAAAAGTTGCGAGGCACATTCCATCCTTGCAATTCTTTTCGGAAAGTGAATCTTTGTAATCTTCCTCCCCTGTCCCGGAATACACAACCTTCGACTCTTCTTTGCTCTCTCTTTGTCTCCGATTTCACATCACCTCGTGACGCACGTCCCAAATCGCAAATGAGGCATACCAGGGGGCATGAGCAGACGCGGGGAAGGAGAACCATTCTGGGATCCATCCAGTCGCCTCAAGCATTCACGGCACCACCCTCCCCCTTGCCGCGAAATTTGGGTCGCATCGTCACCTACCCGCGAATCCGCGTCTGAGCACTGAAATTCATGATTCCTTTCCGTTCACCTCTCGGAGAAAAGTCGGGCAGGCTAGGGTGATGGGTAATCTCAGTCCCTGCCTCCCTCCCTTCTCCTTTTTTATCGTCCGATTGGAAATTTTTCTTCATAAATCCGTGTATAGGAGCTACTCTTTTGGCGTCGGATGTACTTGTAGAATCGACGGCTGCACAATTGGTCTGTCAATTTTATATTTTTCTTTTGACTGTTTTCCATCCGTGATCATGTGAGAAATGTCCCCACTTCGTCCAAGTTTCTTTAATGTAGGCGTGCCGGGAGTAATATTTTCTGAAAGCATACTACCTTGATCAAAGAGTTCCCGGAATAACCACCGTGTGGCGCTCCCATCGTTCCGATTTGAGTTCTGTTTTTTTTGTGAAATTGGTACATCTGTTGTTGATATTCCCTTTAAACCTTAGTGTCATAACTTGACATTTGCAAAAGTTACGTAGCCAAGAGTACATCTATCTCTGTGTGTGTTGGCGATTTTTTACAATTGCAGAAATGGATTTAAATTTGCAACAACGAACTTGTATTAAATTTTGCGTAAAAAACGGATTTAGTGGCGCACGGACGTTGGAAATGTTGGAAAAGTGTTTCGGCACGATTCTCTAAAAAAAACGGTCGTTTACCAGTGGCACGAGCGGTTCAGAAGTGGTCGTGAGTCAATCGAAGATGATGAACGCAGTGGCAGACCATCGACATCGAAAGTCGGTGAAAAAATTGATAAAGTAAAAGAAATGTTGGTCAATAACCGCAAATTAACCATCAGAGAAATAGCGGAGGACTTGAACATTGCCTATGGATCCGCCCAAGACATTGTGGTTAATGATTTGGGTTTCCGTCGTGTAGCAGCAAAATTGGTGCCAAAAGACCTCAATTTCATGCAAAAAAGAACCGTGTTGACGTCGCAAAAGACATGATTTGCGAGGCTGAATCCGATCCCACATTCATCAAAAGGATCATTACTGGAGACGAGACGTGGGTTTATGAGTACGACACGCAATCCAGACATCAGGCAAGTGAATGGCGTTCACCAAATGAGCTGAGACCAAAAAAACCACGTCGTTTTCAGTCAAAAAAGAAGGCAATGCTGACGGTTTTCATGGATTACAACGGTGTAGTGCATCATGAATTTTTGTCAGAAGGCCAGACAGTAAACAAAGAGTATAATTTGGGCGTTATGAGACGTTTGCGTGAAGCAATTCGCCGAAAGAGACCAGAAATCGTCGCACAGTGCTATCATTATTCGTAATTTTTGGACGAAAAATGCAACAAATACCATCCAACAGCCACCGAATTCACCTGATTTGGCTCCCTGTGACTTCTTTCTGTTCAATCGAGTTAAAAAACCATTACGGGGAACGCGTTTTAGCAGCCGAGAGGAAGTAATGGAAAAATCGCAGGAAGCACTGATGGACATACCGAAAACCGAATATAAAAAATGTTTCGAGGATTGGATCAAGCGCTGGCATAAGTGTGTTGCAGTCGATGGGGATTACTTTGAAGGGGACACTATAGATTTAGATGAATAAACTTTTTTCAGAGAGTAAAAATCATTCGCCTTGCAAGGCGAATGATTTTTACTCTCTGAAATGGTTGCATTATAATGCACACATAGCGGGTGACTCCGTTAAAGTTACTGTTACAGTTTCTTGAATAAACTTGTATTTTTAATTTTCTGAATAAATTCCGGGAACTTTTTGATCAAGGTAGTATATCAGGGTTTTTGTCCTCAACAAAATCAAGAAGCCAAGCAGGCATTCTCAGGACAATGGAACAAGTACTTAAATGTGTAAAAGACATGATCAAAATCAGTGATTTCAATCCCCAGATCGTTTGAATTCCGTTCTTCCCTTTCTAATCCCAATTCCCTCATACTTCACATACGCCTAGGAGTACGAGTAAGCCTTCGCATGCCTTCCATCTCAATTCTCTCTTTACTTGGTCGATGTCTTTGTCTCTTGGTTTGCCTCGTGACGCCCTCTTTTATTTTTATTAATTTATTATGGCCCACGTTGGATGTCCTTCAAACATTAAGCTCCGAGTATCGTATAAGGAGACATTCATGATGAAAAGACAAATATTGTGCTCGAGTAAGATGCAATTAAAAGTAAAGAAGGGAGATGTGAAAGCATTTGTGTTGAGAGTGACACTCTGCTGTTATGGTAAAGAGTGCAGGAGATTGTAGGGGATAAGGCCACGTAATGATATCAAAGAGAAAAACAAGAAATATATTGAACACTGCGTTAGACATTATAGGCTTGATGGCAATATTGGAGAAGGGAGGGTTCAAGGGTGGATTAAGGGCAAATGCGTTGATGTAATATGGATGAAAAGGTGAGAAAGTAGAGTTATTTGGGAATGAGAGAATTGGAAATGGGCGAATAAAAATGGATAGCAGCAGTTTATTAACCTTAGGGTTGAAAAACTATTGATTGGAATTCTGATTTTTAGGAGCGAATCATTCGGAAAATTTTCTTTGTTTCTATATTTTATATATCTGGGCTGTATCAAATTCAAAACTTATCTGGACCACTAGAAGCATATGTATTGGGAAAATATGACGCTTTCATGACGCTGTATGATTCCCATCAAGAGTATATGAACTGCTGGGTAGGGGAGACTCTGGATACTCAAGTGATTTTGTATTGGTGACATTAAATTTGGAATTAATTTGAGAACTTTTTTCAACATTGAACATCATAATTGAGAGTATTTAGGTTACGATGTTCATTTTTATGGTTGCTTTTTTTGATACATGCTTGTCATATCTTATCAAAGAGTCTTCATTTACTCTAGTTTTATTTGCTGTAATTTATTTCTCTGTTTCTTTGACGTATTTTTCCGTGCGAAACCTTTTAAATACAATATAATACTTTTGATAAAACCATAATGAAATTCAGGAATTGATTTAATTTACATGAGGAATTATTTATTTCGTTGATTCCTCCGTGTAGAATCTAATAGTGGTATTTATTTTAAAGTGTGTGTGTTTAATTAAAATAAGTAATGCAACCGTGGTTTTTACTCAAACATGATTGTTTTTATTTCAGGTAATTTGGCGAACAACCATGAGAGGAAGTAGAATGGGTGGTGTATTCACTTTGAAACTGGTGCGTATAAACCCGCTCGTTTCTGTTCCTCGGAATACGTCTTGGAGTAAGTTTGGCGTTCTCCCAGCGATGGCGCTGGCAAGTGAGCGTTGATTCAGTCCGCCGCGTCCACGGACGCAGTGGTTCGCCATTATGACATTAAGGGAGCTAGCTGTTCTTCTGTCCTGCTTCGCGAATTCTAGTCACTCCGGTTTATGCGTTAGAGACAGTGTTATTTCATGGGTACTCGAACGTACTTCCACTATGAAGACGGACTTTTTTCCACCACGAAAGGCAACATGGGAAAAAAATGTTCGAGACCAATTGTCATAAATTCCCTAGGGAATTTAGTCACTCAAATGTTTTGCATATTTCTTTGCTTCTGGAGGGAGATAGGTAAAAGCGAAGTTTCCTGCCTGTTATTTATTTTCACAGTTGAAAGTATTCGTATTTTCTCCTGCCTATTGATTGATTCTTTTTCTATTGTTTAGTTTTGACCTCGTTCAGGGATAACTCCTGAGTAAATAAAGTTTACCCAGAGTAATTTGTTGCTTCCCTTAGAAATGTACGTTCTCAAAAACATACTCAAATTAATTGGAGAAAGAGTGACGAAAACCAAAGTGAAGCGCAAAATAATCAAATCGTTTCTTTTAAACTCAATAAGCAGTAAAAATTAATTACCAAACAACTTTAATACCAACTGATCAAACTTTCACAACTTCACATCATTTTTTTCATGTATAGAAGGTTGGTTCTAGATTTTAATAATACAATCTTCAAAAAAAAGATCTTTCGCTGTTGAGACATAATTTAGAGTATGCTGCTATTATATGGGTTCTTCATGAAGTTATTTGATTGCCGAATTGGATCGCGTGCTGCGTAGAGGAGCTAGATTTGTAAAATGTTGTCATGACACACTGAGTAGCGTATCAAAGTTATTAGAGGAGCTAGGTTGGGAATCACTCCCTGAGCAAAGGTTAAATTACAGAGTAAATCTTTTGCATACAATGGAAAGAGGTCTCTCTAATTTTTATTCCCAAATTTCTCGAATATTATAGTGGAGTGGAAGTTCTCAGATTTCACGAACGAGGTTTCGCTCTAATTTCTATTGCAGATTAATTTTTGTTCTCAGAATTCACGAAGATTTTAGTGGGGAACTGTATTCAAAACCAAATGCTAATTCGATTAGTTAGCCAACTACTTTCGCATATTAATGTAGAACTCGAGAGGAAAAGAGAGTCGGATTTCCTATTACATCCCGTTGCCTCAACACTATTGTACTTCAGACAGATGTGTTGCTTTCGAATGAAGTTTTCAAAACTTGCGCGTTTCATAGCCGAGCCGACCTTCAGTTAGTTGCATAGGCGAGGATATCATTGTTGTGGTCTGAAGACATGAGCCATTAAAAATCAATGCTGGAAACATTTGTATTTCACTTACAAAAAAGTAGACAAGAGTATCTCGAATGAATGCTCTTACCTACTTGTGGATCCGAAATTTGGAATTAGTCCGAAATAATGACTAAAGGAACCGTATTCAACGAATTGGAGAACAATTCAGTAACAGGAGGGAGAGTGCTACTTAACCTGGGTAGGAGCATTCAGAATATTCATTTTGGGTAGGATGAATCGATGAGGAGCTGAATCAGAAAAAGGTTTCTTGCAAACCGTATTCAATGTTTTATATATCCGTCAAAATTCCGCAAGCGTAATGTGCAGCAAGTTTCAAGAGCCGTACGTTAGACGTACGCGACTGATAGGTGCTTTTCGAGAATTTTGTGATAACCGATTGTGAATCTTGCTGAAGTGCTAATAACAGTTATGAAGTCCTATTGTTCTTTGTGACTGATCAACATCGGAAGTTGATTGAATGAACAGTAGTGCAATAGCATAACTTATGTAAGATTTGCATCAAGACTCAAAATTGTTTATTGCGCAATTCTGGAAAAACATCTGTCTGCCATGTGGAGACGCGTAACTCGTGGTTCCTGAAACTTGTTGCACACTACGCTTGTGAATTTTTGACGTATATATACATATACATACACACACGCTCGCGCATACATATATTTATGCAAATCACTGAGAACTTTTACCTGAAAACATTTGTCTCATTCAGATTTTCATCCACTGCAAGTTCATCCTCCCCAATATTAATATTCTGAATACCGTAATGGGGAATATCGTCGTTCCGATGCCGTTTTCAGTGCTCCGGAGCCTATTGCAAACTCTTTCCTCGGAAGATTCTCTGAGGCGTGGGAGGCGAGGCAAGCTCCAAGTTGGATTCCATCACGCGAAAATGTCAAGAGAGTGCGGGAGGCGAACGGCTGGTGAGACGCAGAGGGTATGCGAGCACACCCACGCGGATCGCCAATGCGCACTCGAGGGTAAGGGTGCTCTCGTGTCCTCTGCTCACGTCCCCCCGATAGCGCGCGCGAGGCGTGCCAGGCCACACACGAGGTGCATCGCTCAATGCGGCGTCGTCGTCGCAAGGTCAATTTCTCTTCCTCTCCATCTCCCCCCCTCCCCGGCCTCCTTCCATTAGCAAGTAATGAAGCTTTGGATGTTCGGAAGCGTGAGTCCAGTGGAAAGAAGCAACCCTCATCAAGGCCTTTGTTGGCATTTTCGAAACGAAATTCATTCCCATTTTCTCGACATTTCTTTCTCTACAGATGGAAAAACCCATAGTCCTGCGTTGCACCTGAAAGAATTTAGTTCTTTTCTCCGAGCTTGATATTCTTTTTAAAAGAAAGTTCTCATTTAAAGATGATACTCTTTTATGATCACGCTTTGTAAAATTAGGAAGAATTAGAAGTAAAGGAAAGAAAAAAGATATTAGATGGCGTGAAGGCAGGTTGACGATTCGAAAATATGAAGAAGGGAATAATATACGGAAACCACGCCAGGCACAGCACGTAATATTCGTTATGGACCGTCCAAAACCAATCTTAAATAAGTAGATTACCTTGAATGAATTACCATAATTTTATAACGTAATTTAGTGGTGGAAGGTAACCAGCTTCTCGGCTCGAAGGTTAGCGTCTGACTTAATATAAATAGTGACTAAATACGGATCTTTTGGTCTGCCAAGAACCAGTCCTGGAAGATTGCAGTGTGAATAAAAGGGAAGAACAAATGGGGCAAGAGCTCACTACCGTTTGATCCATGCTTAGATGGTGTAAAATATGAGTTAAAATGGGAAACGGGTAAGATCGTGCTCGTATTTGCAGAGGGAAAGGATCATGTGGAATATTAACCAGAAAATAAAAAGGGAATGGGTATTAAATGTAGATTATTACCAGGAGTGCTAAGTTATAAATACGTTCACCGAAAAAGGAGAACACAACCCAGAAGAGATAAAATATATGCTTAATGTCTTATGTATTGACGATTTTATTCAATTAATTCGATATTCAAAACGAAATTTGAGTCGTAAAATAGTCGATATGGACGAATCGCTCGATTCCGATAGTTTTTTTATAATTTTTTTATAATATTAATACTGACAATCGATTTTATTTTGTTGAATGTAGAAATGTTAAAAACGCTACTCGTTTGTTTTTTACACTATTGGGACCTATTCTGAAAACATACTATGTTCTTAAATTAGTTATATTTTATGTTCTTATTAGTTCGTTTCCTTCCCGGATATTTCGTCCATATCTGAAGAGTCATGCAACAAAAATAAATCATAAAAAAAGACTTGCACAGTTCATTCGTGAAAACACGAGCTGTTTTTCTGAGAAGTCATGAGAAATTTTTACCTCGAAAAGAATCTTATTATCCTCCAGTATGACGGATCAAGGATGAAGGGTACGGTAAGGGTTCGGCGTGCGAAGAGCTTATGAACAATTCTGAGAGCATCTTAGAGGTAATCACTTATGTCGTTACTGTTTCTGTTTGGAACTTATCCTCCTCTCTCTCTCTTTTGACCGTTTGATTCCAAGCGGAGGCGCTGTGGGCGTAGAGAATGGGATGAAATGAAAGCTTATAGTGAATTGCATGCGAAGGGAGCAGGGGTGGCTGAGTCGGGAAAGAGTCACCTTCTGCTAACCACACCCTGTCTCTATTTCTCTCTTTCTCCTGTCGCGATTCCTACACAAACATCATATGAGAATAGAAGCAATAGTTACGACACACCAAGACTGTAAAATTGTCGAAGAAAACCTTGTTAAGTGTGCGAATCGTCTCCCTTAAACACCGCGGCGTCTCTCCCGACTGGAAGTGTGAGATGTCAAACCATTGCTTTAAGCATTTAAAAAGAACAAATTGGTGAAAAAAACTCAAAGCCACGTAAGGAAAGGAAACGATGACCGGTCCTTTAAATTACTAAATAAAAAATTCACAGTCGAATTTCAAAATGCAAAAAAAACTATAAATAAAACCCTGAGCAATTCTTCCGTTGAAAATTTAGATACTCCATTCGTCGCAGTAAAGGGGACTAAGTTAATTTCCCGTTTTTAAACTGATCAACGTGCTATAACTTCAAAGTGTGCCACCAAATGTTGGGAAATCCCATGGCCGTGATACAGGATTCACCCCAAACGAGGTGCACGCATTGGATGATGACGTTGAATGGTCGAAACACGTGTTACAAGTATATATTTTGAAAATTTAATCAAGAGTTTTTAATTCTGTCGAAATGCACCTCCTCAATTCTTGTTCAGTAGCTTATTGAGGAATGATTAGTCACTTTTCATAAAAATGAGGAATTATTTTTTGGAAAATCCTAACATTGTTTAATAAATTTGTTCGAGTTTGATTTTCTTGAAAGAATAGTTATGGCTAAGAAAAATTAACTTGTCAAGCGGACGTAAAACTTAAAATCCGCTGAGAAGATTGTAACCTTTTTAGGAAGCATTCAGCAGTTAGGTCGGTAGTGTAGGTTTGACCTATACTGTAGCTAGTCGTACTTCAATCACATTAATGATGAAAAGGATGATGCCAATGATGTTGATTTTTGAAGGAGTGAAAATTTTGGCAGGTGGCTCAGAATCGAGGCGCAACTGCGCATACTTTATAGTATTCCCTTACGCAAACTCACTAATATACTCATTCGTTGGTTTTCTTATGCCAGGAATCGCTTCTGTTGCTGTCGTGTTTAAGGCATTGTTTTAACATGGTGTCGCTTTTTCTTCTGTCGTAAATCATGACATTGCAATGTGAGAATCTATTTTAAGCCACACTTCTCCATAAGCAAATGTTGACAAACATCGTCTCTGGACGAATGAAATGAACAATAGACACGTTATGAAAGGAAACTCGGCAAAAAAACAATGCCTACGCACGTTCATGCACGAGTTTCTGCGGAATAGAGACGTTAAGGGGAAAAGAAAGGATTGCGATCGTTGTTGGGTACACCTAACACCCATTTGGCAACATTGTAAACCGTTGTTTATCGCGATTGGAAGTCACAGTTCTCTTAAAAAAGTATTATTATCGCTAAAAAAAAGTTTTTTGTTCTTCGAATGTCATTTGCGAATGCCGACGTTTCGTTTCGCCGCCACAACATCAGCATGTGGTGTGATGTTAAAGGTTCATGTTTATGCATGAAGTGCCGTTGAGAGGGCCGGCAGAGGAGGGCTAAATGAGGATGTGTATTGGCCGGGGAACGGGCGGCATGGAAAGACAACGGGCGTCGTTGTGAGTGGTCCAAAAGTTGTCCAATTCGCACCATCCACCGGGTACATTACAACTTGTATTTTAAAATCGCGCAACCTGCCTCTCTCTCCGCCCCCCTGCTCCATTCTCATTTTCCATCGCCTCATGCTGCTCACCGCTTATGGAACTTAAATTGCGTCGGTAATTAGGAAACACCCTTATTTCTCCAAGTTGTACTCGGTATGAACGTATATTAAACGATGTATGAAAATTAAATGTAAAATATATGCGATTATATTTACCTTATTTCCTGATAATTTACCGATAAGGCTACGAGGAAGATTTCGGAAGAGTATCTAAAAATACCTGCTTCCCCACCTGGGGTCGGTAATGTAGACTCGGAGGTTTTGTATACATTTTAAGCATTCATTATCGTTTGCGTAGTCCAAGATAGAAATTCTAATTACGGCATGATTACGCCTTTGAATTTTTGAACGGTGCAAGTGATTGGCAACTGTCAGGGGGGTTTTTTTGGACTGACTCACCGATACACTCGTAGGTGTATTTACTGTATGTCAATGTGCTGTTTCGTTTTATCAAGTTGATCTTCTCTTCGAATGGGATTATCGGCACCAAAAACTAGTTGATGGCATGCCATTTACATACAGTTATTGCAGTGCAATTATTTCAATAATCACGGCTCACTATATGAAATTTTTTATGCTTTATGAAATAATTAAAATTTTCTCCATAGTGGATAATTTTGACATGCGGTTGACGTGACTTTCGCTCTTAGCCGCAATCCGGGTTTCATGTATATATTACGAGGTAATTCACGAGCTCACTAAGGGCTTGTCTTTCTCCTTCTTCACTCACACTGGAAAGATACACAGGTCCATTTAGCATACAATCGTCATTTGGCCCTTAATATTACCATTTCTACCGCTGAAGAGGTGAACAGCAGTTGGCCACCGGAGCAGCGTCCTTCCTTTTCGGGGAACCATCTCCACCTATTGAAAGCTGAATGACTGACTATTGCAACGTTTCTAAGAGTGGAAAATGTCTGAGGTTTAGAAGAAATTTCACTTCCTTCGTTTCACAACAATGTCCTTGCAGATCGTATTCTCCGACGGAAAGTGTTTGATATTGTATTTAACTGTTTGTTGGGGTCAGGGGAAGCCGTTGTGAAATTATTTGTTGACGATTTAGCCATGGTGATAGCATTTTCGCACCAAACTAGCGTCCATGTGTTTTGGAATTATGAGTTACGCGTCCTATCTAAACAAAGGGAACTCTCTCATTTTATGGCAGGCGCAATAAAATTACGCGGCAATAGAATGCACGAACGTCACTTATTTGATTAAAATTTTTAGTTGGCGGGTGAAAAAAAAATCAGATAGGCAATCAAGGGAATAGGGGTGTGTTAGATAACGTTGATTGCACGTTTGTAAGCACACACTAATGTGGGAATTGAGGTGAGATCTTTGGACTTTAATTTTAGCCCATCGTGCGGATGGGGTTTTAATTACAGAGCATGACTGCGCGCCCCGCCTGCACTCTCTCGAGCCCATTACGCTGCGTGAGATAGCCCTGAATCGATTGTTTCGATGGGGGAAAAAATTTTACTGCTTTCAAGTGACGTCAGCCGAGAGCTAAGAGGCGAACGAATGGGAATTTATTGTGGGAGCTCCGCCCCTGAAATATTGTCCTCAAAACGGTACTTTTTTTGCGTCCGATTTAATGGCGCTCCACAACAAGGGAGGCGTTAAAAGTGTACGTTGGGAGACCGTGAACCGAAGTGATGCCAGGGGCTCTTCATCGAGAATTAACGGATGAACTCCCCGGAAAATCCTCCAATTATGCCTTCGTCTTCCGCTAAGTACAGGTTTCATGCCGGTTTCAATTTTTTTATCCTTAAATATATATAATTGCATCACTTTAATGTTCGAGTGAAAACTCACCCTGACTCTTATTGAAGTTTATTTTCGAGCAGGAAATAATTATAAGTTTTTAGCCGTCCCTAAGTTGTGGCGATCTGCTGATTTAGTCCACTTACCCTATGTACCTCTATCATGTACTCACACAGATTTTTTAAGGCGCATACACTCACACTAGGGCGTGGTAGCAAATGCATTTCGACTATTATCACAAATTATCGGTAGGTATACGCGTATGGAAAACGGCGTTGTTATTCCCGGATCATTCCAAATAGTCTTTCCGGGCGATAGACACGCGGTACGCTACTTTTATAAATTTTCGGACGCTCCTGTTTCACTAAGTGGAGAGTCTCCGTGCGAATGTTTTTAAGATAAATATTTTCCGAAGTTGTTGTTGTTGAATGTTTCGGTACTAACGATTGCTTTGATTTTACAGCCATGGAGAGTGTGTTCGATGGAAGCCCATAAGTACTCGAAACTAATTATTCACCGAACGATTCACTACATTCCCATTAGCCGTAGTGGTCCTATCATCACGAGTGAAGGCCAGAGGATGTCTTATGGGGATGTGACTGATTTCATCCGGCTCCTTAAATGGTTTTCCAAGGAAATAATTTCGAGAGTTCTTCTATAGTAGGACTTTCGTCAGGAATATGAATCATTTTCGTCAACTTATTCGCGTCTTTTTTAAGTTTAAGGTGGATTTAAGCTCCGTCCTTATCAGTCAGTGTCCGATACAAATGTATCTATCATCTCTTACGCTGAAAGGATTCTATCTAGGGATAGATGACACTTCCTGAAATACTAGGAATACTTTTTCCATTAGGAGTATCTTCCCCTGTATTAGACCTGAGGAATCCGTACTCAAATATTACCCTATTAAATTAAAATTCACGAAGCAACCAGGTTGCTTCTGGTACCTTAGTGGAATGAATAGCCACAGTCTCAAACATTCACATCCGTTTACGCCCCCGTGGCACGGAGATCTGAGATACCTGGCTATTTTAGTTTTTCCTCAGTAGCACTCGTTTGGCACACTTGATGTACGCGGTAGAGAGCTGAGGATATCCAATTATGTACGTATGTCTTCATTCTCACGTGTAATTTCACGTGTGTGAGTGAACTGGATTTATACCATGCACCGTTTCTTTAGCCAAACGAGTGAGGGCCAAAATAGCTAAGGATAACAGCCTAGATTGCTCCGGAATAATTTGCCTATGAGATGTAGTTCTGTGGTCATACGTAACCATAATCATGGAATGCCTATTTGTCATTCCACCAGGGGCCATTCCGTGGCCCCATTGTGGATATAGGCCGCCCTATCTACATCCTCTTGAGCATTCCTCCTGCCATCCTGCTGATTCCACAAAGCGATAAGTGCAATGTAAGGTGCTCGTTTCGTATGAAATCGACGGTCGCTAACGGGGGTCGTCGCCCATCCGGAAGATTGAACTTCTGAAAGCGGTCCATGTAGCCAGCGAATGTTCCCTTGTTAAGTCAATTGCCAGTAGATACATATCAGGAGATAAAAGATAGCGGTGACCTCTTCCCCATCAACTGTGTGTATAGTGGGTGGCACTTGGTTCACTTTAGTCTCCAAAGCACTATTTGAGTCACTGCTCAATGTCAAACACGCCATTCTCAGTTGTTAAGTTTATTTTTAGCTTCCGATTGCCGGTATCTCCTCCAACAAATTTTAAGCAGAACATGTAAGATTTGTGCTTTTAGTAACACAAGTAAAACGTTACAGGTCTGCGAACTTAAGCTTAGACTCGGAAACATCTTTGGTTAAATAAACCCAAGCAATGTCCATGCCCCTCCCCGAAAATATCTGGGAATCGGCCTTGAATTTCTCTTACAGTTTTTTTACGAGGGTCATCCGGAAAGTAGTACCCGTTCGTGAAATAAAGACACAAAAGTAAATATTAACAAACATAAAAAATTTTATTTGAAAGAGGATACTTTAAACTACTTCTCAACATAATCTCCAAGCAAATTAAGGCATTTGTTATAACGTGTGACAAGTTTCTGTTTTCCTGCTGCATAGTCCTTCGCCGCCAGCTCATTGAGATACAGGGTCACTCCTTCTTTAAGTTCTTCATCGCTGTCAAATCTTTTTCCTGCCAAAAAGTCTTTAAGCTTTGTAAAGAGATGAAAATCTGAAGGGGCCAAGCCCGGGCTATACGGTGGATGGTCGAAAGTTTCCCATTTGAATTGCTGCAAAAGTTTTTGTGTTATCCCAGCTGCATGAGGCCTGGCATTGTCATGAACGAGAATGACACCAGTAGACAATAGACCTCGCCGCCGATTTTGTATTGCCCGCCGTAATTTCTTTAATGTTTCACAATACGCATTGGCATTAATAGTGTCTCCACGGGCCATAAAATCAATAAGCAATACACCTCGTCGATCCCAGAAAATGGTTGCCATGAGTTTCCTGGTGGACAGAACTGTCTTGAATTTTTTTGGTTTGTTTGGTGAATGAGCATGATGCCACTCCATTGACTGTCGTTTACTCTCAGGTGATGCATAACAAACCCATGTTTCGTCACCAGTAATTATGCGAGTCAAGAAAGAGTCTCCTTCATCAGAATAACGCCTCACTTCACAACTGGCGGCGTTCTCAATTTTTTTAAACATTGTAAACAATCACAGAAACAACACAGGCAATGCTAGCGTCACGCAACTTGGCTCAGAGAAGGCAGACAAGCCACTGAAGCTATCTGACCTCGTCCAGCGGCTACTCGCGTCGTCAGCACTTTATGCGGCACGAACGGGTACTACTTTCCGGATGACCCTCGTATTTTAGTTTTTTTTTACCTTTTCAGGCTACTGAAACTTAAATAAGAAGAAATTTGTGTACCAAGTCACTTATAACAATTTATTTTCCGCGTAAGTTTATAATTTTTTGTGCATCGACAGCTTTCTATTTTCATGATATTATTAGCGAAAGTGTGGTTAAGTGTGGGCAATCTGCTGTGCAAAAACCGGGTATGCTTTAGGACTAGATGTTTACACTGGAAAAGAAGACGAAATACATATAGTATTCCTTTGGGAGAGGGGGTTGTAGAGAAACTCTGTGGACCTTATCTTTATCGCGGCTATGGCGTGTATTTTGATAACTTTTTTCAAGTTTAGATTTGGTTGAGACGATTCTGAAAAAAGATGCATTTTCATGCGGGACAGTTAGGCCCGCGAGAAAAAGGTTCTCCACAACCTGTCTAAAATCAGACAAAAATATGGCAGCAGGAGAAATTGACTTTACTCAGAAGGGTGATATAAGCATTGTTAAAAGGAAAGATAGAGGCACGAAATCTGCGAATGTTTATCTTCTTTTCATAAGCCATTAGATAAAATATCAGTGCTTAGGACAAATAAGACTGGGGTCCGCGAGAGAGTCGACTACCCAAAAGCTATTGCAGATTACAATAAATATATGGGAGGAGTTGACCTCTTTGACCAACTTCTATCCTCCTATAATGTGTCATGGAAGTCAGGGAAATGGTGGCTCAAACTATTTTATACTGGCGCTTGACGCTTCAATACTATCTTGATGCTCCAATACAATATCTTGATGCTTCAATTTTAAACAGTTCATCATTTATAAATTTGTCAGAACAAGAGTGAACTCCAGATCAGGTCTCATGATCCACCTCGAATATAGATCTGCTCTAGCTTCAGAGTTAATTGAAACATACTCAAGCCATCTGATCTGGCCACTCTCTCATCTGATCTGATCCACCATCTGGCCCATCCCCAAAAGGTAAAGCCCATAAACGAAATGATCCCAAAGGCCGATCAACGACGGAAAATTTTATTCGCCTCACAAGTGTAGGAGAACATATGCCTAAGAAAGGTACCAAAGACATTGCGGACCTTGTAGCACAAAACAAAAAGTGAAAATATCTATGTACTACTGTGCAAAATATAATATTGGTTTATGCATTGAATACTTTGCTCCTTTTCATGCTAAATAAAAAATATCTATGATGTATCAAGTTTAAAATTTATTTTTAATGTATTACATCAAAATACCTCTGTTGCTTTTCACTTGGTATCCACTTAAGATTCCATTCATTGTAATTACGTTTAGGATAATTAAAATAGAAAAATATCGCAAAAGTGAATAATAATACATTATGCATAAGCAATACCAATACCGTAAAATAACTTCTAGAGATATAGTACTAGGATTTGTTTAAAATAAAAAAGTGATCCCTAAAGGGACCAGTGCACACTCCTTGATAAAAGTGTGCTAAATGGGCACTGGTCCCTAAAGGAACCACCCCTGTAACAACTAACAACATTTTTTTTTAATTGAATAAAAGTATTTCCCAACTATTAGGATCATATATTGTCCGTCTGAGTAAAAAAATCATTTCTATAGATTCTCCCACTATGATGCCCTAAAAAGGGTTAAATGGTCCCTCTTGACCTCTCTCCACATTTCTCTCATTTCTTTTGCTACGAGGGGAGCGACTTGGGGCATGGATATGGAATTAAACGACAGGGTACAGATCCTTTTGCTAATGGTTCCACTTCAGTATCATGTATTTGACCGTTGATTTATAACTGTAAATTACAGGAACATTATATAGTTACTATTTTTTTATTTGGTGCATAGATTAATTTAAATTAGGTATGCATGCCATCTTAGAAATAAATACATTTGTTGTCTAATGAAATGGATAGTTAGGTGGTCCTCTCGTTCTGCGAGAAAGAACGTGCGGATTGTCTTGAGTTTTTTCGGGTCTGGTTAAAATATTACGTACCCGATTTTCCAAAATTGCCAATTTTAATTAATCACGATTTTCCACCATTTCACGCCTGAAACGTCTCTTTTTATTACGTACCCAGTTCACCTAAACTTTGACATTTCCGAACCTGCAAATAATGGACATCACTCAACTAATAAATTCCATAGCTTTGTCCATGCCGCTCACAGTTATCCTAGAGCTTCAGTTTATTTTTGTTATTTCGTATAATTAACTCCAAATTAATTTTAGAAAGTTTCCAAGAAAGATGAGGTACCCGAAAAATTACACAGCTTGCTTAATGCTGAGGGTTCCCAGAGGTCTCACCCCGAATCTAAACCGTCTAGCGCTCTACCCACTGGACTGCCCCGCAATTGTAAAACCAACAATAGATTTGTACAAGAACAAGTCAAAATATTAAAGTGGGATCCACAATCTCCTAAAATCTAATTTCCAGGTGTAGGTCGGTTGGCAAACAAGTTATTAAAGTTTGATGTTTGTGTAAACTAAATATCGTGTTGTTTTCATAATAATTTTTTAAGTTAGTCTGAGACCTGAATGATGAATATCAATGCTTATGTTGAGGCTGCCTATGGATATTACCGTTCGGTACGTTACTGCGTGGTTCATTGAAGAGTAGTTCATCTCGTCGCATTTTGTCGACGTGCACGCACGCACGCACAGAGTCACATCGTAACGGAGTTAGATCCCGTCTTTATCACTTCTCTGCATTTTCCTCCAATATGGACTTTCGAAGGGAATCCCGAGTTCGTGGGTGCACGGGGGCGTCATTCACCTCCCCCTCCTTTACCCGATTAGTGCAGCATCCGCGGCCGCACACGAGCCGGCAGGCCGGTTGGATCACCACCACGAGTAATGAACCCCCTCCCTCCACGCCGATAACAACTTGGCGGAGGCCGCCTCACTCCCAGAACCCTCCTCCCCTTATCGCGCTTCCAATCTTAAGTCACTCTCTCTCCCTTGGCGCCGGGACGGTGGCGTCTGAGAAGGGGACGGGGAGGGGAACGGCGTCTCAGAGGAGGGGAAAGCGCCGGTCAGTGAAGAGGAGGGTACCATTTTTTTGTTCGCCCAAGAGACGCACAAAAGTCATTCCTTACCCCGTCGCTTTCTACATCATCACGCCACTCCTTCCATTTTTCATTGCCGAGATTTTCATCTGCTCTGAGCGATCGGATTGATTTCACTGGGGTCATTCCTGGAGATGATTGGGTCAATTTTTATGTCGCAATGTAATGTTTGTAAAACTTTAGTATAGTTTGTTATAGTTTGTAAACTTTAAAAAATTGGATCGCTTTTTACAGCAACCACATTCTACATACGTATGCTTCATTTAACGCTTACGTTAGTGTCACGTGGTTTAATGACATTTTTCTTAGCGTAGATTTTTTAGCGAACTTTTTACGGACGAATTTTTTAGGCCCATAACGAGTTCTTACGGAGGATATGATTGGCGAATATTTTGATACTATCGATCTCTATTTTTATTTCTTGTAGCTTTTAGCCCCATAAAAAACAATTATTTAATAGTAAGTAGCATTGAGCATTGCAAGTCCATTGTAGAATAGCATTTGCATCATCGCGCCACGTAGGTATTCTTGGCGGCTCGATGAAACCTGCTTTAGAAACAGCTGAATTTCCCAACAAACCTAGTATTTTCAGTTACGGTACTTCATTCTGTATTATGAATGAAATAAACTCAGCAAAGCTCGCGAAAATGTTTTTATTCTCCCACCGAGGGTTTGAATTATGCAAAAGAATCGAAAGTGACTTAAACACAATTAAGTCCAAATCATGGTCCGGGGATGACAAGGTTTTTGAGAACTTAACTAAGTTTGTTTCATTCATAGCTCAATTCATGGTTGAAGCATCGCGACACTGCACCATCCTAGTCATGCGTGCAAGATTTTAAAGTTTTTCTTGGGCTTGTGTTTGCAACGTCAACCTCTCTGCCTTATTTCACATCTAAGAAACTAACTCTTACACCCAAGTTGAGATTATGTTTCTCCGCAGTAGATGTATTGTTTTTTCCAAAATCATCTAAGAATTTGGTATTTATAATATTAATGCGCAAGGTCATTCTATGAAACATCCCAAACGTGCCATCAAGTTTTAACTAATCTTTCAAAGTCACGACATACTCGTACGTGCTTATTATGCCTCACATGATTTACTTCGAGCTCATAAAAATATTTGAAAATAAATAAAATGAAAATTCAATGAGTCAACAATCATTTTTGAAAATTATTTTCTCATGTATTGTAGAATTTGAGGGTGAAACTCATAAATCGAATGTTCGTATTGTTTGTCATTTTTTCCGTTATTTTGAAAGATTTTGAAGGTTTATATTCGTTCTTCGTGTGTAAAAAATTTACTTCTCACGAAAAAGGATTCACGATTCATCGCGCTAATGGAAAGAGATCCGAGGTGGGCGCTCACGAAAGGACTGCTCGGGAGTTTTCTTATGCTGCTGCAACTCACGACCGGTCGGCGCTCATGAATGAGGAGGCCTCGTGCTCACGACCCGCGGAGTGCTGTGCGTGGCTTCCCTCGCGGAACGAGGGAGCATCGTCTAATCCGTAGGATCATACGCGAGCCGTGCCGATTCGCATACGTTTCCCGACCTTACTCGGCCAGTGGGCGATGAGCGACCGCCGTCCCGGTTTGAAATTCTCGCCACATCGATTGAAACGGAGGCTTTTATTTCTCAAGTATTTTGTTCATACATTTGCAAAATTATCAATCAAGAGCAAATTTATGAACTAATACTTGCTTGTTATAGCATAGTTCATTATTTGCGTGGATTCGAATTTGAATTGTGAATTCCATGGAAACGAGGAATTCGAAGGAAGGGAAATTCGAAATCATCAAACTACATCCATCGATACATATTTAATATTGCTTCCGATGCCGCAAATTCCGCTCAATTAACCTGAAAACCGTCACTGGAATTAGCTGAATGACAGTAGATTATATGGGATGAGATTAAATAAAAACTCCTGCGGGCAAATATTTATTTTCCATGGTGATAATAATTTTGGTCTGGAGTATTTCTGCCGCATATTTTACTGCCAATTAGTTGGAAGTCGTAACTAATTGTTAGCAATTAACACGACAATATAACATTTTGATTACGGAAATATTTGTTTCATCGGCATACTCTGGGATGATGGTCGTTCTCATTTCGTGCCATTAGTAATTGTACTTTCCCATTTTTTGCAATTTTTTAGTAGGAACGAGTGAAGTGGCAGTAAAAGCATTTAGTTCGAGGGATAGTATTTCATTGTGAAAAGTGAAGATAAGATATATTTTCCTGAACAAGAGACGATTCGCCATAGTGTTCTATTACTTTGATGCCTTCACTGTGGTTGCATGGCAATTAATTCAGTGCTCGAAAATTCCAAAATGGATTTTTTTTGCGCACAATCCTAACGTTTGCTCTCCTCTGTCCACGTAATTTCGTCCGCTCACTCCCGCTGGAGTGCCGTGTTCGAGGCTGGCACCCTCGCCTTATCCTCATATTGTCTCATTGGCGAGCAGCGATGCACGTCGCCCATAGCGACAAGAATACCACTTGGCGGCCTTGGTAGAGATACTGGAAAGTCGCGGTCAGGGCGCTTATTTTTGCTTTGTTTTAATTTTCACAGCGTAACTCACGCCACGGTGTTATAAGCGAGTTATCTTTAACAACACGGGGATGGAGATGATGGATTCTTTTCTCGCGCTATCATTATCATGGCTACCGGATTCATTTGAGGTCGCAGCGTTAATTGGTGAGCGTTGGTATGAATAGACAAAGGTGTCTGCAAGAAAAAGGCTTTTAGATGCATCAAATTAATAACCAGCTGTCATTTATGTGCCAAAATGTTCTTCGCCATGTATTTTTTCTCAACTCTTTTATGGCAGGTTGTAAAATTAAGAAAATGAGTGACATGGTGCATGGAATTAGGGGGAGTGGTTGAGATGGAAACCATGTTTTATTGGGAATACCCAGTATCATTGACAGTTACAAAAGTATAAAAGAAACTGATTTAAATGTTACGAATTGGTACCCATTAAATACCTTTTTAATTTATTTGGTCAAAACTCTCCGTCTCAGAATCTCATGCTTGAATCAGCCAACCTCGCTATCAATTTGTTTGGATGATTGTTGAAAACGTCGCGTCGCGTACGGATTGTGAAAAATGGCATCATTTTTCGCCGTTTCATTCAGTCGGTTTTCATTGTATCTCGAAAACATTGCCATTTTCTTTCATATTTCAGGAAAATTAATCGCTCTTCCATTTACCCACATACTTTACATTAGCTTAGTGTGTGACAGAGGTGTCTAAGCAGGGCGTGTCTGGCAGAGCCTATAATCTCCTAATTCTTCGATGTGATATTTCATCAGAGAACGCTGATTCAAGGATTACTATTTCTGTGAATTCTTTGTTTCCCTGCTACGCGTAAATGAAGTTGTTCCTTTTTGGAATATAATTTCTCGAAGTAACGTAAACCAATCGGTTTTCGGATTCTAATGGAACATCGTAATGTAACTGTCCACACACATTTAATTATGTGTGCTCAAATTCGTGGAAATTGAACATATTGTGAAACAATAAAATGTTTATATTCCAAATAGATTTATTATGCATAACCCATTCTAAACTCCTTTTTGCTCATGTATGATCTTAAGCACAATACATGTATTGATCCCGATGATGATACATGGGCCTTGGCATGCGTTGGACGAAATAAATATCTGTAAAATGACAATTTCAACATTTCACAATATTTTTACCCACTTCTACGACGAAGAATGAGCCCAAAAAAAATATATATATTATATATATATATATATATATATATATATATATAATATACAAACACACGAATACAAAATATTCAACACACAGAAACCTAAAGGAAGGACACTCACGTATGTATTGACGTTTCGACGGCCCGACCGTCGTCATATATATGTATCATATTTTCATCATATTTATCATAAATATATCATTTTTTTATATGAATTGAATTTGGCCCACTATAGACAGCAATGACCTCAATACCTTTGCTTTTTTTTACCTTCATGCCTTGGGTAGAAGCTATATATGGGAAGGAGTTACTAGAACCCCTTCATGGTGTTTAACTCAAGCATTTAGCTTAGAGCTGTGTGCACAAAAATGACACCAGTACAAACATCAAATCCCTATCGGGAATCGAATCCGCAACCCTTGAATTGGCAGGCAAGGACGTTACCCCGCAGCCACCGGGGCCGGCATATTTAAAAAAAAATATAAATAAAAAAACACTTGTGACACTTTTTTGAAAATCCCACGGACGTGCACAATCATGTAAATGGACTAGTCGACACAAACACAGAAACACATAAAAGAGGGACTCACTGGGTCTCGAATTTCCGGTGGTGCAACCACCTTTCTCAAGAGGAGTTAGGAACAGACCTGAACTCTGACCGGAACCTGACTCTGTTCCTAACTCCTCTTGAGAAAGGTGGTTGCACCACCGAAAATTCGAGACCCAGTGAGTCCCTCTTTTATGTGTTTCTGTGTTTGTGTCGACTAGTCCATTTGCATTATAAAAATATATAATGTAAATGTATATGCACCAGATATGTATCAATGGGGCGTAATTATCACAAAAACTAATGTCTAGTAAACTTAAATGTGTTTTGAGAATAAAGAAATTAAGTAACGATTATTTGAGGGAAATAAACTCTTCAGTCACTTTAAGACTGAGCTATCGACATTCAATAAAAGAAAGACCTGTCTAGGACGAGGATAAGTTTTCGGGATGCGAAATTATGCTCCAAGCGAAAGCGAAACTTAAACGGTTGGAATCAGGGTGAATCGGCCGAAATTTTCGAGTGCGCTTTCTATGTGGGGCTGAGACGTCAAACGGTGACCCCAATTTTTTACCGGTAACATTTCACCCCTGCTGCTTCCTACGTCATCCGTTTGCATTGATAAATCGTCAGCAGGTTTCGTGAACCGAAGCATTGCAAATGTCTTCAATGCTTCCATCGGTCCTTATCAGGAACAAAAAAACAAAAGGAAAGATAATTACAACCCACTCTATTGCACTCCTAAAAATGTTTTTCATCCGCCTCAATGCAAGGCATTTGGAAATCACCGAGAAATTCGACAAATTGACCTTATCGTGCGTCATTTTAGAAGGTTTTTTTAAAACAATTTTTTTCGGTCATTAAAATCGACCGGATTCCGTAGTTGCTTTCTAATGGAATGACATAATCCCGAAAGTGTGTTTTGTTCTTCAGTAAGGTAAGGAGAACCGAACGAGACATGTAGGATTGCGACGGATTAAAGGGGAAAGAATTTGTATAGATTGTGTAAAGAAATCTAGAAAGCAATGAACACCAATGTGAAGGGTTGTCGCGAAATTAGAGATACCAATGGGAGTTCATAAATTGATTCGGTAATATAAAGAGAACTCAAAAATTCATCTCAATACCTTCTTAGAACTTTAAAAATCACGCTTGCTCGATGGAACTTATTCTCTCACGTGCATACGAGATTAGAGTAAAATAATCTCAAAATTGCTTTAGGATTTCCCATCTTATTTTTATGCACCAATATCGAAACCATGAATAATATTTTTTGTGTACTACTACGGAATTTTTATTCAGTGTTACTTTCCGCTAAATAATTTCTCATTTCAGGCTCCAACGCAGCATTACAATCCTTCTGGAAAACGCAGTAAATCAAGGATCTTTACATTTCATGTCGGAATATCGGAGCCTTAACTTCCATTACTCACATTTGCTATTGGATTTGTTTTCCTTTACATTTTCGGAGATTATTTTGTTTGACTGAAGATATTTATTCAGTCGGAGGAGTCGGGAAAACGTCAGGAGTGGGCCTCGTTTCTTGAAAAGTCGGGGAACAGTGGGGGGGAAGTCAATTTTTTGGAACGGTCGTAAATGTGAAATGCAAAACGGAAATTCCCGATGATAACGATATTTCTTTACGCTATGAGCCACGTTCATTTTTGACTCCTTAAAGCTATAAAAACAACTGTGGCACTAGCAGCTACGCATGGGTGATACATTAAGGATAATCAGAATGGCGAAGAATACGTTCATTAAAGAAATACTGCTAACGGCTAATCCTACTGGTATGATCGAAATAGATCGATTCATTTAAAATTATATGGGAAATGTTCTTTTCTACGGACTTGGACAGTGAGAGCAGAGAAAAGAAGAATTGAGGTAATGAAAGTGTGGTGCCATAGGAGGACAAAAATAAAATGGATAGGGAGAGTAACAAATGAAGCAGTGCTTCAAAGGGGTGAAGAAGAGAGAAGCCTATGGAGGACATTTACACAAAACAAGAAAAAGAGGGAAAATAATTGGGAGCATCCTTTGGCACGATAGCTTACTGAAGACTACAATTGAAGGAAGCATGGAGGGAAAGGTCAGGGATGAACCATTCTAAGCACGTAAAGAAATATTTCGGTGCAAGGAGGTATGTATGGAGAACTGTTTCGATCCAATCCGATCCAATCATATCCCAAACCCTCGGGAGAAAAGTCGGGAAAAGGGTGTTTACGTTCGTCCGGAAAATCAAAAAACTCTCAGAATGGAATTGTAAAAAATAAGCGACATTCATGATAAAGATATAATCTGTGATTCCAAGCAGGGTTAGCACTCACAACTCCTACGGAGCGACAGTTGTTGCAATGAACCCGGAAAACCCGGCGGACTGGCGGTGTTTCCGAGACTATGTCATCCACCCTTTTTGGTGCTTGGGTCCTCAAGCGTTCACACGTACGCACGGCTTCCTCGGAGGATATTCCTTCGGGAAATCCATGAATTAATTTTAATCGCTCCCCTGTAAACATAAACATGTCGACCCAGTCGGTGGATAGTGCTTGGTAACTGCTTAGCGCAATAATAAACTCATCAAAATACTGACCTGCGTCATATCTTACAGCTGACGCAATGGATGTGTGAGCGACCCGACGACGCCTTAGCCAGACATCAAACCATGACACCACGACCTCTTATCCTATCCTTTTTCCGTATCGCTCCGCGATCGTCTTATCCTCAATCATCTTTCCTTATTCTCCACGATGCTCAACTTTTGCCGGAAATAAATTTCTGTGGATGGAGTCAACTTATTCTGTTGTTTTAGTAAATTAGGATTTGATGTCGCTAGGTACACTTCCTCGGGTTGGCCTGAAAAATTCTTAAACGATTCCACCTTTTGAAGTGTTATAGGTTCTTATGAAAGATGAAAGAAATGCAGAAATGAATATTAGATTGTATCAGTTCTGCGAATTAACAACGTCAGTGTTGCCTGAATTGTTATGTTGCCAGAACTGGGACAATTTGTGGACTCTTCACTTGGAAACCTGATCAGCGACAAACTCCTACAGGACCACGCTTGTCTTTTGTGACTATTAAATTACCTTCAATCTTACAAAGGAACTAAGAAGCTTCTATTATTTTTAGAAGAATACCTAGGAGAGCTCTCTAGATATATGTAATTAATTTGGATAAATTCCCTCAAATGATGATTAGATACTCTGGTGCTAATAAGTATTCACTGTCCATTTCAACCAGGTTGAAAATGTTCAGTGATTCGCTGGCGCACGCGCACACACACACACTCAAACACACATGCATACATCTGTGTGTGTGTATATTATTTTTTTATTATTAGGCAATCTACCGGTTAAGGTAGGTTTTTGGATGGACACAACTAACAAATAAACATTTTGTAACTCCAACCAAAACCCAATCCAGCAACCTAATCTACATCAGGTCCCTCTTCATCTCTGTGTACTTCTTTCCTCCCTTCATCCCGTCCAACATCCCTATCCTGTTCCTGCCCTTTCTTCGCTTGCGTAACATTCTCCCCTCTATTACCTTCTTTAACATTCCACTACCGCTCAATACGCCTTTCATCCATTTTTCCTGCCTCCATAGGATTTCTCTCAACAAACCCCTCTCCTCACCCACCATCTCCAGTACTTCCTCATTTGTTTTCCTTTCGGTCCATTTCACCTTCTCCATTCTTCTCCACACCCACATTTCAAAAGCCTCCAATCTACGTCTATCCTTCTGCTTCAGTGACCACGTTTCCGCGCCGTACATAGTGTCGCAAGGACATGGCCGCGCGGCTGCAAGCCTTTAGTTCCGCGCGGCTGCAAGCTATTAGTTACAAAGACATAACCCCGAGTGACCAACCGTCCTGCACTGAGGGTGTCCAAATACTGCACAGGACATGAACCGGATATGACCCTGCCAGTGCGGGCCACGTGTTCCTGACCCTCGGTAACCCCCGCAGGGCAAGGGTCCAGGCGTGGCTCGCGGAGACGTCATTCCTTGAGGAAGATTAACGACGTCCCCTACTGGACAAGACGGTATATATGGGTCTCATGCCTAAGGGTCCGGGAGTCTTGTGCTTTGCGTCATATAGAGTCTTATGCTTGGCGACATAAGGGTCGTTGGTTCGGACGTGCTCCCAGTGCGACCCGCCGGTGACCATCACGACCGAGTACGGAGCCGGGTTCGGCGCCTTGCGTCGGATAGGAGCATTGGTTCGCACTTGTTCCCAGTGCGACCAGCCGGCGACCATCACAACCGAGCACGGGACCACGGGGTACTGATGGACTCGCTCCCGACTTATCCCGCGAGTGTCCACCAGGTTTACTTGTAAGTTGTTCGCCATGGATTAGTTGTAAATTGTTCTCCATGGCTTGATTGTAATTGTGTTCTCGATATATGTCTCGAGACAATAAATGTATTTAAAGTAAGAAGGTTGCCTTCATACATTATCGACCCGACCTCCCCACCTATGTCCGCCGCGACAATAGCTACGCTCCATACCAGAGTTTTTACGAGTACTTGTCTTAAGATCCCTACTCAACGTCCCCGTCACCAACTCCCTCCTCCTTGAGAAAGCTTCCTTGTCTAACCCAATTCTTCTCCTTACGTCCCTACCACTTTGACCGTATTGGTCCAAAACACTTCCGAGATTTGTAAACTGTTCTACCTACTCTATTTTTTCCCCTCCTATTTTAATATTTTGCTTAGCCTTTATCTTTCTGGAAAATCGCACAACCTTTGTTTTATTAATATTGATTCTCATCCCATATCTATTGCACTGAATTTCCAATTCACTTAGCAATGCTTGCAAACCCTTGGCTAACTGACAAACTAAAGCTTGGTCATCAGCAAACCTAACCGATTTTACGAATTCCTCGCAGACTTTCATTCCTACCTCTAGTTCTTCCCATGCCTCCTTAATAATTTCCTCCACATCTGCGCTGAACAGCACCGGTGATAATGGGCAACCCTGCCTTACACCTCTTCTGAACACTGCTCATTCGGACTCTCCGTTCCCCACTTTCGGACTCCATTCGGACTCCGTTCCGCACCTGAGCAGTCTCAGACATATACAGGTTTCGGATTAATCTCCTGGCCCTCCAATTTTTTCCTATATTCTACAATTTATGCATTAGTTTTTTCCCAATTCACTATCAAACGATTTTTCGAAATTTACGAAACAGAAAAAAATGGCCTGATTGTATTCTATATTCCTCTCGATTAGTGATATCATTACTGCAAAGGCATCACGCGTACCTCTCCCCTTCCTAAACCCAAAGTGATCATCCCCTTAGTAACCATTTGCCCTACTCTTTATCCTTTGTTAATGATTCTGAGAACAACTTTGGCTGCGTGGGGTATCAAACTTATTCTTCTGTAATTCTCACATGATGTAGCCTTTACCTTTTTGGGAATAGGAACTAACACCGATCTCACAAAATCTTCCGGCCAGATTCCTTCTTCATAGATACTACGAATCAGTCCATATAGTGTTCCTCCCACATTTCCTAAACATTTCAATAGTTCCGCTGGAATGCTGTCTAGACCCACGGCATTGCTATCTCATCGTCGAGTATGCCTGAACCTAAGCTATCTTCTTCTACGTCATGTTCCTTTTCTATGTCTAACCTTGTTGGCCTTAGTTCTTTGCCATACAGTGTTTCTATATTTTCCTTCCATCTCTCTTGGATCTTTTCTGTGTCAACTATTATCTTACCCCACTCATCTTTAACTGTTAGCACAGATCTTCCCTTCTTACTTCCCAATAATAACTTAACCTTGCTGCATAGCGCACCAATTTTACCCCTCCTCTATAAACTTTCCATATCCTCGCATTGCGTTTTCCACCATTCTTCTTTTGCTTTATTTGTGGCCCTTCTCAATTTATTTTTAACTCTTTGTACTTCATTTTCCCGACCTCTGTGTTTGCATTCTTCCTTCTTCTTCTCTCATCCATCTCTGCAATCATTTCTTGTAATTTCCATGGCTTCCTTGTATTTTCCCCGTTAACGGTTCCTATAGTGTCTTTTGCGGCTTTCGATATCCCTTTCTTGATACATTCCCCATTTTTCTTCAATAGTACTCAGCTCTTTGCCGTCATCCATGATTTTCTCTACCGCCTGCTGATACTCCTTCCTTGTTAATCCATTTAATGCTTCTATATTCCATTTCCTAACCCGCCGCCCCTGTCTTATCTTTTAAAAACAGGCGCTACATTTCATAACAACTAAATTGTGGTCAGAGTCCACTTCCGCTCCCGGGAAGCTCAGCGAATTTATCACACTGTTCCTAAACCTGTGCCTAAACAGAATATAATCTATCTAAAACCTTTCTGAGTCACCTGCCATTTTCCATATATCCTTACGCCGTTTGTGGTTCTAAACCATGTGTTGGTAATTACTAACTCCTGTCTCCTGCTCAAATCAATTTCTTTCTCCCCACATTCATATCCGGTGCCTAAACCACCTCATCACCATCTCTTCATTCGCCTACCGTCTCATTGCAATCCCCCATCACTATCAAATGTTTCCCTGCAGGGACACCCGCGATTATATCCATTAAGTCATCGTATATCCTATCGACTTCTCCCTCCTTGTGGTTGCTCGGTGGCATATAGTACACCTGAACAATGACCAAGTTCGTCGTTAATTTCTACTAGTAATTATCTCTCCGTTGCTTGCTCTATGTTGACTACGCTTCTTCCTACCCCTTTATTTAGTATTACGGCAACCCCTCGTTGGCTCTCGTCCCCGCCGCTGCATATTATTCTATAATTATCACTCCAGTAATTCCCGCTATCCTACCATCTCACCTCGCATAGAGGCGAGATGGAAGGATAAATATCTGTATTTCCTCTTTCAATCTCTCACCTCATATTCTCTAATTTTACTGTCCACAGCATTGTCCTAATATTCCATTATCCTTTTCTGACTAATTTCGTCTTCTTCTGCGTCTTCTGTCCTGCTGCTGTCGGTTTTCCCCCGCAATGGTTTCGTGGGATGACGACCGTAGAAGCCTTGCCTCCCCCCCTGCTGCATATGACACACGGCCGCTTGGGCCGAGTCTCGCAGTTGCCAGGACCCAATTTCTTTCTTGTGTCCATCATTTGGTCTTGGAAATGATAATTGAGGTGGTTCCCCATTGCCTTCCTCAATAGTGTTTCAAACGTGAGGCCATCACTCAATGGCCGCCCTGCTGGGGTCAGACGCCTTTGCAGCCGCCTCACAGAGGAACACACGCTGCGTGAACTACCTTTCATCTTGCTCCTAGCCTTCGACCTACCTGGCGTGACCCTACGCGCAATCCCTTCCACCACATTTAGATGTCATCTGTGTATATGTATATAGAAACATACAAAAAAATGCATATATATACACACATACATATGCCAGGCTGATCTGATTGGTTTCCGATCTCAGAAAATTTCAGAAAATGTGTCTGGTATCTTTGTTAGGTCGGAAACTTTTCAAACCACCCTTGTATTTATGTACATATGTATGCATGTGCATATGTATAGAAAAATATACAGAAACCATAAACACAGTAATCAGCCCGAAGGTCGGTTGAGTAGGTGATGGCAGAGTTCACCCATGTACTAAGCCCGACGGCGTGTGAATATTCACACATCTGGGAAGGAAGACCAGTTGCTTTCCCTTTGCCGGTTATGGTTTCACAGGAAGATTTGATACCCGAAAAATTACATAGTTTGGGTGGTGCTGCAGGTGTTCAAGGTGCTTTACCCGGGAATCGAACTTGGGACTCTTCGGTCAATAGTCCAGCGTTCTTCCCCCTGGACTACCGCGACCCAAATATATAATGCATATGTATATTAGACGTCTATACATATTTTTAATACTATATTATATTTCTCATCATTGGCATAAACAAAATAACCGTTTACACAATGACAGTTGTTACTCCTTGTACAGAGAATGGTGTAATGATGAACAATAATGACGCCATTTTGTCACATTGATTATCTTTCTCTACCGTATGTTATGCGTCTTATCATCGCACTCGGCAAAGAATTCACAAAGCAACTCATTTTTCTTTGATTCCATTTCCAATTCCTTCCTATTTCCTTGTACTTACCTCAAGGTTTCTCTAACCCTTTTTCAATCAATGCCAACTAAACAGAAATAATTAACATTATGCGTGATGCAGGAGAGAGGATTATTAAGATTGATGAAATAAATTAGTCAAGTAGACAGCTGTCCAGAAACTCGGATGTTCCAGCAGGAAAAAACAATGCATTTAAATTGAATGCAAGTGATTCCTCATGCATTCCACTACTGCTCGACATTTTCCTCGTTTTAGTTTAAGTGCCGTACCGTCGTACCGCGGCACCAGCTTCCACGTAACAAGAGTCTTTGAAGGCCGAATCTGAACTATCCGATCCTCCGTGCCGGCTGAGCACTGTTACCATGATTCGTGAACCTATTCGAGGTCAGGAAAAATGTTCACCTCTAAGAGAAGGCATTCGCTCGGGGCAGCAACCAAGCCACAAGGTGAGTGGTCGGAATGCTCACGACTCAAGTTTTCAGCGAGATTCAGCAGGCAGATGCATGCAGGCAGAGTTAGGGCCAGGGGTTATCTCCACGCCAGAACGGTGCCCGCAGTCAGCATCCCGCGGCACTCGCTTGTTTTGAAGAACTTTCTGCAGTCTTTGCCATCATCTCGCAGTGAGTCGGTTGAGTCACCATAGACAAGACTCGTGCTTGGGGCTACTCAGACGGACTAAACGATTATGAACCGAGCCCGAACTGATTGCTTTTGAGACGGACAGACAGGCGTAGAATAAAGAAATGTGACCAATCTGCCTCCATCGTTTCTAACTGGTAACGCTTACCGGAAATTTCCTTTGTATTTTCTCGTTGTCCTAACCTGTCCGCGTCGTGAATTGCATTATCTCTTATCATGATTCGCAGCGAGGAATACTGTTAGTATGCAACAGTATTTTTAACATACTCATTTCGCCAAGCGTCGTATGTTCTTAAAAATTAGTAAAGAATAGAGACGAATGAGTTTCACTGATTTTGCTACCACAACTATAATAATTGCTTTTTTCTTCGCTCAATATTTTGACACATGTAAACACAGTTTTGACAGTTTGTGCCTCACGAGTCTTTCGGACGAAGACTAATTTATCTGTGCCACAAGTATGTATATTGTGGGTCTTTTTTAATTTGAGATGTTTTAATGGCATCAGAGAATAGCAACCCTTATAAATCTTTGTTGTTCCCTGATCCATTGGGCCGATTCGTCGGGTCTGAGGTGTGGTTTCGCCTCGCAACACGGTGTTCACCAAATATGAGGTTCCCAAATATGCTTACGAATCCACATATGCCCTAACTGTCGTTTTGAGTTCAGGGTTAAGAGTCCTTTCGTTGAAATTCCAACTTTGACGTGGGTCGTCCGTTGACGGTCATAAATACGTCGAATTCCCGTTCACTGTATTCTAGATTAGCTTGCATCCTTTCCTAGGATGGGAATATTACTTTTTCTCATTCGGTTTGCAGGAGAAAGTTCCTATATCATAATTCACTAAATTAAATTTTCAAGTGTTTGATCCCGTCATCTCCGAGGATTCCCCGTTGAAAGCATTGCTCACCGAATCCGAGCTAATAAAGCGCAATATGTTTTTTGAGCGAAAAATTACTATTTTCTTTCACAGATGGCGGAGCGAGTTAATTAATGCCCTGTTTTTGTGAATGCACTTAATGGAATTTATTTGGTATTCAGATATTTCGGAATAATTGAGCATCCTGAAGGATTGAGATCTTTTCATCTCCTTGATAAGTATTTTGGAACTCTGAGAGACGTTAATGCTCGACTCCTAACGCACCGCTCGCAAGTCCTCTAAAAAATCATTTTGGTCTGCAGATTACCTTGCTCGTATTTTCATTGTTCTATTTTTTGTCAGCCAAAGTTAATAATCATAAGCGCGATGAGATTATAAATTTAATTTTATAGCCAGAAGAAATAAATCATTTAAAATTAATAATTCTTTTGTCATGTGCTCCTTTCATACTTGTATTAATTTAATAAATTAGAGAATCACTTCATTCTGTCGAATGCCTGCTTTCGTAATTTCTAAGACACGTTCGTGTTTATCCTCATGATAAATGGAACTGTTTCCTTTCGCCCATATTTTTGAGTAGTTTACTCCCGTTTGTGTAATTCAGCGATCATCTTGCTAGCGTATAGATGCTGAATTTTTCAAACATCTGTTTTACTTGTAAATAAATAGGTAAGCCTGCAATTTCTAGGTAAAAATGTTCAGTTGTACACCATCAGATATCGATCCTCATTATTGTGTTTTTTTTCATCAGGTAATGGTAGAAGGTGTTCTTTTCACAAATATTACCGGATTTTATTTGAGAATTTTTGAGACGAAGAACATCGGTATTCCTTAAAAAAATCCATTTTTGGGAGAATTAAAGAAAAAAAAATAATTAAAAATTTTATTCGTTCTTTTTCCTCTTATGTTTTTCATTCAATGGTAAATACTGCTTTCATTCGAGCATTCGCATGGGGCCATGCTGCGTTTGGAACATTTCCAGTGATGATTTATGGTTCCAAGTACTCTGACTTTAACGAGTACAAATTTCAAAATCCTCAGTATAAGCCACGTCTTGTTTTGTTCTCAAGAGTAAATAATTAGGAGAGTAATTTATACCATTAATCGGCAGTTTTCTGGGATAACCCTGGACCCTGAAAGAGTAGGTTATGCGTTCAATCCCTAAAAAATCCATTAGCTAATCCTTTTTAACATACGAGATCAGCGGTTCTCTCCCTTGGTGCCAAAATTTCTATTTCTAATATCTATGTATAGTTATCAAATAAAAGGTTATCACGTCAAAGGCTTTATCCAGTTCTTTTAAATATCTCAGACAACTGAAGTGAGTGTCTTCAATATCTTCCCGAATATTAGGAATTCTCTTTGAGGTTACCGCTTCAGTGATGTCTTTTAATTTCCAGGCAGGTGCCAGACAATTCTGCGTGGGCCACTTCACTGAATTCAGTTCGGAATATTTAAGCAGGAGTTATTTCGGGATGTTCATCAAATTCCCTTTACCCTCTCGTTGCTTTCCAACAAGCATTGCGTTTACTTATTCTTCTGCAATTCCAGTACATGGCGTGATTTCCATCAGAGGTTTTTATACAAGTCACTATTTATGGTGATTTCCATTGGAATATTCATAATACAAGTTGAGCGCCAATTATGTGATATAATTCCATTTCTCCTTGAGAATTTATAAGTCCATTCATGACGTCAGCATTACGCAGAAAATAAAAAGCAATCGCCAGTATCTTCGTGTATGAGTTCCTATGAGAATTGTAGCCGACAGTTATGACGTAATCCAATACATGGGTTAGTGAAGTAAGTTTTGTTTTCGAGAAGTACATTTTTGGAAATTGAAGAGCCCTGGAAAATGTATTTGGAGAAACAGAGTGGAGATATTCTTAGAAAAGTTGCTCTTAATGAAAAAAAACTCGGTCAGGCGTTACTTCAAGCCTATTTTCTCTTCTATAAACCGTATATCCCTTTGAAGGGACCAGTTTCATGGCATAAAGTGAACTTCACATCACTGCGGTGTGAGCGTACTGACACAGGACACTAGAAATGTCATGCTTCGTTTTACATTATTAAAAAACCCTATTCATTTATATATCTGCCGGATTTCGTTACATTTCCGGAGTCTGATGGCATCAAAGGCAAGACTAAGTGGGTAACTGAAATACATCCGAAACCTTTTTTTCACTGTTATTTAATACGTTGTAAATAATTGTTTTACGTTAAATTTTTACATTATAAAATGTTGATTTTATTGATACCTGAATTTTTTTCAAAAAATGAAAAGCAGTTTTGTTAAAATTACGATCCAGATGTTCACATTTCAATACTTCTTGAGTTCATGGTTCTGATACTCGGGGGCTATAATTAAAAAAAAGGAGCATATGAATGCAAAATGATCATGAAGCAAAATTATGTAGGACGCAACGCAGACAAGAGGTAGTCAATGTCGAGTTTAGGTGCAAATTTGAGACACTTGGTAATTGTCGCAATTCGTTAAAAAGACATAATCGCCTCTCTCTACGTCCTCATCCGGTCCTCTCCAAAGCATCCTGTCACTGTATCTGAATCTCTTATGAGCTTATTACAGGCTTGTAACAACATGAGTCTCTAAGATGTTAATGAAATGCATTTCATATTTTTATCAATAGGAATTAATAACCATACACTATTTGTCTGTCATTAATCCGATCGCAAATGACCTAACCTTATACCTCTCAGGAAATATGTATTTATATAGAAATATGTACGGGGAGGGAAAAAAGGGGGTAAGGTGCAGGCAGGGAATTCTGGGAGGGGAATTAAAGATGGCGGTTAAGGGTGGGAATTTTAAAGGATCGGAAAGCTAGGATGTATGCGGATTCGCGAGTTCTCACCTCTATGTTGGTGGCTGAATCTGGTATGGATTCTAGAATTGATAAGGAAAACATTCGTCGAATGACAGGTTGTGTGAAGTTGCGTGTGAAGGAATAGGAAGAGAAGAGAGTGCTACAGAATTACAGGAGTAGCGGTGATTTTTTTCTAGCTTTCCGATCCTCTAAAATTCCCACCCTTAACAGCCATCTTTAATTCCCCTCTCAGAATTCCCTGCCTGCACCTTCCTCCTTTTTTTCCCTCCCCGTATACCATTCCGCGCCCAAGACTTTTCAGTCTGACCGGAAGAAGGCCTCGGAGTAGGCCGAAAGCTTAAACAATGTACAATGTGAGTGTTCTTTTGCGTGTTATCTATTTTATTCTGTGTTCTATTGTTCCGTCCACATGTTATATATAAATAATATATTTTTTGTTTTCTAGTTTTTGATAGCAAGTCAAAAGCCAGATAAGAATAACAAAAGAATGTTCTGGGTTTTGACTTGCTAAGTCCTGATGACGACTGTGCTAGTTGACACTTGGGTCATGGATGTTGTAGTATGTGTGGTTAAATATATTGTTTTCTTTCCCGTTTGTGAATTATTCCAACATCCTTCCTCTCACTCCTATCCTATCTCTTCTCCCCTCTGGCCTCCCTCATCCCTTTCCCCTTCCACAACCCTTTTTTTCACCCCTTCCCCTACCTGCCGTTCCCCCACTCCCCCGTCCCCTTCTCTCTCTTTCTCTCTCTCTACCATATCTCTCCTCCCCCAGTTCAACAGTCAGTCCTAGCGAATCTTCTGATGAAGACGGAGCTCAATTCCGTCGAAATTATCAAGAAATAACGTGTGACTGTTCCTTTAATGTGTTCTTATACTGTTTGTTGCTGTCAAAGTTTTATATATACGAGTGTATATGCTTCTAGAACAATCAGTATGCCAATATAGTCTTTAAAATTAGATTAAGTTCCCATCGATTGTATAAAGGTCTAACTAAAATATTGATTGAGAAGTTCCCATGTGACTCCAATCAGCACCGGGCACACCGAAATATCAAATATGTTCTTACGCAGATAGCTTAGCTACCAAAAATAAATAAATTTAAGTTTGTCAACGCTAGCATAATATGGGCAAAAAACTAATAAAACGTACCCCTAAAATAAAGTTCCGATGAAAACGAAGTAAAACGATATAAAATGAAGTTCGTATGTAAACGGTTTAGTCATCCTGATAAGATAGCGTACAGCGTACCCGTATAGGACACTTTTGAATATGGTTCGTTATCATCATATCCATGTTTTAGAAGAACTTTAATATCCGAGAAATATTTGTGATAATTATTAAGATTCAATCTGCGTGAACTTTTCGCAACAGTTGAAACGTAGTTGGTATGGAAGTATAGTGTTCTCAAGCTTCAATCCTGAAGTGATTTGAATGACTGTAATGATTTACAGAAATTTTAATTTGGTCGAGGATATGAATGGATGAATGAATGGCACATATGAAGTTTTGACAAACGAGGCATTTCACGTTTATCAAATCTTGATGTTACTCACTATTTTTCAAGTGCTTTCATATTTGATGTTTTGTATAAATTCCCGCTTCTCAGTTCTATAAGCACTGCTTACTTACTCGATGGTATCCTTGAGACAAAAATTGCGAGGATGGATCTTTTACAGGTGTGATACAAAGGGTTGTGTTCGTAGGATACGCACGTATCCTATGAACTCAACAAAGGTTAGCATTATATTGCGAACGTAGGTTTGGAAAAATAATGCTAACCTTTTGAGTATATTGGTCAACTTTCTTCCCGTTTGGGCGAACATTTTTATCTTCGAGTGTGATTCATTTCTTTAGAGTCAAACAAATTGACTAGTCATAGTCAAGGTAGGTTACATTCCTATTTGAGTGTTTAGCTGTGTAACCGCAAATCTCAGCATCTACATGTATAGAAGAAAACGGGATGTATAACAGAAATATTTTTCCTGGTATTTATTTTATTTTTTCACATTTAACGGCTTGAATATCCAAGTAATATATATATATATATATATATATATATATATATATATATATATATATACCCAAGTAAGTTCGGGTTTTTTTTTCACGGCGAGTTCACCTCCTTTGTCGAGAGATTTAGTGGTCATGTGAAAGAAATGCCACTCATTTTTCGCATTCATATACTTTACCTTCTTCTTCCTGGCGGGAATTTCGGGAATAAAAAAACAACTTGGTCTGTCGGATATTTAGCAGATATTTTTGGCAGCTATGCGCTAACAACCGAATGGCTAGTATTTTTGATTGAATGGAGCTTATGTTTGGGTCGTTTGGCCCCGCGAGGCTTACGCGTGCTGGCCTGTCTGACCCTTGCACCACATTCGACTTTGAGTCCTTCACTCTCCTCAAACTGAACTCCACCCTTTCGGCCTTCCCGCTAAGTACGGCCTTGCTCTTCAATTTTTCCACAACCCGGATGCGTGCTTGGATTTTTTTACCTGTCCTTCTCGCAGCGTTACAATCGGCGATTTGGCAAGGCGACATTAGAGCGGTTTTATAACCATGACAGATTGTGCATAGGTATGTGGGTGAAACAACATGGTTCGCAGTTGATCTGGTTTCACATGTTTTTATGTTGGGCCAGTGCAATATCGGCTTTTTAATGTCAAAACACGATATCCGTGCCAACTTCGACCCCTCCTTGATATGTCAATCAAACGATACCAAAGTTCGTGTCGATGCTGGGGTTACATTTGTCGGTAGTGTCGACATCGACATCAATATCGACAGCGACATCCATATTCGTCTATAGTCAATGTCGTTTCAACACTGTTCAACCTCTCAGTCTGTAGGTATCGCTTGTAAACCCCGTCAAAAAATGCGGTAATTTCCAAGTGTAAAAATCATCGCCTTTACCGGGATTGCCACCTTTTAAACCCATAACAGGAGTTAACTTCGAACGGTGGATATACCGGAACTCATCACCAAATGACACCCGAAGGGTGAGACCGAATGGGGAGAAGTAATCTTTTAAATCCATATATGCATACCATATTTTTGTTAGGTTTCCTCTTCCTTTGATATGATTGGCAGAAATTAGGAGACATTATTTACGCACATGAAACCCCTCGATCGTTAGGCGTAATGAATAAATGTGTAGCAAATTAGTCTTCTACATCCAATGCTTTCGGAACCGTTTCTTTCTTACTCATATTTGTGAACCGTTTTCTAAAAAAGCATGTCCACGTTGACGATCACATCAATTTCGACCTAGTCTCGTCGACATTAATAGCGCTCACTATACGTCGACGGCACCTAATGTCAGTGTTGGTCGGTCGTTGTCAAAGTTAACATCGACGCTCATTCGACATATCGAGAGAGTCGTGCGGCCAGTATTTAGTGTGAATCACATGTACCCTCTTAAATACCACAGGAAAAAAATATAATATCATCTCGTTTTATTATTTTTGGTTTTTATTGTTTTAGTTTTATTATTTACATGTTCGTTTACAACTTTACGCTTGTCCTTCTTTGCTCAAAGATGAGGAATAATTTACCCTCGTGAAATCCACAGTTGGAGGATTTAATCAGATTTGTTTGGAAAAAGTTTTGTCTACGTCCAAATAAATTAATTCTCCATTCATAAGCAAATGTCTATTTATGTTTCTTTGGCATCTGTTAATCTATAATTCTCCCGTAAGTAACGTAATGCATTTCATTATACGTTATTTCCCGGAAAGTTAAGCTGTTGTCATAAACCAATCGCTTCGCTTGAAGTAAGATTCATCTCGCCCTGTGCACCTATCATCCAATGAACCTATTTTCCGGGGAAAGTGAGAAAGTTATCGTTTCCGGAATTTTTTCCATTCTGGTGTCACTCCCGGAAAGAGGCACATTTGTGAAAGTCATATCTTGAATTAAAGGTATCAACTGTAGATATACGTATTTCATAGCTCAGAGTACGTTGATGATGGCAGCTGCTGTAAACCATTGGAAAAACTTTCCTTTTCTGGGAGTTAAATGTCTAGTATTTCTTAAGGTGAAATGTTTTGACGAACATTTATTTTTTAGGATATAAGCGTTTCGAGTTTCTTTCCCCACTATTATTCTAAAGTGTGGTCTCACAAATATATGTTATGCTTTAGTGGTCGAACCACTCAACCAGGCACCGTGGAAATTGTAAGCACCCACTTTTTTTAAAGATGCTTAGTTACTCTGCTTTGACCTTCAGAATGATCATAATCCGTATAGGTGTTAACCTTGGACTCCGCATGTTTTCAGGTTTTGTTTTCCTCAGAAATTAATACACGCTTCTTTTTTTGTCCGGTGACGTTTAAATTTCCTCTCTTATGATTTCTGATTTGAGTTGAAGCTGTCCACCGAAAAAGAGCCTTCCTTCAGATTATTAAGGCCGTAAATTGTGCCATTAAAAATGCTGTTTCCAAAGTGTGATTTATTTCAGTATGTGCTCACTCGTGCCTGCCCGAAAAAGAGAAGACTCGTGGGCATTTTTATGACTGATTTTCCTGATCTGTTTCTGTCGTTTGTGATACATGAGGTTAGATATATGCTGAATGCAGAATTAAAAATTCGATTAATAATTAATGGTCAATGTCATCATCATTACGCTAATGGTATGAGAGACCTCGAGTAAAATATTTCTCCTTTTAACTAATTCGCTTAAGTTTTTCTCTCAACAAAAAAACATATTCTTCAAATTAGCTAAACAATCTACCGAATAATTTACATTCCTAAGGAAGACTCTTTGCTGATAATTGCATTATCCACAGATCCACAGATGGGATGACCGCCTGTTACTTCAAAATGACATCGATTGCCTTGGTAACTGAGTTTAAAAACAACATGGCATTAATGTAAGCAAGAGCAAACTTATAACTTTTTCCAAAAATGGTACAAAAGTTTGCTTTCACTCCGCTTGAAAACAAATCCCATCTAGCAGTAATCGCAAATATTTAGGCGCTTACTTAACTAGGGATCTTGAGCGGGGAGTTCAAGTAGACACTTTGATGCGGAAGGCAATTAAAGTACGTCATTGGGTAATGAGAAATATAAAAGGAAGTAGTGTAGCCACAAAAGAAAAACCATATAAGGCTCTGCTTAGCCCTATCCAGGTTTACTCCGTATGAGGTGGGACATATTAAAAAGATAGAAAAAGCACAACGAAAGGCGGCCAGATGTATACTTGGAAGCTACAAAAGTTCAGATATCATAATGGAAATGTTGGGTATTCTGAAACGGGAGGGTTTGGAAAATAGAAGAGAAAGGTTTAGGCTAGGTGCGTTGTACAGAATTGTTCAATGGCGAAGCGTGGGAAGATTTATGGAAGGAGATAGAAAAACCAAGGTTTAAGGGAAAAAACGACCACAGTTTTAAAATAAAAATAACAACACATAAATCAAATAAAAAATATATTAATTTTTAAACAGAAGTAATGGTGAATGGAGCCAGCTGCCATCCTTTCCATTAAATTTTAGGATTTATAAGAATTGGCGTAAAGCAGCCTCAGGACAAAAGACTGGGTAATAAATTTCATTTGTCGGTGATTATTATATTATTTCGTTCGGTTTGGTTAAGTTGGATTGTAAGAGTGTGTTGTGTCATCAGAGTTCGTGATTTGGGAAGTGATATGACGTAGAAAAGTGTGTGATTTTGGACTGAGTGTGATGTTGGACGGTGCGTTGCTTTGTATGATGTGAGCCTAGGCCATATGTAATGGAACAGGTAGGGTTGAGAAAGTCGAGAATCTTTAAGTGCCATCGTTTTTAAATGCATTTTATTTCATATATAGTATGTTCTTCTTGTGGATGTTAAATGGTGTATCACTGGACTGTTGCCACCGGACCATTTGCCTAACTGTAACGAAATGCAAATAATTATAATATATATTTAAATTTGGAAATTATTCCTGCTGTGACTTTGTAAAGAGGGATCTATTGAATATTTCTACCTTTCCTTGTCTCTCTATGCATGGGAGACAAACATTTCACTCTTCGTTAGGAAAACTTCTGCTGGTATTCGAGGCTCATTATTTACAGAACTCTGTTTATAAATTTCCGTAAGACAGGAAGAAATTAAATTTTCTAAATGATTCTTTAAATATCATTGACCTTGAAGCACTCAATCAGGTTATTCAATGATTGCATGGGTCAATTAATGGAAGAAAAGGATGGTAATACTTCCAATCATTTGCTTTTATAATGCGTTTCGTTTTCCATCAGAACCAGGTTGGCTTGTAATGTTTGTATTTAAAGGCCACAGTTCATCGAAGAATCGTTGTCCGTGTATAATTTTACCATACTCCATTATAAAATCGTCTAAGAACTAAGTGTGGTTGACCTTAGTACTAAACATAATATGCCACTGTGTGTATAAACCATATACCACTCGCGTATGGATACCGCACCAAGTTTACTTTTAGATTCAACTGTGTCATTCATATGAAAAGTTAAAAATGGGCACTACATACTTATTTGGGAAATTGATTGAAGAAATTATATTTTTAAAAAACTAATTAATATTTTTTACCAATACTATTGCAGTTTATTTTTTCAGGGTGACACCATTTTGTCGAAAATAAATCTAGGACGTTATCGTCCTTTTCATATAGATTTGAGCCAATTGAAAATTCTTTTGAAATTTTCGAGAAATTTATTTTGCAATTCCTCGCTTTTTTCTGGTCCTATAAAAATCTCATCTCTTTTCAATTTTTGTATCCTCCCATTGGCAAGCATATTGACGATTTTTCTCGTTTGATGACTTCATCAACCTTGGCCTCACCATGATGATCTCATTCTGGAGAAATAAGATGATATTACCTGATGTTGAGGGATTAGGTATTCCCAGAAACCTTATTCTATGACGACAAAGACTCTAAATAGTCGCCGTTGCTTGTGTCAGTGTCCGGCGTAACGGTAGAGACATACCTCTTGATGAAACACACGATAGATTAATAGTGAGGATTCAATTCAGTTTTAATTCGTAAACGTGCGACTTGAAATTAGTATTATAGATGTTCTCTGAATCCATCCCAGTTTCCCGTCATGGTTCTTTGTCGCATATCGGTATTTATTTGCATTGGGGGAACAGGAAAACGTCATTTGGTGAATAGGTTTACACAATAAAGAATAAATTTGATGTGAAATTTGATGTCATTTAGAACTATTTCTGGAGCTCTCACTCATTTTACTGCAAAAACATAACACAGGCCAACAGTGGTTTTTGGTGCCGGAGCTTTTAATGCTGATTTAAAGAACATTTGGGGTGCTGAATCCAATTATGACACTAGTTTTTTCCTATCAGCTATAGTTTTTAAGATATAGATATGTTGTTACTTACGTAAAAAAATCTTCTACATGATGATATGGGAATATTATATTAATAATAAAACACACTAAATATAAAGGCTTGATTTATTTCTAGAGCTGTTAAATCACCCACAAACACAACAGAATTTTACAATACAATTGAACACAAATACTAAAATTTTTTCCTGTAATAAAACAAATTGAAAGGAAAAAATATATAAAAACATCACTCAACACATCGGAAGCTTCTTTTGCGCGATTTTCTTGAGTGCACATCGTTCAAACAGTCTCGTTTTAAGCACCAGCAGTAATGTGCCATCATATGGTTATCCCATCTTCCTTGGTAGCGAGCTTCCATTGTTTTTATATCCTGGTGAAATCTTTCACCTTGTTCTTCACCTGTGTCTCCTAAATTTCCAAGAAAATTGTCTAAGTGGCTGTGTAGGTAGTGAACTCTTGTGCTCTTATTACATCCAAGTGATTTGAAGTTACTGAGCATAATGTTTACCAGCTCAATATGATTTTCACTTTTGTGATTTCCTAGAAAATTTTTTATGACCTCAACAAATGACATCCAACTAATTTTTTCAATCTCATTCATTGACTCGACAAAAGCAGGATCCTTTGTAAGTTGTCTGATTTGTGGCCCCTCAAAAATACCAGCTTTAAGTTTTTCAATACTTATATGGGGCATCTTTAGTCTTAAGTAGCCGAAGCATGGTCCATCCTTGTCAAGAGCCTTTAAAAATTGCTTCATTAGGCCTAGTTTAATATGTAGAGGCGGTAAGATGAGTTTCTCTCTTTCAACTAAAGATTCAGCAATGATGTTTTCTTTCCCAACAACCAAGTTTTCTCTCTTAGGCCACTCCTTCTTAATCCAGTGGTTTTGTCTGTCCCTGCTATCCCAGAGGCACAAGAAACAAGGATATTTTGTGTAGCCACTTTGCTGCCCAAGAAGAAAGTTCACCATTTTTTAAATCTACACAAATCACCCAGCGATGTTCCTGGTATTTTATCTTCTGTAAGACCAATGCTATTGTATCGTATTCTTCTTTCATTTTAGTTGAATGAGCGATTGGTATTGCGCCAAACCAGTTACCATTGCGAAGAAGTACACATTTTAAACTACGCTTGGAGCTATCAATAAACAAACGCCAATCACTAGCATCATATTGTGATAGTAGTCCCATTTTTTCCAAAATACCCTTAACGTCTAAACAAAATGTAAGATTGTCTTCTTGAGTAAAGAAGGGTAGGATATCCTTTTCCCTTGTGCGATAAAGACTTATTTTTTTACCGGATTGCAGTAAATTCTTTTGATGCAGTCTTGATGCTAGTAGTTCGGGTGCTTCCTTCGATAAGTTCGACCAGTTCTCTAGCAAGATCGCTTAGTTCATCTTGATTAAATAGTTGAGGAATTGTTGATTGATACCCCCTCGTAGTCACTGCCACTATCGTCAATAGAATGAGAAATGTTTTCAAATAACTCAAATTCTTCCTTAGATATATCTGGTAACGTCTGAAATATTGGGATCGGTATTTCTTCTGAATGGGGTACCGGGCGTCTAGCTGAAGGCAAATCTGGATATGTCCACTTTTGGCGATTTTTTCGATTAATTCCCGAAACATTTACTATGCAAAAATAACAGTCGTCAATATGGTTCACAGGTTCTCTCCACACCATTGGCACACCAAATTTTAGACTTTTCCGTTGTCCTCTTGTCCATTGCCGCAGATGTTCAGTACATGTTTTACACACAAAATGCGGTGCCCATGTTTTATCTTGGTCACCAAGCTTAACACCAAAATATCCCAAGTATGCACGTTTCACAAAGTCTGTAATATTTTTCCTATTTTCTTTTACCATATATTCCCATGCATACTTATAGATTTATTTAACTTTGAAAATTATTTTCCGGAATATATCAAATATTAAAACAACTAATCGTAAGATGTGCCATATCTAAAATAGTAGAGCTGTTAAATAAAAATGGATTTCATATTTGGATTCAGCTCTACAAATATAGTTAAAATCAACACAAAGATTCCCGACACCAAAAAAAAATTTATTTTTGTAGGCCTACGTAATCTATCAATTGGCAAATGTTAAGCATCCGACTACGATATTTAGATTAAATAAAATCCAGTAATGTTTATTGTCACAACATTATGCATCAATTGAAAAATACATATGCTGGTGAATACAAATTATATAACATTAAAAGTTGATGTCATGTTAAGCATCGTCCAAAGTTTACCCATTCATACGGAATGTATTTTGATTGCGCTCAGTTAATTCACCCTAAGTGTGGGAAGTCGTTTAGAAAATAATATGACCTCAGTGCTCAAACCCGGATTTTATATTTGCAGTTCACATGTGCTTGCCATACAATTTTTATAATTTTTTTAGAAATTTTTATCACACGAAATGAATCTATTTTTAGGTCAGTTGTCACATATTATTTTGGTGGACTTTCCTATACCTACTCGGTGTAGGAATCCGCAGCTTGTGTCTCCCTTATCCGCTGTTTTCTGTCTTCATCGGTTTATTTCTTACCGAGGAAATTGCCGGCTGGCCTGCTAAATTTGTGCACTGATATATAATGCGCAGGGGCTTATATGTTTCTTCGTGGTGTTTTCCCGAGCATATGATCACATTCTGAAATGGCGTTACTCACGTTTTAAGCCTTCCTCCAGCAGGTTCCTCCTTGCATATCTTGTGCGTCACCAGGCTTCTGCGTTTTTAATTGGTTGCAGTCCCCTCTCTCCTCACCACTCAAGTCATATCTCCAAAAAACTGGGAATGCCGTAGTGTTCCCAACTCCCCCGACCTTTTATTTTTGTCTTGACCAGCATGACGTCAATCGAGGTGAGAACAATGCATCCAGTCGCCATAAAACTATATAATTTCGAGCGAGAAGTAAGCTTTCTGGTCATCAGAATTCCTCGTCGAACCGTTAGCTCATTCCAAGAGCCCCATTACCTCTCTTCTGTGTTTTCTCTACCCCCTCTCCCTCTCTCACTCTTCGCCCTTAGTTCCCCCCAACCCAAAGCCTCTGGTTCATTCTTTTCTCCAAAGAGACATGCCGCTGGGCAAGGGCATTGACGTCATCAGGCAGGGGGAAGGGGGAGGGTGGATATGGGTGGATGGAGTACCGAGGAGAGAGGGAAGGCTTGACAGAAGGAGAGCCAGAGAGAAAGGGAAGGGCCTCTGGTTGGCTTGCTGGCACAGGTTTCTTTGTAGTAGTTGCTCTTAGGAGAGGCGACCGTGCACAGGTTTCCTCTTTGTTTTTATTTTTAATATAGTTCTGTGACAGGATGTTACTGTAAATTTTTAAGCTTTTTTTAATTTCAATTCGTATGGGAACAAAACAGAACATTTACCGTTATTCGGTTATAAGATAATGGATAAAAGCGTTTAATATGATGAAATCTAATTTGAATGTGGTGTCATTAATGTAATAGGGAATTAATATATCATTGATGGAAAGGAGATAAACTATGCAAATTTCACTTGAATCTATTCCAGTGAAATTTGCATAGTTTGTCTCCTTTCTATCATGGATAAATTTCACAAGGTTAACCCTAATACCGTTCGGTTTGTTAATATATCATTGTTCATCATCGGCAATTTTCGGTTGTAAGATTGATTGTCTTATTTCCGGCTCCTTCTCCTGACTTTGTTGCGTCTTAAGAAGGGCGATAAGGACTTAATGAAGTCATTTTCTCCATACTACGCCTTTCTTTATTCTTCGTTGTTTCCTGCGTATATATTTCTAATTCTCTGCTTAGGTATTTTATATTTCATTCCTTCCACCACCCATCTTCTCATCCAAAGGATAAAGTTTCTTTGTATTTTCTTTTTATGAAATCATATACTTGAAAGGCTGAGAAACGACGCATTCCTGGCGAAGTGGCGGACATGGGGAAAATGAAAAGTTGCAAATGACTATGATTATTTTGAGCATCGGAAATCACTCAAAACAGTTGTTCCATGATACGAATTGGCATTTATTATAATGTGTACTCATGCGTTCGTTTCAGGTCGTTACTTTCGGGTATCTGAAGAAAAAGCCTAATATTTGTTTTCATCAGGAACTTCAACTCCCTCTTACTAAATTCTTCCATTTCACTCTAACTTTGAAGACTTATTTCACCTTTGCCACATCCATTCATCGTTTCATGTATGATCTTCTGTTCTTAAGCTTTCCCCACAGTTCCGTTATGAGAGTCTCCTCAAATACTGTCACGGATGACTTTCTCAGTCCACCCCCTTCCTCTCAAAATACATGCTCCTCTCATACCCAGGCTCTGTCCCAAAAATAAATAGAATACATTTGGAGGAAAATATCTTACATTAATTTGAAATTATTGCAGGTCAAACTAAAAATTACTAAAATTCTTAAAAAAAACAGCACCCTTGTGAATCGACACACAGATGCCAGCGCCATCTGCAAGTCGTATTGCGCTTCCTGGAAAGCGTCGGCGGGAACCTCGTTCGGGCGTGTAGTCACGGCCTCGTTGACGTTATCCAGAGTTCCAAAATGGTTGCCTTTCAATCACCTTTTTATTCTTGGGAACAAAATGAAGTTCGGCGGGACCACATCATGGTTCTAGGTCACTTTCACCGCGATTCAAGAGATCACGCAAGACTGTCACAAGATCAGCCTTCTAATCTTGCGACAGCACCTTGACACACACCTTTCTCCTGTCTAAATCTTTAGTAATAATGCGATGCAAAATGCACTCTAGTGATAACATCCGGACGTTCAGCCGCCGATCGACATTGTGAATGTCTCTCACTTTTTGCTCATTTTATTTGCACTGCTCGTTGACGGACATCCAGGGTGTTCCTCGTCGTCAACCTCCTCTCTACCCTCCCGGAACATCTTGTGCCGATCGAAAACCATTCCTTGTGACATTGCTACCTCTCTAAAACTATTCAACATGGCCAAATCAGAACTGTGCACGTTTTTCATAAGTTTCTATTGCACATTATTCTTTCTGAATTCACTCATCCTTAACGCTGAAACTATTAATTTTACCATAAAAAATCAAGTACCTATGCCACCCCCATTTATTGCACATGTATGCTTATCTAGCAAACCCTTTCTTGTCTTTCATGCATAAACGTGGAAAAGATAAATGGATAAAGGCCGCCAGTCATAGACGTGTGGAATGAATGTGGTATGTGTATGCATAATTCATTTAACCCCCCGGGCTAGGTTCAGCCCGGGGAGTTCAGACAGTAATAAGCGTGGGAAATTCACACATGAAGTTAGGGTAGCCAGTTCCTTTGCTTGTGAAGGTTATGGTTTCCCGGGAAGATCTGGTACCCGAAAAATCACATTGCTAGGGTGATGGAGCTGCAGGTGCCCAGAGAGACTTGCCTGGGAATCGAGCCCGGGCCCTCCGGTCAGTAGTCCAACGCTCTACCCCTGGACTACCGCGATTTATATTAGAAATCTATTTTTTACATAATATATATGTTACTCGCGGTAGTTAACTTACAGCCACTTAACACGCAGTCCTAAGTAATCTTCCGAGGAAGACGGAGCACAATTCCGTCGAAATTATCAGGAAATCACGTTTAAGTGTTCCTTTTATGTGTTCTCTTATTGTGTGTTGCTGTCTAAGTTTTTATTTAACACTTCCTTGTTAATTCGAAGAAATCATATCCAAAAACATATATTTTTATATATTATGTATTATATCTGTATATACATATATACACACATATACATTATATACAAATATATACATTATATATAAAAATATATATATTTGTGCGCCGTTTGGCGGAATTTCGAATTTGAATGCATGTATATATTTTTATATATCTATATATATAACTAGCTTTTCAATTCAGGTTACTTTTTTTAATTTGGGGATTTATCGTCGAGTAACCTTTCTAAACCGCCAGCAGTGTAAAGAGATGTTTGCCGCTCCGATAATAAAATTATGACTCTCGGGTAATAACTACGTACTCGTATTTAAATGCCTATTACTCAGTGCGTGAGTTGCAGTTTGTCAGTAATTCTATAATTTTGAACAGTGTTTGGGTCACTATGCGGTTAAATCGCAAGAAGAGCGTGTTGACGCCAATCCCTTCTCAAAAAGGGAACAGAAGTCTTACTCTCTTTATGGAAACGTCCATCTATTCACCGAGTGTGACTGGAGGCGGATGACTGACATTGACTTGCCCAGCAAGCGAATTTTGTCAGCGCTGTACGGAGCAATTGCCTGAGCGCATGACGACTTCCGCCTTTCCCGCTCAAGTGCCAAGCACTAAGTGTCACCCTTTCAATGGGAATTATCATGAATGGTCAAATTTATTGAACCTCCTCGTGGCTGACTCACCAATGACTCATTGAATTTGGATTATTTCGGGACGTTGCCTAATATCATATCCTCAATAATTTAAATTCCGCAATCAATCAAATCAACCCCGGGTAATCTCATTTTGAAAGTCCTGGTTATCCGATATTGACTCATTCTTGCGTAGCAAATGATTATTGATTAAGGATGAATCACATGTGTGAAACATTTCACACCGTTGGCTGCTGTAAACAGGTAGGAAAAACGTCACTGAAGAAGTGTCACTCATCGAACAGGATTGTTAACGCCTTGTCAAGCGCTTAATCAGACGAGGAAATGATTGGCGTCGGCTGTTTTCATAAGTTTCTTAATCGGGTGTTTTTTTAATCAGTCTTTACTTTATAATCCTAGGTCATAAATAAATAAGCAATCCCTCTGTCGTCCTTATGGGTCCATAATTCCTCTTTTCATGTAATTGTGCTTTACTTTAATTAGCTTATTCATCATCAGCGTTTATCAATTTGAATTTTCGCTTACAGCTGTTTCTAATACCGCCTTTCCGGTCAGACTCTTCTTTCATTCGTGACTTTCTGTTATAGTATTTTTATTACTACGTCGAAAGCCGCGCGCTATCAATTTTTTCCTTTTGGGATGACTTTTCTTGTTTTTTTTAAAAATAACCTCTTATTTTTGTTCAAGCAATCTCTCTCGCACTTATCAATGAAGTAATGTGTCTCACATAATGAATTCACTATGTTGTCAATTTATGATAAATAATATTTCATTACCAGTATTTTCCAAAGGTAAAATAAAGTTGTATTATAAATAATAAGGTTGTAGGTTCCTATTGAAGGTGTTTTCCTGACTAAAATCTTCGACTCTTTAGACCACTTGAAGAATTTATGTCTACATCTACGAAATGTGAACACCTATCTCACACACCTGGGAGTACGGTAAAAAAAATTGTTGTGGAACTGGGATACTTAGAGCATGTTATCTCTACTAATTCTTATTTAAACATTTTATATTAATATTAGATTTTAATTACATCACGGTTTATGGACGTCATTGTTCGTTATCATAAAATACTTTATTCATGCTGAAAGGTATAAATTCGTTGCTCCTTGGGAAATGAATTATTCTGCGTACATTTTATCCCATTAAATTTACCGTTCATATATTCCTCACCTTGCTCCTCCACTATTGGGGAGTATTTTTTTCAATGCTGAATTTAACAACGATTATGCGCTTTTCTAGCTAGTTTTACCATCATGGAAAGGAAATATTCAAATAATATTATGGATAAAATATTCTTAAATGTGAATGAACCGAATAACACATTTGAATATAAATTTCCGAGTTATCGCGTGACCATAACACTAATTACACCAGTGCACCTTGGAGATAAATTACGCAGTGAGTTGATACGAAAAGGGATGTTATCAGTCATTGTCCTACATTTCCGCGCTGGTTGTCTCATCATGCGTGAATGCACACAATCAAGATTATAAGCCACTTTCTTTTTCCCCATAGAAATACATAATGAGAAGTTAATGACCTAGTAAAAACTGCACACCTAGCTCTTCTCAAGTCATTTGTGAAGATATCGGTTGAAAAAAGTATCATTTCACCATATCTCCACCTAGGGGTTGTAGGTTTGCAATTGCCTTTAATGTAATATTATAAAAAGGAGTAAGATGGGAGAAGGAACTATAAAGTCTCAACCTCGACCCAATGAAGTAGTTGAATAAAATATATAAATATCTCTGCCAAACATAGAAGAAAAGAAATTATGGAGCTAAAGACTGTCCCAAAAAGAAGCCCCTAGTTCAAGGCCACTTTTTGAACCTGTTTCCCCGGCTCGACTTCATAGACCGCCCATCCTCCCCTCCCCGCTTGCAATTTCCAAACTTGCGACAACTCATCCCCCACAAAAGCGTTACATTATAGTATGCCAATTTTTAAAGAAAACTTATTCGAATATTCTCTTGGGACTATGAATGACCTTGAAAATTGGGCACCATATATGGTAACTGAATTTGTGGTAGAATTAATGAACGTACTAAACTGAGTCAGTGTTTGGATTATCTTCAGATTGTATTTGGAACAGCCTTCTTAATATAATGGTTTTACTATGAACTAATATAAATTATAATAAACATTTATATTTTTGTAACTTTCTAATGCCCTGTACTCTTATTTTTGGACTTCTGCAAATCTTAGTACTCCCCTCCGCTATTGCATGACTTCTTGACGGCGCCATTTCGTGGGATTTACAGAATCTTGCCTTTATCCTACTGAAATGAAATTATTGACTTTGTAATTTCATACACATTATTTAGAACGCGATCCAGGTTTCGATGTTGAACGCAGAAACCTGGGTCGTGTTTTTTAAATAAGTGTGTGGAATTGTAAAGTCAATGATTTCAGTTCAATATGTTATGTCAATTCCGTAAAGTTACGCCGGGGGCATTAAAGTTTATATTTATCCTTTTTAATGCAAACATAAATCCACCAAAACAAGGATTTTAAAAAAATGCAGACAGCTATGTTTTTGAGCCGCTACTCAAAGAGAGGTGAATGCTGAAGCATACGCTTCCGGGCCCTTTCCGACTCTTGCTTCAAGAGCATTCAAGAGCTCACGCACTTCCGTGCGTCTCAGTATCCTCGTTCCTTTGGGTTTAGTGTGAGACTCCAAAACTTCAGCTCTTGGACTGGAGCACTTGGTGCGATTAAAGCAAGGATGTGGTCTTGCAACAGGGCCACATCAGTAAAGCTTTGACGTGCGTTAGCTCAAGAATTGTAATGGCAGAAAAGAGCTTCGACACACTTGAAGCGAGAATCGGAACGAGTCCATAGATTATTCACCGCTTGCATTCATACGCATCCAATCCATTTCAAACTGTAAACTTTAAAACCGTCCTAAAATATTTACAGACGCCTTTTTTGCCTCGAACCGGTAAGTTTAGTACTTTTACCCGGATTCCAAGAAACTGCGGGAGATGCCGCAAAAGTAACTTTTAACAGAGTCATCGGCTAATATGCATTCCATTGCAACAATTTCAGAGCATAAAAATCATTATCATTCAAATCATGATTTTTTAAAATTTCAGAGTTTAAGAGAACGCCTCAATAGCTTAACTGGCCAAAGCAGTCGGCCGTACATCGAGGGATCCGGGTTCGAATCCTGGGCAAGAGAATGATTTATACACTAAAATTATTGCATCGTGTATTGCAGTTGTTTTGTAAATATAGATGGTTAGAAATTTATAGAAATATTTATGCAAAACTGGTCTAAAACTTTGGGTTTAATTATTTCACATTGCAAGGCATACTTAAGGCAGAGTCAAATTTTTTTCGGGAATGTTCTTTCCTTATCAAGGCTTTGAATACACATATAATTTAGGGAACACACATTGGGGTCCGTTTGCGTCAGTGCGGTAGTCGATTGCATTCAGGTTTGGAATCGACCAACGTGCAAACCGGATGACTACGGTTCGAGCAAAGTTCAGTCATTCTCTGGGTTTTCGATTGGAATATTTTATCGGAATATTTTTTTTATGTGGTGAGCTTTTGAGGACGAGCATTATCGTTAATCTACCATTTGCGTCAGAACTGAGGGCCTGTTGGAAGTAGAGTAGGGTCGACATTTCTCGTTAAGTCGGCTGGATAGGTCTCCCTCGCGCACAACACAAGCATTTGTTATAAGTTTAGATTTTTTTTTAAACATTAGTGACTGACGTAATATCTTTTGGCATGAGAGTTTATGGGGCATAATATGACTTCGTTATATATTAGTACTAACCTTTCTCCTCATGCGGTTTGATTGACGGCTTTCTCTCTCTAGTATCTTATAGACGTGCTCCAACGATCTCGATACCATTCATTTTTTCAGTTAAAAACCTTTGATTTGAATATATGTAAGATATTATTCCAATCCACACATTGCAGAAGCAGTCATCAAAAGACTGGTTGTTGGAAGCAGTGTGAGTAAAGATGAGATAGTTAAGGAAGGTGGGAGATTTGGTGGAATAGCGGTGGTTATTCATTCGGAGGGAAAGGGTGGTCGTGCATTCACCCACGTAGAAGGCAGGGCAGAAGTTACAGGAGAGGCATTATATAATGTTTTTAGAGGTGCAGGTGGCTATGGGTTGGGAGTTAATAACATGTGAATACATCCACAATGTGAATGCATCCAAACTGAAACTAAAAGAATGTTCTGGTAAAACGAAAAGTATTATGCTCAACTACACACTACATTCTTTTAAATCTAAAATGCTAAGCTAATAAAACACAGTAATGAACCCGAAGGTCGGTTTAGTAGGTGATGGTAGAGCTCACCCATGTACCAAGCCCAACGGCGTGTGAATATTCACACATCAGGGTAGGGGGGCCAGTTCCTTTCCCTGTGCCGGTTATTGTTGCCCAGGAAGACCTGGTACCGAAAAATCAACTAGCTTGGGTGGAGCTGCAGGTGCCCAAAGTGCCTTGCCCGGGAATCGAACCCGGGACCCTCCGGTCAGTAGTCCAACGCTCTACCCACTAGACCACCGCGACCAGCGGCTAAGCTAATATCTAGAGGAAAATCCTAAGTCATTTTGGTTCTATGTCAGGGAAATACAGGGTAAAAGTCCAAATGTTCATTCTTTGAAGACGGAAAACGGAGAAATCATTACAGAGATCGTGAAAAAGGCGAATATTTAAACAATTTTTTCCATTCATTTTTCCATAGCGTCTACAATGAAGACCCAAATGCACCAAACGTTCCTACCCACCCACCCGGGGAACACATGGTCGATATGACACTGACTAGGATGGGAATAGAACATCTGCTCCGTAGTATCAAAATAAACAAAGCACTTGGTCCGGAAGAAATACCTGCTAGAATATAATAAGAATTAGTTGAAGACATTGCCCCGTTTTTAGAAATTGTTTTTCTGAAATCGATAGACGAAGGTTCAGTACCTCGCGACTGGGAGCTAGCCCATATAACTCTAATCTATGAAGGCAGCCATAGGGATAAACCAACCAATTATCTACCCATTTCCTTAACATCGATCTCTTGTAAAATATTACAGGAACACATTATCGTCAGAAACATTATGAGATTTCTTGATAGTAAGAAAATACTAAGCCACAACCAGTACGGATTTAGGAAGAGCAGATTTTGCGAAACACAGTTAGGTCTTTTCATTCATGATATACTTATATCGGGAAAAAAAGAAACAAGTCGATGCAGTATTCCTAGATTTAAAAAGGCCTTCGATAAATTCCCACACAGCCAATTGTTATACCAACTTAAATTATATGGTATCTATGAGAAAATTATTGATTGGAGTAGAGACTCCTTGTCAAATCGCAAACAAATAGTAGTCATCGATGGTTGTGCTCAACGAATGGAGATGTAACTTCGGGCGTCCCCCAGGGAAGTGTAATAGGGCCTAATATAATTAATGACCTTACTCTTAATATAAATTAATGACCTAAGCGCACACGTAAGTAGCAATCTCAGGTTATTTGCTGACGACACTTTTGTATACAAGGAAATAAGGAGCCAACTAGATCACGAGCTTCTCTCTAGAGACTTAGACACAATATCGGATTGGTGCAAGAAATGGGGATTAATGCTTAGCGTAGACAAATGCGCAGTTTTGAAATTTTGGAACAAAGGAAGTGACGAACAGGACATAAGTAAACTATGAAATAGAGGGTTCAGTGCTAACTACGGCCAATCAAGCTAAGTATTTTGGGTAGTTCTAACACCACGCCTTTCATGGGGAGCACATATCAGGACAATATCCGGATTCGTTTTAAAAACCAGGGCTTCATTAAACGGGTGGTGGGGAAATGTAATGAGAAAGTTAAAGAGAGGAGTTATTTTGTTCCAGTTAGACCTCATTTGTCATATGTCGCATGCATTTGGGATCTTTGGGAGAAAATCTGGTAAAAAGAATTGAATAAAATCCAGAGAAAATCCTCCAGATTCGTTAAAAATTGTTATAATAAGAACACAAGTGTGATAGGTCTCTTAGGGGATTTAGGCTGGGAACCACTTGAGATGAAAAGAAAACACGCAAGACAGACATTCAGAAAGGTTCAGAACCAACGAGTTTAATAATGACACTTAAGGAATAATAATGGCCCCACACTACTTACGTAGATCGGACAACAAAGATGAAATAAGGGAGACAGATTACAATACAGATAGACTCAAATTCTCATTCTTTCCCCGAAAAATCAGAAATCATATTAGTAAGAAACCGAAGTCACTTTAGAAATATTAAAAACATTTAATTTCCAAGTCCGAAACAAATTAAACATCGCAATGATATTAGGTGTATCTGTAGATGCATGTGTATGTTAGTTGGTAGTTTGTTGTTTGCATATGTGTGGGTTTTAAGGATTTTTGCATGAATGTTTTGTTTGTGGCTTGTATGAATTTGTGGCTTTTGCATGCTTTTTTTCTTAATTACGGGTGGTGCCCTAACACCCCCCGCCGCACGCTCTTGCGGCGGCTTGCGGGGTATTAAGTAGATGTAGATTACTGATGATATCGTAATGTCTTTCTATTCCCAGCGGTAGTTTATGACGTAAATTTGTATTTTTTCCAGTCAAATAATTAATCCTTGAGGGAAACATGGCAATTTTTCGCAACTTTTAACTCTGGGCGTGAGAATGGCTCTTCATGAAAGAATTTAAAGGAACTCAAAATCCTTTGCAAATTGTCGGAACTCATATAGCTTTCCAGAAGCTGAGAATGAGTCTCTGTTGGCATCTGATTCGTTCTCGCCATCAATGTAGCGTTAACCCTGTGGCAGAAACTTTTGGAAATTTCGGTTAACTGATTCCTTTAACGACTGTAGCTAATTATCGGTAGAATTCAACCCACAGACAGATGTTTCCGAGTGGAATCGTGGAATTTTCCACGAGTGAGCTACGAAGATACGTAAAACTTGCTTGCGCAATACCTTACTTCTAACGGCACTGGAACCGTTCGAACAAGTATCATATTTGCACTTCGCTAATGTTTATTGTTAGAGGACTTGTAGATTGACCGGTAGTTATGAGAAGTCGCCCACAGAGTGCTCCGAAAGCCCGCGCTAGATGAATGGGTCCTAAAAGAGTGTGCCCGGAAGATGTGAGAGGGGAGAGGGAGAATCGGGGGGGCACAGTTGAAATCCAAAGACGCAGCACGCGAGGGAAATCGACGATTTCGCCCAGGAACTGTGGAGGGTGGTGATCTGTGGCGTTTGGGGGGGAGGGAGAATAGGGTGGGGGGATTTGCAATGCGCGTCACAAGTTGTGTTGACGCGGATTTTGTGTTGTGTCCACTTTCTAAAATGATGCGGTGACAACAGGAGGTTGGAGGCGATCGTTCCAAATATAAATGTACTGGACACGCGAATATTGATGCGATGGATGGATTTGGATTGAGATGAGAATGTTCGACGATGGAATCGTCGAACGTTCTCTAATCGCCGTCGTGTTCACTCCTTTGTTACTGGACCTTGAACGCAATTAACTGCCATCGACAATCCACCCACCTAATCTTATGCACTTTTACGCGGGATTTTGGGTCTTATTTCATCGAATTGTGCCCAATTATTCTTTGTGGTACCAAAATAATGAATCAGTGAAATTGCGGCTACGGAAAGTGTTTGTTCGAAATTTTCTCTGCCAAAGGAGGATTTTTTTATTTCTGTTTTCGTATTTAGCATAAATCCGAAAGCATCACCCTTTGACCTTTTCACAGTGATGTATATAACGCTAGATACAATTATAAGCACCGAAACCCTAGGTAGAGGAAAACCCACTCAGACGGGATTCGAACCCGCGACCTCTGGGTTGGCGAGGCGAGGACATCACCTTGCCGTCTCCGGGGTGGGTGCTTGAACTTGTGAGCCAAAGGTGAAAATCCTTGGTAATTTAAAGTAAGGAATAGTATCTTTAATCTACATATTCGCAATTGAACGTGACTTGAACTAGAAAAAATGTGAATTTATAAAATTGACATGCGGGCATACGTAATTTAGCGTACATGCTCATGGATCATGAAGTTGTTTTTTCACCCGTTTATTCGGAATGGCGATTGGTGCCATAATTTGTGGTTAGGTAATTTAGAACCCGAGTTTAATTTGGAGCCAACCTCCAGAACAGTACTTACGATAAGTAAGGTCCTTGGTACAATTTGAGCGTTCGACGTCATTCCCATTCTTTCTTCCTCATTTTCTCTGTGCTGTGAGGTGAAGATTAGTAGCGAGGAGAATGATAATAGTGGTGTTCTTAATTGCCATCCTTCTAAAACATGTAGAGCATATCAGAAATAACATCCGTATAATAGACGATCATTAATTTATATCCGTACGATAACAATCTAATGTTCATTGATTATAAGAAAGTAATGATGTATTAAAAGTTTTTCAAGCCCTTCCTTCGCCTGATCGAAGGTAGTTGTAATTACGAGGATTATTAACAAGATTATTAATTATTATTTTATTTCACTTAACTGATATTTCAATTGATTTTAATGTGTTTAGTGCCGAGATAGGCAGAGCTTAGAAGTGCCTTATATAGTAGATACAAGTGTCTTACTGGTAGTAAGAAGCTACTAGTAGGCACCCTTGAATCCATCCATCAACAGCCTGCCGTGGTTGGTGCTTTACTCTAATTAATGAGATGATATTTATCCATTGCTCAGAATTTATCCATCTCTTACCCTATTATTACTTGTTGATTAATGTATAGCTATAAGACAGTTATTTTTGGAAAAGGTGAAAATCTGATAATCGGTTTAGCGTATGTATTGGCTAAATATCGTAGTAATTATTATTTTTAGATCTACGCTGACGCTAATATTACAATTGAAGCAATCTAGATCATAGATGTAAGGGTAGTGATTTATTCTAGTTTCACAAGAAAAACATACTTTTTATAAAAAGATATCCAATCCACGGATGGCTTGACAGTACGAGTGAGCTCTCATAATGCTCCTTTTGGCAATTATTTTCAAAACTTGACTTATTCACCGCAGTGCTCACTTTTCTTTAACGCTCCCGACTCTCGATGAAAAATCGATTCCATTTTCACTAATTCCAAGTTTTCTCTCTTCGCAGGTAAATATATCCCGATTGTCAATGGCTTCTTCCATGTTTTTCTGGATCTCCGAAGCCCGACATATGTCGCCGGCTTGTGAGTTATCTCCACCGTCATCACCACTCGCCTGTTGGAGTATAGAAAGGTGAAAGTAGACCCCTTTATTTATATCGTATAATCCATTCTCTAGCAGCAAAACTGAGGCCAAACATGCTCGCACTTAATCGGAGTCTACGTTTCAAATAGAAAATGAAATGTATGAAACTTGGTTGTCATAAAAACCAGGGTTATCTTGGACATTAGAAGATTTAAGGTTGGCATTAACTGAGGCTTGATGAGATAGAAAGAATCCGTCATGGAGAAATGAAAGTGAAATGTTTTATTACGTGTAAAAAGCTCTTTTCGACTTATTGAGACCTGCCTTTTGCTTGATGATGACTCAGTGACTCGAAACGCGCGTCGTAATAATGTTTCCAATTCTTGTAAAACTGGAACATGTTCATATGTTTGCCCTAAATATATTTTTTTAGTGATTTAAAACTATTATATCCGAAAAGACGGATGAAGAAATTATTCAACTGACTGAGGCATTTTACGGATTGACTGAGGCAAATTTTGTTGTGACGACCCGAATCCTGTCATCAGTACAAATGCTTATGCTCGACGGTATTAATATTTCCCGGTTCCTTTTAATTGTTATATTTTCGATAGCAGGTGCATGTCGGCTCCCCATACAGCATATATTCCTCCGGCACTTATCATTGGTCATAAAACACTGTCAAGGGTCGGGGTTTTTCGTTTTTATTCTCCTCTGTCCTCTAGCCTTTTATGCCATGACGTCAACGCCTCACCATGAAACGAGGTACTGCTAGCCGACTCTCCCCCACTCGGACGCTCGACTTCCCTATTTTGGGTCTCACGGAGGGCGAGGGAAAACAAGACGACAGAAAAAAAGGAAGATCTTCAAAAGAGAAAGAAGCACCCGTTCTCCTCACGCGCCGTCGCTCTCCCATTCCTTTCGCGCGAAGCACGCCCTCCTCCTCCCCAAAAATGGGCTTCTTACGTCAATTCCGAACATTAGCGACTCTCTCCAGAAGGAGAGGGCGGCGAGAGGATTCGGGAAGGGCGAGAGGGAACGGGAGGGTGAGAGGATACGAAAGCCCATCCACCTGCGACTCTTGCTGACCAACTCGCCATCGTGGGCAGTCATGAAGTGCGCGTCGCCTCCATTCATGCGGCGAGGAGATCGAATCACACGGGGTAGGAATAGGGTCAGGCTTCCGCGCGTCCTTGGTTCAAGAAGGCATGTTCCCTCACCGCCGAGATGGTCGACGACACTTGGTAATGGTGGGACGGAATTAGCGCGTCGCAATCGTCGCATTGTTGCGTGAGGGACGCTCCCTAGATAAAAAAAATCACACAGGGTCGTGGATAAATCAAGAGGTTATTGCGCGAGGGTGGAATTTTTATTCCGCATATCCTGGCTGTGAGTGGAAGTAAATGGAATTTCTAGCCAGGATCTCGCTAAAAATAAAGGATTTTTTGTACAATTATTTTTATCTACTTTTTTCTATTGTCCACGCCAAGCGGGCAAGAAATGAATAATTTGAAGTTTTATTCATATAACGTTACCATGGCTTAGGCCTACACTGGTGAATGTTCCACCAATATTCATCAAAGCATGTACCTCAAAATTTGAGATGTTTTTCGTTATATCATTCGCAAAAATATATCAAGTATATTTAACTGGCGTCCCTTTACTCCGACAGAATGGGGTGATACCCGATGATAGGCTGAGAAAATACCGGGGAAGATATTTCTCATGATTTGGATCTTGATTTTAAATGCTTGCACTCTGTATCTAAGTTGCTTTTCTAAGATTTGTTCTTGCTATAGTATAGATTTTTACATTTCTTTAGTTTATTTGCTTCTTCAATTCAGCGCGGTTTACCACTTTTAACCCTGGTGTTATATTTAAACCATGGTAGAGGGCTATCTACTTCTATCCTCGTCAATTGATGTAGTTATCGCCGGGAAGTTGAAAAGACAACTATCATTCTCTTTTATGCATAATTTTTCTTTATTTAGCTGTCATTCATGCTTACAAATCGTGAACAGTCTGACGTGTAAAATATTACAAGTTATTTAACCACGCAATCACACTGGTATTAAATATTTGTTCGCGTCAGTCCTCCTAAGTGGCCTAATGTGACGAAGATCTTCACTTAACGGAGTGGGAATGTACGAAATAGACTTGAAATTTTCCTTCGTCGTTCCTAGTGACGGTATGATATTTTTCCTTGGACATTTTTGAACTTCCATTCTGAGAAACAGTCGTGCATGGAATCTCTTACAGTGATTCCGACTCATTTTTTCCGTAGCTTGAAGCTAATTAGCGTAATTACTTGCCATATATGAGTGAGGATGTTTGTTCAATGAAACAATTGAGTTTCATATTTGGTAGGCGATAATCGTCTAAGATGATTAAAAGATTGTAGTAAATGGTTCGGATCAGAAATGCTAGGGTGAGAAATGAGATAATAGTTTCATCTTCAAAATACCCCTCCAGCCGCCGAAAGGGCCTGTGGTGGAGGGTGTCATGGTAACATGCATGCAGAAATATGAATTCACACATGCCTATGGAAATATATTTTCTCATATAGATATGTACTCGTTCACATACGCAATGGCGGAGTTCTTGACGCACTCAATTAATGTTGGTCTTGGAAAAAATGTTTGATTGTTTGGACTCGACTTAGTTATAATAGTTTCGCGCGATGGAAGAACGATTGCTTGAATCTGTCTGTGATGGTGTATTTCTCTCTTATTTTATCCCTGTAATTGAATATACCAATATTATTTGGGGCCGTTATAATTCCCTTGGTGTCGCAAGGATACTCGGGTGTCTTGTACCTAATTGTCTAAGTCTGAAGTCTTGCCTATTCTCTTCGGAATGTGGGTACTCTCAACCTTATCCCTCCAACATACACGTTTACTCTCTTCTTGCAGCCATTTTGAAAGAATATGATGGATTTTCTCTGAAAATCCTGAATGAAAGACTTCTCCAAGATACTTGCCGCGTATTCTAACGGTGTCCTAACAAGAGTTCAAATATTTGAAAATATTGTGGCCTTTCCCGAAAATATTTGCTATTTTATTCCTAATAATTTCCATTCTCCCGGTGGATAGGATTAAATGGCAATTCAACTTTTTCAAATAACTGGAATGAAGTTTTTTCTTATTAAGTTGGCATATGACGTCAAGGACCAATGCGATTAACAAGAGGAAAACATCGCACGAACTATCTTGACAGTCATCAACCGTTTTCTCGTTGAAAATATTTCAAAACTTAAATTATCGCCCTAGAGTTACTTCAATCAATATTAAAATGATCTGTCCTATGATAAAACATGATAGTGGCCCGAGAAAAGAATACTTAAAATTTCCTGGAAGTATATTCGAATAAATAACTTTTTCTTATTTCAAATGTGATCCTGTTTTTAAAAGACAGTGACGCACGTGCTAAACAGACCTTGGGTTGCTGTTTCTTAGGAGTGGTAAGAAAGTGAAATTTTTCCTGAAAGCAATTTTCTCTTTCCCTGGTGTCCCATCTGGTCCACAGCAGTTATTGTAATTCCCTTTGGGTATTTCCTAATAGCTGTGCATTAAATATTTATATATGTGGGCCAATACATATTTATGATAATGATCAATGACGGATGGCCAATACGTATTCTTGCAATGCTTTATATCCTGTTTGGAAAGTATTGAACACGGGGATAGGAGAGATAATCATTTTTCTATTCTTTACAAAAATATCTATTTTCAAAAGTTAACGCCTCATTTAAGACGCCTATATACTGTAATTCATTTATTGATCATCCTGACTGAAATAAAATGATGAGGCATGGCATGGGATTACTATCGTAATTCGCTCTCACCTTCGTCCCATTTCTGCCCAAATCACCGTTTTCACCCCCAGCGGAGTGAATGATAGTATTTCCTAGAATTATCCACTTTTGTCAATTCAGTTTGGGAAATTTACAGTCGGGCAGGACGACGAAACAGTTTTGAAGTGCGATTCCATATAATACTTAGAAAGGTTTTTATTTGGCAGTCGCATTAAGCTTAGCTGTCAAAAGGATGGAGTAGGTAAACACTGCAAATTTCACATTACATTTTCATAATTTTATTAAACACGACCAGGTTTTTATTACGTACACCGTCATCAGGTGAACATATAGATTATGATCATAATGAAAGAATTTCACCTCCACGAGCATGAAACGTTTCATGAAACTTGTCTGTGTCTTTTTAAAATTTATTGACCTGAAATACACTCTTAACAAATACCGCTTGGACCCTACGTAAATTAAGTACAGACCCTACGCAAATAACAACAGAAACGGAGTGCGCAGTATTTTTTCTGTTTTAATTTATTCCTTAACCTTCATCTAGTGAAATTTTAATGGATGCAGCTTAATACTATTACAATAAACACAGACTCAACAACTGACTGAAATGTTATTGACAATGGACTCAAACGTTAATTTTGATATTGAGAAATTATAATTTTGAGATTTATTACCGCTTTAAGCAGCACCCATTGATCCCATGGAGTATATTGATGCTTTCATGCAAATGTCGCTTTCACCTTTTTCTAAAGAATTTCACACCGAAACTTTTGCCGTGTTACCTCAAGGCCGATGTTTTGCCCCTCTGAGCACATGGGTTTTTTCTTCCCTCCACTTTTAATTTACGACATAATCCAAGGTGGATAAAAAATTACTAACGAAAAAAATACATCTTTTAGTTGGGTGTCCTGCAGCAAACAAGAATTTCAGGTCCCGCTCTTCGCGGAAGTTTAAGGTAACTTATCCTTGACCATCAAAGTATGGAAAGGTGAAAATCGCTTATGATAGGCTATTTCGGTAGGCTCCATCGGTCCTCTCCACGATTAATGTGAAAGCTGTAATTACGGTATGATTCCTCAGTTTTTATGGGTATTTTAATCGAAATTTAATTTTTTTTCGCACTGCATTTTCATGATCGTAACTAAATTATATTAAATAACAACAAATGATATATGTATCGCTACTACTCTCCGGAAGTAGCAGCACATGCGCTTATATCTTCCCTGCATTCCTGTAATTAGCTGTGTATGACAGGCAATCTCTGTAATGATTAGCAATATGCTGTTGTTTTGTATTACCCTTTTAACCATCGGAAAATGCAGTTTTTTATTTCAATTATTCATGAGTTTTGTTCGGGTAACAGTTAGACTAATGTCTGCTAAGTTAAGGCTGTTGTTACGGTTGAGTCCTTTTAATTATCCATTGGCATCCTAGGTGATAAGAAAATCATTTGAAGATGAATTGCGTTCACTGAAGTTTTTCACTTATCGGCTTATTTGAATTTTGGTTCAGATAAACGCCGTTTAATTGAAGATATCTCTGAAACCCACGAAGACCTTTTACTATTTTTTTTATCTAATTTTTTATTGAAATTTTTGCCCTAATTCTTATATTTTAACGCCTTTGTTTAACTGTATAATTGATTTCAAGAAACTGTAATAGTAACTTTAACGGAGTCACCCGCTATGTGTGCATTATAATGCAACCATTTCAGAGAGTAAAAATCATTCGCCTTGACCGGGATTCGAACCCGGATCCCTCGATATCCGGCCGAGTGCTTTAACCACTTAAGCTACCGAGACGTCCTCTTACACTCTGAAATTTTGGGGCTTTAAAGGAACAAGATGTTATGACGAAAAACCGTACATACAATGTCACAGGCATTCCAGAGTGTAAGAGGACGTCTCGGTAGCTTAAGTGGTTAAAGCACTCGGCCGGATATCGAGGGATCCGGGTTCGAATCCCGGTCAAGGCAAATGATTTTTACTCTCTGAAATGGTTGCATTATTATGTATAATTGATGTTTCTAAACCATTTCTTTCTAGCCACAAGGACCTTTAAAAGTCAATATGCGTCAAAAATAACTTTAATAAACGTAATAATTTAGGTACTGATTTTGCATTTCAATTTATAATTTTATTGGGCAGGAAGTGTTGCGTAGCACGTTCTGTGGCAAAATTGTATAATGACATTTTATGGATTAGACATCGGGCAAATCAAGAGAAAATTTCGTTTTATTTTGACTTATTTAATTTTTATTTAAATTCCTTAGTAATTTATTAACCGTAGAGCACTAGCGTGCAATCTTACTTTTGTGTGACCCCAAATCAGGAACCTTTTCCTTTCCTCAGATATATTGGCTACGACCAGTGTTCCTTCATGTTACGATGATTTGTATTGCAGAGTGTATCCAATCCAGCGAGGCATCAAAGGGGACTGGGTCCTAAAAAAGTGTGTATCTTGCCATCTAACCGAGGATCTCAAAGTGACCATGGAGTTTAATCTATTCACCCACAAGTTCTCCCTGAACAACGATAACTGTACATTTAGCGAATCAACTACTGGAAGCAAAATTGTCATCTTTGATGAGATTTGAGTTTAGAAGTGGTTTCTTCACTTTTTACGCTAAACTCGGATTCGCGGAATCACGGAAAACTCAGCTAAGGTTTTCCATATTTTGAGAGGATAAGTGAAGATGGATGCCTCTAAGAGGTGGGAGGGGGGAAGAATAGAGGAAAAAATGAATGGATGAAGCAGAAAACAAGTGTTGAGGGTCTAGGTATGGTAGGAGAAGAAGGTAGGTTGACTAGTGGGTACAGGAGTACTGAGAGGCATTCGGATGTCAGAAGCGGCAATTGAAGTTTAATGAGGGGAAAGCGAAGTAGAGGGAGTAACATAGTAGGCATTCTGGAGGGAATTAACGGAGTAAGGATTACACAGAGAAAATAATGAGTTATTTTAATATCAAAAATAGGTTTAAGGACGTGTATTTTGTGATTTTTAATTAGGGCTTAGGGGTGCAGTAACATGGTTGACTGATTTTGAAAATTTTTCGCCTCGGGAGCGTTCATGAAAAAGTACCTAAGAACATGTATTCAATTACGTGCACAATAAGTCGTCAAGTGGTCAAAGCCCGCCATTACCGACTGTATCCTCCTTATTCGCCGAAGACAACCTGCTACCGTCGGGTATTGACGCCGTATATGATTTATAATAGGTAGCTGACTTCGGCTTTCCACACTCCTGCTGAGAGAGGAGTCATTAGTGAGGATTGGCGACGCAGACACGGATTAGGAGTCTGTCTATAGATCTCCAGACTGTCACTGAGCAAAACCGTAATGAACTGACCTCACGAAAATGCTCTCGGGAGAGCTCCACCTCTGTTCCTTTTCCCACTGACATTTGCGACTGACTTAGATCATAAGAGCTGAAACTTAACATTTGTTATGTGTACTAAATGCTGAAAATATAATAATAAGTTGAGGATTTAAAACCCTTATTTATTCCGCTTTTCATTCCGTGGCTTAGGATTCATATTAACGGAGATAGTTGATATTATTTTTTCCATCAGATTTCACTAGCCGGACGCCAATATTGAGGTTAGGTATATGACCTTCATCCTACGTGACAGAAGAAAAGATTTGGAGATTCTTTGTAGTTACCTCTGCCTTTGACGATCTCATTCAAATACATGTTATGACCATTGGTTGAAGTGGAGAATTGGCTCACTTGAAGCATTCCAGCAGCGTGTATTACTGTTGTAGCACTGACTGATCCTGAATGGTAATTTTAAAAATTAAAGCACAAGAACTTTCGACGCTTCCCATCATAAAATTGTCTAAGCCGGATACATTGATCTTGCTTGGAAAAACCCAGTGTTTTTTGTTTCAAGTAAAAGTTAATCGCTTCCACGTAACGGCACCGGTGACGTCGAATTTCACTGAGTTATGATGGACGAAATCTTCGTCGGAGATGATTATGAATAGAGGGAGAGAGCTTCAGGCACCTTTCCGCCCAGATTAATCGGTTTTGAACTTCTATATTTCCAGAAATGTCACAGCGGAATCGTCATTCGCCAAGGTCGAGATTCGAATCAGTATCCCTCGATTTCTATCCGAGTGATTTATCCATTAACAGAGCCGAAGCGTACTCAAAATCAGGCTTTAAAGGAACAAGATGTTCTGACGAATTACCGCTTTTAGGTACTGTATCCCACGTTGCTAGTAGTCGTGCACATTGCGCCACCGTCCGCAACCAAGGCTGAAGCAAACGTTTAAACGCAATAGGTGTTTGCCCTAGAAAAATTCTAAGGAACTACGGCGAATTCCGCAGCAGCAACTTAGCAGAGTCATCGACTGGTGAGAATACAAGTTCGAGAAATTTTGCAGTGACAAAAATCAATAGAAGGCGGAAATTTCTTTGAATTTTCCCAAATGTTCTGTTTGCCTCTTCCCTCCGAAACTGCGCTTAATGCTTAGAGCTGGGTAATGTTAGAACCGAAGGTTTCGCATGAATATTCAGGGTATTGAATTCACTATGTTGCGTAACCGTTAGACACTTATTCGTAGGAAAGTCTTGGCGACGGTTATGCAGAATTGGTTATAAGACGACTTCTGAGGGTATGGGGATCATAGCTGTGGAACATGGCATTTTGGAGCAAAGTTTTGGAGATATCTGCAACTTGCTTCTCCGTTCCTTGAACAGCAATCTGCGAAATGGTAGGTTTTGTCTCCCCTTTTATTTCATTCTTTAGGGCTTCATGAGCGGTGTTCCATTTTAGAAATTTACCAAAGTGCCGTTGCTTCTTTTCGCTGAAGAGGCCTCAGAAGGTCTAAAAATTCCTTCTACCGCGATGAGCAGTTTTCAGATCCGGACCGCGCTCTGCTCCACATTCAAATCTTTACAAATCTCTTCTTCATATCTTTTTTTAGCGTTCCTATCGTAAAGTTTTCGTAGTACTCCTTTCACCTACACAATTCTTCTCGTAATGTTGCCACTACTACTTCCATTTTCTTCTAGAATGCGACGTACAGTACAAATACATGAACTTCTTCATTTGCTGCAGTTTATTCCCTCATAATTTAAGTGTTTGACTTAGCTCTCTTACTTCTCGGGAATATCATTACTTTTGTTTTCTTGTGGTGCTACAATAATTTTTGTTAGTTTTGGGTTGTAAATTTTACGCCGAAAAAGGCATAGTCAAAGCCTAGGCCTAGGTCTGGAACAAGATGGCCTGGAAGTAGGAACGAAATTAGGCAAGTGGCGGATTAACTTAAGAGGCACTAATAATAATGCTGAAGTTTTTGTCGTTTACCAACTGATTACGGTCATTTCTGGGCCAATTTTAAGAACTATTTGAGAGGGAGAGGCAATACGAAGGGAGATAAAGGTGATCATGAAGCAAAAGTAAGGAGACTCGTGAGCAGCATCAGGGATAAGTTAAACAGTGAATTTGGAAAAAAGAGATAAATGCTACAATTACGTACTTGGGTCAAATTTGATGCGGAAATAAAGATAGTTTTCCGCACACTTGATAAAGGGCTGTATTAGCAAAGCAAAAATTTACCAGGGGAATAATTCATTGCCGAAACTATGTGTGATAACGTGGAAAGCATTATCGAAGACCGGGAAATGGGGAGCGTTGGCTGCTGCCGGAACCCAGTCTCCGAGAAGGTGGATAAGCGTAGACTGGAGGTTTCGGTCGGTTTGAAAGTTGATTTGAAGTCGATTTGAAAATAATTAATTAAAGAAGCTGTAAAATAAAAATGGGAAAACTCATGTAGCCATAAAAACTTAACCGTTAAAGAGCTAATAATCGCATACGCTAATCTGGTCAATTGAAATCAGCTGGGCTGAGAGAAAGCCAAAACAAATGTTAGCTTGACAAAACAAAATGTTGGAAAATTGAGGAAGTTTGAACTTCGTTTATTCGTTTCTAATGGTAGAAAGAGTGAATGGAGGAGGGTTAGAGGGTTGTTTTGGAGCTGAGGAAATGCGGGGTAAAGGAAGGAAAATAACTGCTATATTCTTTGCTATGAAAGTACGTATGCATAATGAAATAGCAGATGATGCAGTCGATAAAATTTAAAAGGAATATGTCATGTGAGCCTGCTTACGAAATCCACGTCATTGTAGTTTAGTCTTCCCGGACGATTGAAAACTTACTTAATAATTAAATTATATTGTTCATTTTAAGAGAACGAACATCAAATCATTCATGGAAAATAATATTTAGAAAACTCTCCGTGTATATAACGGTATATATTTTCGACCATGTGTTTATTTGTAAAATCCCAGTTTTGTCCATTCGACTCATAGCATTTTTATAACTAATATTGCTGGTTCTGATTGTGATGGAGTAAAGTCCTCGCCTGCTAACCCAGAGGTCACGGGTTCGATTCCGGTCCCGGAGGGTTTCCTCCTCCTAGGGCTTGGCGTGTGTTGTTTTATGGCCAAAAAGCGTTGCTTTCGGATCTATACTAAATAAATAAAGATATTGAACCAGTTGTCGTGCATTGCGTTGATATGCACTAGTTTCTCTGGGTTATATGCGTCACTTCTGTGCAGAATATGCCTAAAATATCTTTCATCTTGATTTGTTTCTTTCGATTTTCAAAGCATTATATTGGGGCAATATCTGATATCTCCGATATCGAGCGGTGGTTTGAAACTGGATTCAGTGGGGATGCGGAAAGGAGCGACGGGGACTGGCTGCTTAAGTACTGCTCATCGACTTAGTCGGTCGTGCGCTGCAAGAAAATTCTATTGTGGAAAAAAAAACATTGTTTCAAGAATGAAACCTCTTAAGCTTTCGTGATAGCTTTGGCACACGGATCCGGAAGGCCTTGGAGAATCAAACGGTGCCACTAAGGAGGGAAATGACACGGGCACCCGACTCCGCGAGCTTATTACTTCACGGTGAGAGTGGAAATATTACAGGGAGCGTGTTTGAGTTGGAGTCGAAGCGCGCGTGTCAGTGGAAGAGGAAGTGTCAAGGTACGGCTGGGGGGCGGGGTGTCGATGTGGACGAAAGGGGGGATGCGGGGATGGAGGGAGGGGTGAGGCGTTCTCGTGCGTCACTCCGGCAGTGAGGAGAAGGGGGCGAGAGAAGGGCAACGGTGCACCGAAAGCGACCCGTCTGGTGCGACCTGGGAAGTTGGAGGCCTTTTGCAGGAGCCAGTTGTTTTTTTCCCCCGAGAACACACCCGCTTCCTCCACGTATCACTCTCACCCGTAAATACTGAGTGGGATTAATTAATCCGTCGCATTCAATGTTGGTCTGGTATTTGGCTGCATTAGAAAACATAAATGATGTATGTGTAAGAAAATGAGCTACGATTTAGGATTTATTGGAAGAACAGTTGGTTGAATGAGTTCGAAATGTAAAATAAGGATGTAATTTCACATGTGGAGACCGCACGAAACATGGAGACAGTGTGTATATTTCGAACTAGAATGAAAAATTAATTTCCCTTCGGAAGTCGGTTAATATTCAACAGTGGGATTCTGTTCAGGGAAGAGCTGCTGAAGTTTAACGACGCTTTAGTGAGATCAGCTAAAGACTTTAAAGGGCATGTGATTGTACTGAAAGAGAAAGATTCCGACGGAGTTTTTTCAGGCTAAAATGTAAAAAATCAGGGTAAAATTACGAAGACTCTATCCTAAATAAGAACCAGTAGGTTCAGAGATTACCTTAGATAGACTTCATTAACACGCTATTAGGTGACTTTATTTATACACTTGGGGGATCCATATTAAAAACAGATATTTAAAAAGTTCAGTGGCTTACTGACTTTCCACCCCGAAGGTCCGGGTTCGAATCCTAGAAGTGTTTGGATTTTGTTCACCCTTACCTTGCCTGGGTTATAATGTGGAGATCAGTTGAATTGAGAACGCCGTTCGTTGAATGAGATATTAAATTTTGGACTCCTTGGCGCCTATCGTTCATAGAAGGCTAAGATGGACGCCAAATTCACGGATATCCACCCTTCCTCTATTCCCCGAACATCCTACCCGTACCAAACGGTCCACCTATCCCTGACGACGGAAATGGTTTTGACTGTCGTTCGCCTCCTCTATTGACCATTAATACTACTTATTCACATTTTGCATCAAAGCTAACATCGAAAATTCAATTTGACGTAACTTGGATCAAACTTGTAACATTCGGCGTTGTTTTATCTTTCCCTGAATGCGATCTCTTACTACTCTTTTCTTCATTAGGGTCGTGGTTTCACTGGATGAGATCCTACTTTCGCAATTAAGCAAGATAAAGAGAAAATCCCCTCGTTCCGTACAAATCTCATGAGCTGAATTTTGAGAAAGAGGAAATAATTCGGCCTCTCTAGCAGACGAGTCCACCGCGACAACGGAAGGAGATAGCAGACGCCGAACAGACTCCTTTTTCTACTGGAAGAGAATCATTTTTTTTATTTGCAGAATTCCTGAACTTCCCGAATGCAATATTACGCCTAATGATAGCGATCAACGAATACCATAATGGCGGTCCTAACAGCAGCTGCGTTCAATTTCTGTCCTGACACCCCCTTCAATACGACCCCTAGGCCGTTTGCAGGGTAAGATATAGATGTAGACCTCCCTGTTTAATTTTCATGGCATTGTTCGATGTTGACTCCTTAGCCCTTGACTTCTACGCTGAATAAAATCACGTTGCGTACCTCTGTTAGCTCATTCCTCGGATAAGAAATCTCAACGGAATACAATATAAATTGGTTCAGTTTTTCAAATGTCATTATGGGTCACCTCTCCGGGTGATTTTTATTGTCAGTAGGAAGTTGCTTCACCCACGCGCTTCCCTGGGGTTATTATTTTACACATTTCTTAGGTTCTCTAGGTCGGCCAACATTTTGATTCAAATGTGGCCGTGTTTTTGTTTTCCAGGTTAACGTCCCGGCGAGAAACGTAGATAAATAATGAATTATGAGTCACTCGCATCTAACCTCGGTTAATGGCCTTCTTGTTACTAATAGCTCCTCTCATGTGCGTGGAGAAGGATATCTCACTTAGATACCGTAGTGTATGTACCTGCAGTCATCATGACACATTATTTGACAAATTTCGCCAACATTTATTTCAGCTGAATAGCAATAAAACCTTATTTTTTATATTGCATGCCTGATGTGTAATCACCCCCTCCCATACACCCTGGCGGAGGCTTGCACGGTACCATGCAGAAGAATACGACTCTGAATTTTCTTTCAATTCCCTTCCATCAAAGGAAACCTAATAAAAAGTAATCAGTTTCATCGCCTAAATTTGGAATTGAATATTTACTGACCACGTGGAACCCAATTTTTTCTGCCAATATTGTAGCAAAACTCCGCTTCCATTGAAACCTGCTTCCTAAATGTAAATAATTGGAGGTTGCACCCAATTGGGATCATATCTTTTGCACTCTGAATACTTGGCTAGATATCAGGTTTCTCAGGGGTCGAATCTCCAGGGTCGGCACCCAACATCCGTGCCCGAGGTGGGACTCGAACCCGTGACCTCCATGTTAGCGGGCGACCGCGTTACCCGGCTGACTAACCTACCGGTATTATCCTAATATCCTCCTCATTTCTAATGCATTTGATAAATTTAGAACGCAAAGATTATGAACGCATTCATTGTGATTCAGGTTGCGGAGATCTCCTCAGCGCCGCAGTTCCCATCCAGGATATTTTCTTCCTCAAGAGTAAGTCCCCGGTGAACTCTTTTCATTTAGAATGGAAAGTAATTCTGGCAGAGAGAAGACGTCATTTCCTGTCTCCGCGAATTCATGAATAATTTTTTAAGTTAATTTTAATTCTTTGGGATGTTAAAAATGCAAATGCTTCGAATCTGTAATCACAACCGTGACGTCATTTTAAGGTTTTCCTTTTTCCACTCTCGGTGTTTCAACACTGGTGTCTTTATCCTGCTTGCTCTCATGTGTGTTTTAATTACAAAATATTACTTACGTGTATTACTTCTAGAGATGATGTGCGAGGTCTATTCAAAAAGTATCGCGACTTTTGTGTTTTTTCAAAAATTGTTTATTTATTCATGAATATATTATACTATACCATTGTATCGTTTTACTATGTCATTAGATGTTATACATTTGTGCCAACGTTTTCCTCCCATTGGTACCCCGCAGTTCCGAATGGGACGTAACGGTTAAGTTGACTTCTACGTTGAACTCAAGCAAAGAAATAGCCGATTGCCAAATGATCAACTTTAACCATTAACCTGAAACGGAAATTGATTAAGTACCAGCATCTATATCTACACAATATCATTTAAACCTCCGCAATGGCGTGTTGGGGTAACAGTCATACATGCACAACCAATAATTCATCCGTACGTACATCAATCATTCCTAAAATCCAATTGCAAAGGCGAATTCGATCATGACTTTTTGTAATGCAGGGAATTGTAACGAGAGACCAAAGATATCTCAATTCAGGGAGTTTTGTCGAAGGAGCTTCTACGCGGACTTCAATTCCGCATATAAGTACACCCATAATTGGTCAGTTCATTTCCATTTTTGCTATGGCGTAACGACTTCAACTACGTCAGCAACGCCAGTAGATGCTGAGTGGGTTGGTGAACTCGTCAGTCGATAAGGCGATAGTTGCTATAATTAAACTGGCGATGAGTCGTTTGTGATGAGTGACCTTACTGCCCGCAAGAGTAAGGAGGAGAAACCCCCTCCTACACTGCCTCTTCCTTTTTAACTCCTGAGACCGCAGCGTCTTTTATATAGGAGGACTCGTAGACCGCAGTGTTCGGAGACGACATGAAATTCTTATCATTTGATAGAAATAAAAGGAAGGCAGTTGGTTGTTGAAAAACTGTAGTAATTTTCCAATTAGCATTTTCTAGATTAAAATGATAATTACCACGTGGTCAGATTGTGTCTACGTAATGCTCTCCGAGGGCGTACGGTGAGGAGTGTAAGAGCACCATCAATACGCTCAGAATTATTAGTTTACAGTCACTTGGTGACATCTTAGCTCACATAAAAACACATTTGTTAGCGTACATGCGTGTACATATCATGCTGCATTGTTTGACTAATTCATTAATTTGCTTATTTAAATTTAATTAATTTTTTCGGGCTATTGGATGGGACTTAGTTATGATTGCGTATCGTTCGAGTGAAGTGCGAGTGCTTAAATATGTCGGTGATGGTGTTTATCTCTCTTATTTATACCGGTGGTCGAATCAATGAGTACCGGTATAATTTGGTGCTTTAAAAGTTTCCCCAGCGTCTCAAGAAAACTCAGGTGTTCTATACTTTTTGAAAACTTGAAATCTTTCCTGCACTCCGCGAGAATCTAGAGACTTTTAGCCCATTTCCTTCGGTGTACCCATGACGCTATCTCATCCTAAAAATAGTCAGCAAACCCAGCGGATTTTCTTTGAGCCTTATCTTAATCATTAAATAACGCGTTCTCCGGTTACTAGATAATTGTCGGTTATCGTAAATTTGGTCTAACGTAAGCGAAGAAACATCTCTCTCTCTCTTACTATTTCATTACATTTTCATACAGCCCGTCTAATAAATATTCTTTAATGTTTGAGTGAATCCCATCTTTGCAAGCCTTGTTTATATTTTTTTTATTCCAAAACTTCAGCGCCGGACATTTTTGAAATATTATATTCTAACCCCCATTCTTTGCGCCCCTCTGATAGCTGCTCTATATCGTCTAGTATCTGTTCTAAATCGTAAGAGATTATCACGAAATCTGCCGGTGTTCTTATTTCTCTGTTAGTAACATTAGTTAATATTCAAATGTTGCTGCTAACGTGGAAGCTGAGGTCGATAATATATAGCAATAATAGTAGGGTCCCTTTAACGCTTCCCTGCGGCACTCCTGAAGTTACTTCTCCCTCTAATTTACGTATTCGAGTTTTAACCTCTCCCGAGGCCCATTAAAGTTCCCTTTATTGGTTAGATATATTTTACGCTTTTCCTTGTTTACTTTCACGAACCAAGCTTTAATTTTTACTAGTATATCTTTGTGATCGCTACTGCTCCCAGTTATGTCCGCGTTTTTAATAAGCTTTGAGGTCCCAAGTATGTTGAGTAAACCTTAATCTCGTGTCGGCGATTTAAATAATTTTTAACGAGACATCGGCCAGTGTATTCAAAATGTTTTGACAGGGATCGCGACATTTTGCTGGTTTTTCTATGCATTGATTTTCCCAATTAATTATTAGGCAGATTCAAGTCGCCGGCGATTACGGGCATTCCGTTGTGAGCACTAGAGAGAGTTTGGATATTTGGTCATCGAGTTTTGAGAGAACATCTTTGTTGGAGTTAGATAGTCTTAGGATGAACATATTAATAATTTAAGTGACAGTCAATACTTTGTCGTCGCAGTCAATACGAAAAATAAAAAAGAGTTGTAAATTGTCTGCGGTAAATATTTTTCCTTCTAGTCTGATCGGTCTGCCTTTGCTCTAGATGATGAAACCTTCCGGCAAAACCTAGCGGTCTGTAATAACTTCAATGAGCCAACATCCATTGCCCATGACGATGTCTGCCTTTTTACTTTCGAAGATATCCATTTTTTTATTGTTTTGTTTTGGCAGTTCGATGTGGTAAAACGATCTCGTGTTTATTCTAACACTTATTTTATGGCAGCGGTGATTCAAAATTCAAGTACCTAGACAAATTGATCTTAAGTAAATTTCTCAATATTTATTTCTCCTAAATAAAACCTGCGGTCTTAAATACTAACTCTCGTGTGTTCCTGTATTCTACGCTCTACCTTCTGTGATGCCTAGTTGGTTTTATTAACTCTCGGGCGAGATTGAGAGATGACCTACGCGACGAAAGGTCATGCTGCAAGTCAATAAAATCCACTTCACCATTGCAAAAAAAAATTCCCAATCTACTATTTAACCTGATAGAATGCATAATTTCAATCTGGTAAATTAATATGCATGCCCTAAGCGAATGAGGTTAGGGTTCTCCTTAAAAAATGTAGTTCGTCGGCTAAGTGGTCGCCTTTATGACGTCAATGCAAATTTAAGTGAAAATAATGCTCAAATAATTTCAGCTTTAAAGTTTGAATGCATTCAAAAATTCCCAAATGCATATTTGAGATTAAATAAAATATTTCTAACAAGCTTGCAAAGGTAATAGCAGATGGGTTTCTCAGATGCAGACGATATCGTAAGTGGCATTTGGGATTGCTAATTTTATTTTCGGGGCACCACCGTTAACTTAAAATACCTGGATGGCCGATGGCTCTTGGGCAGTGAAGCATAAAAATTCCCCCAAAATCTTGACTATTCCCTTTAACTCCAAATATTATATATTATTATGTATGTTTCCAGTGGTTACGAATGCAAGCTCTTGATCATAGAAATACTTTAAACTGTTGAAATGACATTATTGACTTTGCAATTCCGCACACTTTACACAAAAAGTGTGCGGAATCCCACAGTCGATAATTTCATTTCGTTTCAATATGTCATGAAAATTCCATAAAGTTACGCCGGAGACATCAAACTTTAAACCACACTAATTTACATTAATATTTAAGTTACTGAATAGAGGGAAACTTTAGTTTTCCATATTTACCCAATGGCGGCAGGTTCCATTCCCCGAGCGAATTATTTGGTTTTCCAAGGAAACCAAATCAGATAACAGTTTCTCTTTGTAGTTTTGGATATGCCTATGAATTTCAAAATTTATTGCATACTTTTCTTATTTAATGGCATACACATATGGTTTTCTTATTTCTCCTACGTATCGCTGCCTCACACTGACGTGTCTCCTGAACTAAAGACTTTCTATAATGAGTCACATGTTTCTCCGTAAGCGAGGGAAATAAGCTTTGCTTGTAGCTTTTAATTGAGTGATTTGCGATAGTTCCTTATATATGCGGGTGCCTTTATTGAGCCTCCTACAGAACAGAACCCACACGTATCCCTAGTCTCTCTCGTTCCTACGAGATTCTTCAAGATTGAGGCTGGAAAAATTTATGGTGAAAGGAACATAATTTTCGACAGGTAACGCAGGTCTGATGGGGCGTTTTGTTTGACGAGCCTGTCGAAATACTGTATTATATTTTTCACGCTCTGGGGAGAGTGGGTGAGAACTAATAGGCCGCCGGACCAGATCAGACACCTGGGTCCCAGATTTCTTTGATGAAAATCTAAGGAATCTCCTTAATGTTTATCCGCGTTTCTCAATATTTGGGGAAAAGAAATATCACTTAATTCATTCGGAAACCGAGGAAAGAGAATTTCATTAATATAAGTCTAACGGTCGATGGTAGGTTTAGATTGACCCTGAAGAGCAGCTGACGCAGTCGTGGTTCGCTTAAGTTACGTATTATAACTCTCCTTAATTGACATTTGAACATTGACTCTATTTAATGTTAAAAAGTACTAGGTGTGTTCGATAAATAACGGGAATTCGCGTTATTTTGAGAGAATTTTATTTTTCCGTCTTTATCAATATTATCCTCTTCGAAGTGATTCCCGTTAGATGTTATGCACTTATTCCGGCGCTTTTTTTCCAATCCTCCAAGCACTTCTGGAACTCTACCTCTGGTGGAGCTTTTAGCCTTCTCGGCGATGCTTTTCTAATCCCATATATTGTATGCTTGTAAACGGGCCCTGTAAGATTCCCTTAATTTTTGGAAACAGACAAACGACTCGGAACTAATTCCATGTCTGGCGAGTACGGAACCTGGGAAATCATTACAGTGCTGTTTTTGGCCAAATATTCTAGAGCAAGCAGGGAAGTGAAGATGCATGATCATGGTTCAAAAGCCATAAATTATTATTTCATCACAAATAAGGGCGTTATTTCCTATTGTTTTACGGAAACGACGTAGGACTTGTAAGTAGTACTCTCTATTAATCGTTTAACCTATTGGCAAAAACTCATAGTGCACTATGCGAAATTACAAAATTTCGGTTACTTTTTGAACAAAGCTTGTGTGCTCAGTGCTGAATTATTCTTCAATTCCATGTATTGTATACCTTCCACTACCCAGATACCCCAATCTTGATACTTCATGAGGTCATTTCAATTTGTCCACGATCCTTCCATTCGTGATTTTTCCCTAAAAATCTTATTATCTCCTCCTCTCCTCCGATCATACCGACATTTGTTGCTGGTTCGAGCCCAAGTTTTTTCATCTGGCGAAAAAAATAACTCGCTCTCCCGACTGAAAGGGGCGTTGTGGACCGGAGAGGAGAATGGCTCCTGGTGGTGGAGGCGATTACCGGGAATGTTTCCCGTCTTCCGAATGCCTCCGGGGGCGAGGGAAAGGGGGGCGGACTCACTCGCTGGCTGCTATCTCCTCCCGGAGACCCGACTCTCCCTCCCGCCCACACCGCTCCCCCGGCCCTCCCCCTGCTCCCCGCCGTTCCAACCGGCACGATTCTGGCCGGCCACTATCTCTGACGCACTTCCTCTCGAGTGGGGAAAGAATTCTCTTTCTCTCCCTTGAACCCCCTTCCTCCTCCCAGGCCATCCCCGACGCGCACGCCCAACCACTTCTCCTTCCCTCATTCTTCCAAAATCAACACCCTCCCTTCCCCGGTTTCCTGGTCACGCAGACCGATGAGCTTGCTCGCTCTCCGCGACTGACCTCTTTTCCGGGGGCGCATTAATTTTACTTTTAAAGTCCTTTTTTTTAGAAATTCACCGCTCCACCGTCGCACGTGTGCTGTATGCATCCCGAGTGTCGCCCGCTCGTCCTTCGACCCCGTTTCGGGGAAGTATATTGATGCGGACAGGTTTCTTTAATGTGCGATCACCCCTGCGTCTCCGTGCATAATTGTTTTTTTTTGGCGGTTGCGTTTTATTTATTTCATCGCATTCATCGTCTCATCTACCCATCGAGTCATCGTCTCCAATTGTAAGCATTTGCTCTCAGGGGAACCCTCAAGAGGTTACGCACGGTTGGATCTGGTTGAGGTCGCGAAATGTTTTCCGCACGTTTTGCTATTGCTGAAGCATTTCGGAAATGTGCCTGAATAGTAGCTTGGTTTGTATGTCCGTGCTAAAAGATATTCCCTTTTGACTACAGGTTTAATTCTGAGGGCTAACGAAAAATTAAATTTTGAGATACTCTGATTGGCTTAATTACCACTCTATTTTCTTGGGAAATACCATAAAAATAAGTACTATGAATTTTATGGGAAATACTATGATTTTTAGAAAATTAATAAAAGTAAATATTTTAGGGAAAATGTGCATTCATATTGAATTTTATTAATATAAATTTGTTGAAGGTCCCGTTAATTAGTTAATAAATATCATTGAGAAAAGGAAGTGGTGAGTACAAACTTGATATATAGTAATAGAAGCTAGTCCGGGTACCCCTACGATCAGGAAGTGAGCAAACTAGAACAAAATATTAAAAGAGTCATTGGAAACTGATGGTGGTATTGTCGGTAATAGTTTGCTGAGTACGACGATTAGCGCGACGTCGAAACCTTTTGTGCCGTGATATGACTTTACCAAACAACGAGAGTTCGTTTCTCAGAAAAAATGAAATTTCACCTAGTTGATAAAGCGAATCGAATCCGAGTGATGAAATTTCTAAAAGTACAGGCTGCTTTGAATTGCTTCCTTGGCACCGAGGATATAACGAACAACCCCATATTTTATTGCATATGAGACAAGGGTTTTACTCCTATCATTATAAATTGCAAATCCTCGCTATTTCCCTTTTTCTTCTACGAAAAGCTCATAAAACAAGTGCATAATCCCCTACAATAACAATGATTAGCTTATATCTCGGAAACTGCGGATATTCTTGAACCATGTATTTTGGTCCGGAAAGTGTAACATGGCAGGGCGGGTGTCGATTCAGTGCCGGAGAAGCGATCCACTTCCTACCCATGCATCGTCTCTCCCGCCAGCCACCTCGTTGGAACGCACTCTGCTGACATGGCTCCCTTCTGCCGTTTCTCATCCCTTGCTACCCTCACTCCACCTTCCTTCCTATCTATCCCTTCTCCCCCCTCCCACCCGCCACTCCTCTCGCTCCCGTTGTCATTCCGCTCCTCCTCCGGCTAACTCTCCTCCCTCCACACTCGTTTGCGTCAATGTGGGCCCGAACCTTAAGGGAGCGTGTGAAAAATTGGACGGGAATGCGAATCAATTCCCGGACGCGCGAGGTGAAGGGGGTGCGCTCCTTTTATTCGGTCGGCCTTTGGGGGGGTGGGAATGAGGGCTTCGGGCTCTTGGATGTGATCGGTCCTACCGCGAGCCCGGTCGTTCACCGTGATTGATCAAAGGAGCCCTAAAGAGAGTTCCCCAAACCGTCGGCTGCGTCAATGGGCTCCAACCTATGAGGTGGGAACCTTATGGAAGGGTAGGAGGACGGGGCTGGAATAATCCCGTAATGTGATAAGGCTTCAATGCATTAAAAAATACGAATTCCAAGATGTTTATGATTACAATTTATATTAGGAAACAGTTACACTCGTCAAATCATTACTAATGGGTTCATTTTCACGTATTTTTTTAAATTTCTATTAGATTTCTCTTTAAATTATGATTATGAGATTTTAGAATAAGGCTATAATTATTAGGTTTTTAAGAAAGGGGAAATCTAAGTCATATTAAAATAGAAGTCTTAGAATAGAATAAGTTGGAGAAGGGTTGAAAAGATAAAGCGGGCAGAAATGAAGACGAACGAGGAGGAACTAGACCTGGTGGGAAAGGAAAGAGGATTTTCGGGAGAAATAGAGGCACGGAGGATGGTTGCAGAGCATTTTGATTGGCAATGGTATGTTGAAGTTTGTTATAGAAGTCAGAGCATTAGGCAAGCGAGGAAGGGGTACACATACAGTAGGATAGAAATGTGGTAGGGAGTGAGGGGAGGAAGGATGTATGCGGAATTGAAGAAAGCTTTAGTGTAATGTCGGGAGCCAAGCTGCGTTTTGTTAGGAGAGGCAAAGAAATGTATCGTTGTTCAGTCTGTGTCCACCATATCCCCCAAACCTACCGCAAACGGTCGACTACCTAATTGTAATAATGGAAGGTTCGTAGTAATGGTTTCGTTAAAATGTTTGCATTGGTACAAGCATATCCAATACACGTACATAATTATGATTGTTACAATGCCATTGCAATTTGGGCACTAATGAATCCGTAATAAGTAAGGTCTAGCATTTCTCTGCTTTCCATATACCTTGCACATTCAACTTGCAGATACGGTTTGAAAATAAAATCGCTGCCCTTCAGTCGAAACAACAGGGTTGGACGGAAATCTTCAAGGTCTACATAGGATTAAGTCCGTGCATGGCTAAACTGCCGACTGTCTACGCATGCACTGCGAATTTTTTCAGCAGCGCAGAAAAATCGTTTAATTCAGTCTCCGCATAATTTATTCAAAGCACAAAACGTTTTCATTTCCTCGGAGGAATCATCTCGTGAATAAACTCCCTCGTCAGATAATCTCCTTTTAAAAATACTTCTACTCGAGCTCTTGATTTTATACCGTTTAAAGCCCATCGCAAGCTTCATCGTGCAATCTATTCCTAAAGGTTAGCATGTCATCGGCAAATTTCAAAATGGAATTGGGGAATATATAAAAAAAATTCCGGCCCTTTCTGTGACGGTAGAATACCATTCAGTTGTCTACATTCTAAATAAACCAGCAGTTGGCATGAGAGAGCTTCCTCTTAAAGAGACATTATAAACTTGGGCTCAGAGCGATATGGTCCGTACCCTGTCGTTCGGAAGATTTTAAAAATCAGTCTTTAGACGATGATGGTTTTCATTTTGGTTATTTCTATTTTAAACACTCGTTTGCACTAAATTAATCCCCGGCGCCATCCTGATGACGCACTTCCGACAGTGAGTCTGTCCTTCATCTTCGGAAGCCCGGCTGTCAGCAGCGGGGATTAAGCCTTGCGCCCCGCAAGCGATGGAACTAGATTGATGAGTGTCTGAAGGATGACCAAGGATTTTGAAATGAATTGAGTTTCTTTCAGAACCTCTCTCTCTTTCTTCCCATCCCACGCGTCGGGAGGATTGCCTTTTCCTGCCGCGTCGAGGCAGAGCCACGGATAATGGTTAATGTATCGAATAGAAATTCCACTCGCCACTTTTACCTCCGTAGAGTCCGTTCAACCGGACGCGAGGGGGGCGAGATGGAAGAGGAGGAAATGGGGGATGGATCCACGGCCCACTCCACCATTCTCCGGCAGTCCCTCCATTCCGGCATAACCTTTCCTTTGTCCCACCCCTGAGACGACCACGACACCCCTGAGAGTCTGTCCCCCTCAGCCAGTGTTGCCAAATGTTTATAAGGACTCAACGTAAGCGACCATTGTGTGGCTGTCAGCATCTTTTATTTGATTTCTGTAGCTAGCAAACTTAGATTGTTTTTCAGAAACTATCCGCTGTATCATCTTCTCAGCTCATGAATGGCTAACCTCTTTCCTCGGTTCATTACTCAGTAATTTTTATATCTCCCATCTTGATGAATTCCGTCCTTTATTTTACAACTCATGCTATTCTTTCACCAATTTATTACAAAAATGTCTGCAGGAGCCAGTGTATTCCTAAGATAATATCCTTCTTAGCAGCGTTGCAACCTGACCCTGATAACATCCCCCGCCACACGCCGTTGCGGCGGTTTGTGGGGCATTATGCAGATGATATAGATGACCTTAGGCGACAAAGCAAACAATGAATGAAAAATACTATCAATTCTTCGCAATGTGTTCATTGAATATTCTCCCTTGATGATTCTTCTGGTTCGTTTAAACTTCAACATTCCTGTGTAATACCGTATTAACGTGCTCTCATATTATGTCCTGCTGATAAGTCCTAGCCTCACCATTATCTAAAAGCGCGTAATTTTGAAATTGTGAAGTAGGCAGAATTTCACGTTAGCAGGTGAATGCCATGGATTCACAATATGTTTCAAACTTTCGTGTTCAATATGTGAATGACTCCTGGAAATCCAGTAAATTTAAACTGTTAAGAATATTTCATTGTCAGCATTAAGTAATCGAACCCGGTCCCCCATTCGAGAAATTAACTTTTTAACTGAGAAATCATAATTAAGTGTGATCCTGGTGCAACTGGGAAAGTGTGATTTCAATCTTGAAGATACGTTACGTCTGTTCCTGCTCTCATGGAAAATATTGTGGTGCCGTATCAGTTATAACCTAGGATCCTGCATGCAGCCCTTCTCTATTTCACACTCGTTTTATTTTAAGTGAAAGGCCGAAGCTGGATTATCTGAGAAAATACTAGAGAGAGCATTTTTGAAAAGGATTTTTTCAAAATGTTCAAATGTATGAATATGCTGGACATTTCTCAGCATGGTTGAATTCGGGACAACCCTTTCCTCTGGCGCATCTTCTTCTGTATATCTTCTAGGGGGCACCAATGAAGGTTCACTTCTGGAAAGCGTGCACTCGTGCCTCAACGAAGTATCAATATTCGATTAAATTTTTGTGGTTTATCTGGAGTCTTACTCGAGGACCTGAAACATCGGCCCGGAGGCCCTCGGCTTCTCCCCAAGTGTTGCAATCTTGGGTGGGAAGGGTGGCTGACACATGACAGAAAAATACATCCGCGTTCATTCCAAGAAATAATTATGTAGATTTATAACGGATTGAGTTGTTCCTGGAATTATGGAAACTTTTGATCGAGAAGGTTTAGAGGTTGATGACTCTTTCTTCGCATCATGTTTAAGGCGCCAGTGGGAAGGAAGGAGGGGCATTTTTATTCGAGCTGTCCAGCTTGTCGCCTTCGTGGGTCATAGCCCATCTAGTTAATCAATATTAGCTTGAAATTGCACCGTAATTAGGCCTTCCCAACTCATTGGTGCAACTGCCACTGCAGATTCAACAGAATTGAACACGAGGTATTTGTTGTATTATTTAGAACCCTGCAAGTCACCATTAGGGTGTGTGGCAGGGGGTTAATACACACCAGACTAAATTTGTCCAGAATATTTTTACCCATACCGCGGTCGGGCAGCGTAATTCTGATTCTTTATTATTCGTGGGAAAAATGACATCTTAAATCTGTTTTATACTTAATCTCTTTAATTATACAAAACAACATGATCTCGCCATGTTGGGATGATAATACATTTTAAACATCATTACTGAAGAGATATCCTTAAAATTTATGAAAGAGATTCAATCTGTATTTTAACCTTCGCTCCTTGAGTGATTCCCAGCCTAGCCTCGCTAATATTTTGAATACGCTACGGAGTTTATCATAACAACGTTTTACAAATTTAGTATCTTCACCACGCTGCACTGGGTCCGATTCGGAAATCAATCCAACTTCGTGAGCTAGCAACGTATTCTAAATAAGGTCTAACCAACGAAAGATTACATTTCTCTTTGCCCTTTTCATCGCATTTACCGAGTACTCTTTTAATAAATCCTATCTTTTAGTTTGCCCACGTACGAAGTTTGTCCCAAAATAAATAGAATAAACCTGGGGAAAAACTTATTGTAGATCAAAGTGCAAATGACTAAAATTCTTCATTAGAACACCGATACACCAATCCAGTTCCTCCGCCAGTTGTGGTCTGCTTTCTACAAGGCATCAACAGGACTGTCGTTGAAGAATCTTATCATGACCTCTTTGACATCATCCAGTGGTTTAAAATGGTACTCAAAGGGATTATGCTGAGGTCGTACTCACATTTATCTCATCACAAGTTACCACCTATTTCAAACAATTCGGGTCACTTTCACCGTGGTCCAAGAGGTCCAAGGCAAGATAATCACACAAACATTCTGACCGCACCTTGTGGGCCATCTTGGTACGCCTTTCTCATGGTTAAATCTTCTGTAAAAATGCAATTCACTGTGTTTCTCTGAATGTGCACTCTTCTGCTTACATCCTGACAGTTGGGGGCAGTCAGAATTGATCATGTGCCTCACTTTTTGCCCATTTTCATCGCACTGTTTTGTTAATACCTGTTCAGGGCATTCCTCATCGTCAACCTCCTCGCCACCCTCCCAGAACATCCTGTGCAAGCAGAAAACCGTCACTTGGGACATTTCTTCATCTCCATAAGCAGCCTTAACCATGGTCATGGTCTCCGAATCCAATTTTCCAAGCTTAACGCACAGTTTTATCTGTTATAATTGCTAAATGGAATGTGGAATCGTGAATTCGTGACGTGACCGTCGAACAGTGGTCGTCTAGCAACAATCCGCACACTGTAAATGCCCACAGTTAACTGACGTGGGTCACATTGCTTTCTCAAGATCTCGTATTACCTTTCCAACCACAAATCACCCCACTCCAGACATCTGCATTGGCGACAATAAATCATTCTACTTATTTTTGGGATAGACCCTGTATTCCCCGTGTACGTATGTTTCACCGAGGAGAGGTCGTGAGTGAGGGCAAAGCCTAAGTACGTTACCGAGTCTACACATTCCATTTCAGTGTTCCCAATGCAGTAGGCGTTCGGAAGGGAACTGCTCTTTTTCCAAAAATTCATCACTACGCACTTATTTAAGTTTAATTCTAATCGCCAAGCGTCGCACCAGCGTTGTACTACGAGTATAACATTTAGATCATTGATAAAGCTTCTGCGTCGTCAGGGCTACGGATATCACGGTAAACCACTGCATCGTCGGCAAATAAACGTATCTAACTAGTGACTTCTAAGTTAATGTCATTAGGGAAAAGTAGGAATACAAAGGTCCGATGACACTTCCCTGGGGAACATCCGAAGTAACTTCTACGGCATGTGAGCTAACTCCATCTACCACTACTCTTCGAACCCGACCATTCAAAATGTCTTTAATCCAACCCCGGATATGTTTATCTATGCCATATGCTTTTAGTTTTACGAGTAGTTTACTGTGAGGTACTTTGTAGACGGCTTTCTTAAAATGTAGAAAAATCTCGTCCAATGGGACTTTGCTCTCTTCCGAAATAAGAATATCATGAACAAAAAGCGCGAGTTGTGTCTCGCTGGATCTGCCCTTTCGGATACAGTGATGATTTTTCATTAACAACTACTAACTATCGAGGTGTCTTACTATCGTGCAAGCAACTAAATGTTCCATGACCTCGGATGGAATGGATTTTGTGGGAGAAAGTTCTAGAATTGGTTGGTTCCTCCTCTCCGTTTTTAAATATTGGTGTTACGTTATTCGTTTTCCAATTTCTGGAAACCTAGCGATCTACTGGCGACTTCTTAAATATGAGTTATAGTTACGGTGCAGTGTCCGACGCTAGTTTTTTTTTCAATATACGAGTGGGCATTTCATCGGGCTCGGAGGATTTATTAGGCTTAATATTTTTCAGCAAACGTTCTATTCCATTATATGAGAGGCTTCACTTTTGAGCATCGACTGTCGAGGGACAATTTGGTGAGTAAAGATAAAGAAGAGTAAAGAGACGCAGCGTGTGCCAGAAAGAAGTTTGAGGTCAGATATTGTTCCAAAGATGATACTTGGTCTATGAATTTCCTATGCGCATTATGTTAATTTTTTACAATCTCCTTCGTGTTTCAGAGAAGAATTCTTGGGACTGGAACCTGAAAGAAGATGAAACATCATTTTCTCAAGAGCTCTCTAGCGTAACCTGACCTCAAAAGAACCTGAGAAATAATAGTTCAAATTCAGTGATATGTAGTAAATTCAAATGGGTTCAATTGATTTAACATCAGCAAGTTTGAAAATGGCGGTGGTGGCATGGGTACTTATCCCTATATGGATATATATCCCATGCACGTAGAATATTTTGGGGAACATAAGATCACGAAAATGACTTCATCCTCTTTTTTCCTGAAGTGTATTATTGATCTTTAAGATTGCGATGAGCGCCCAAGCTAACAATGCTTAATAGCTTCTGAACGAGTAAATGTGTATGGTTTTAATATAATTAAATCCAATGATATAATTTAATGTAAAAAAATAAATCTTTAGCTTTAGTTTTTTCGAATTGCGTTTCGTTTTGCAATTCATACGCTTTTCTCATGGTCGTTATTTTGCAGGAATAAATCCAGACTTAACTTTTTACTTCCGTGTCTCAGCTACCAAAATATCCAGGGAGTATATGTAAAAATTAGCATGTTCTGACGCTGCATGTCACCGTGATGAGAGACAAGGTTCAGAAGGTGCCCCAGAAGTGTCTCGGACTCGAACTTATCATTGTTTTGTTATCTACTTGGTTAGTCTTTTATTATCGTTACCTGAATATTTAATTTCGAATCTAAGCCATCGGTACTTCAGGAGCTGATTGCAAGTCATAAATGTGGAATACCTCTCGAGTTGGTCGAAATTTGAATAGTGAAATCAGGAGTGCCAAAAATAATTTAGCCCAACAGTTCTTGGTTCTCTCCCGTTTCCTATCCATTTGTAATCGTGGATAACTAAGGATGGTAATACAAGAATTGCAAATTCAGCATAAGGTGCGAAATTATTGTATACGTGAATGAATTTATCTGTCGTTGTAGCATGTTCGTGAAAGGTGGGGCACTTGAGGAATGTTTGGGGTAAAAATAGAAGGGAATGGCTGAAAATTGAGTGGATTTCGAAAAAATATGGAGTAAATAGAACTTTAATAGACGAGTACTGTGCTGGTTTGGTCAGGCCGATAGCGAAAATTCGAATCACCAAAAATATTTACTGGGGAAAAGTAAATGTTTTGAGAGGAAGGGGAAGACTGGCGGTCAGTGTAGTCGAAGAACTCTCAAGAGGGGTAATACTGGAAATCTCGGGAAAAGATGGCCATGTTGAAGCAATGTGAGAGCAATGCATGTGGAAAAAGCAAAATAAGTATGGAAGAAATTTACAAAAGGGAGTTAGTTGCCTAAGACAGACATGCCAACTCTCCCGATTTAAGCGGGAGACTCCCGATTTTTCCTTCTTACTCCCGATCTCCCGTAAGGACTTATCTCCATCTAGTGTGCTAAACAATTAACAATTTTAACAAAGAAGTATTGCAACGTTATGAGTAGGCTATGTAGCCAACAACATAAACATAGCCTAGCTACCTACAAAAATAAAGTGATTACTTCGTGATACACTTCTAAAAATCTCCCGATTTTTCATTTTTGAAAGTTGGTATGTCTGCTAAGAAAAACTAAAACCCGGTTTTGTTGACTATGCTTACGCCAAAAGGAAAGTGCGTGAAGACTAGATAGGCACATATGTATGGCACGTATGTTTCGGCATTTTGTGAGGTCTACTCATTTAGTGCTGGTCTTGAATCCAGCAGAGGAAAGTGAAACCGTGTGGATGGTACAGTAAATAATTCAGTACCGCCAATGATGTAAAATCTTCCCTTTCGTATTGAGAGGCATTCATGTAAATGTTATTTTTCTCGTATCGGCGGTGGCCCAAGGCGACCGTGCTTGGTACGTCATTGGGCACATTGACATTTAACGGAGAGATTTTACAAGATGGAATAAAATGAAAATTACATTGATAAAAAGGTGAAACTTTTCACAGAGACACGCTAGCGGGTTTGGGATGACACACGGTCCGTACTGGACGGACCTTGGGGTGATATTGGGAGCCATGAGAGCACGTGAGGTCGTGAAACCTGTCTACCCCTCGCCCGTTCCAGAGACTCTACCCGGCACACCTCGCGGATAAGCCTAGCATCCCTAAATGTTCGTAGCGGATGGCACGAGGAGGTTAGGGACGGGTTTAACTTGAGGTGAGTTGGAGGAGAGTTAGTAGAGGGAGGCAGAGGTTGAGGCAGGAGGGTGAGGATATTCCGAGGAGGAAGTTAGAGTTCATTAGTTCAGTTGCAGTGAATCTGCTGTTCTCACCAAAACTGAAGGAGGAGAATGAATCAATAATATGTATGCATAGAGTGGGAAACAAACGAATAAGTTCTAAGCATGGGAGGGGAAGAGAGAGTTAAGAGAAAATCAAAGAAGACAGGGCAGGTGAGTGAAGCAGGAGATATTCTAATTTCTATTTGTATTTTTATTTATTTTATACTGCGAGCACTGTATTTATTACTGCGAGCCACCACTAGGGTGTGTGGCAGGAGGTGAATACACATCGGACTAATTTTGATACGAATATTTTTACTCCTATCGCGGTCGGACACTATTATTCTGATCCCTTATGATTCGTGGTTGAGAGACAATGAGAGGGAAGGATATTGGAAAAATTAGTAGGAGGAAAAAACTAGTGGGCATTTCAGGTGGCGTTTATGGAGGTAGAAAGTAGAGCTAAAGAAAGAGTTACTGTATTACTACGTAGTATTTTTTATGCGGTTAAATTACATTTTGTATCATCTTCTTCGATATTTAGTAGTACGGTAGTGTGAAGCTCCATCGAAAACCTACCCTAACTCGATAGATTACTACTAATAATAATAATCGCGACTCTAATCGTTCAGCCTTATCGTTATGACATGTCACTTCTGCCGGAAATCAATTCGGTATATTTTTGTCACGTAAATATGTATGCTATCTCTTTCGTACCATGATGAATGAGTTCCGTATAGCACACACTTGAAGAAATTTAATTCTTCGTATCCAAGTATTTATAGGTTTGAGATGTAGTCCCTTGTATCTCGTTTCTTGTTTCTGGTCTCTTTCATCAATTGCTATCGTACTACCTTGTCTCCCTTCATTTTTTTCAATTTTTCAACGGCAATTATTTAAGAGGTACTTTTCCAGAATGCCTTCCATTTCCACATTGGTACACGCGATATTCAAACCTGAAGTATGCTGAAACCAGCGACTATAATTTCCTCCACTTTATCAGACAAATAAACTCGTCACGACACCACTTGCATTCGTTAATTCGTTGTATTTTCCTTGTCACATTGCCACAAAGTAAAATGTCGTTAAAAAAATCGATGCCAAACTTTTACTTGACTTGATGCAACACTTTTATATCACCAGTGCCTGTATGTCCATGAACTCGACGAGGTTAGCACGCTTAATGGGGGTTTTACTGAAGATTCGTGCGCTCAACTTCCAAGTTAATACGAGAGTCACAGGTTTAAATGAATTCGGTTTCGTATTTTGTCATTGTCGTTATTTATGTTCGGTTGTATTTTGTCACAGGAACTCAGTGAATTACTATACGCGGTGAATCATAGAGACTAACAATTCTAATGGCGACAGAAGTCCGCTGGGAAGGGTTCCCCACGGCCAATGAGGAATACATCATTGGCTCAAATCCTGCTAATGTATGTTTTCTTGTAAATTCGGGCTTTATCTGGAGATCAATTGTCTATAAGATATAACCTAAGGTGTCTGAGTGCTCAAACAGCAAATTGCCATTAACACACAGTTCCATATCCATCATCTATAGATGGTGGCCCTCAAGCCACCGCTATGGTGTGTGGCAGTGGGATTACACCTCAGACTACTTTTGATACCAAATACTTTTCGGATAAAGTTACTCTCTACCCTTATCGCTCGTGGGAAAAATAGCATCTTAAATAGAACTGCCCTACTCGAAATCTCACTAATTTTATCTACATGATCCCTCTTACCGTTGTACGATGGGGCTAATAATGCCTTTGCAGCATCATCGCTAAAGAGACATCCTTCCAATTTAGGCAAGAGATTTAATTCATAATATAACATTCCGTGAGTGACTCCAAACCTAAATCCTCTAATAATTTTCATACTCTACTGAGATTGTCATGAAAACGTTTTACAAATTAAGTACCTAAACGCCGCACGCGGTGTAATTCGGCAATCAATTCAGCTTCATGGGGATCCCATATTCTACCAACATATTCTAAATGAGACTCAACCAGCGAAACATACATAACGTATTTCTATGCGCTTGGGTAGTGATTTCTGTATCTCGACCAAGGAACATTTGACATAATAAGTACAAATCACATTCAAATTTCAGTTTCTATTTAGGACTATGTAGTGCATAAAATATATATTTATATATTCTCGTTGAGTTTTGGATATTCGGGTGAAAATAAATATCAAATTGATGGCCGTATAATACCAATCCAAGATGTTCTGAGGATTACCTTTCATGCGTACTTATTTGAAACAGAAAACACGTAACGCCCGCACGTCGCAGATATTAAAGGGTGTTGAATGAGAAAAAAATGTGTGTATTTTATATGAGTAAATACCCACAGATTTGATGATATTCGCGGGGGAGAATATTGGGTTTCAAGGAAGTCATTAGCACTTAGTAATTTTGATACCATGAAATTAACCAACGTCAGTAGCATGTCTCCTCATTTCCATCTAAACGTGATGTTTCGGTGGTCCACGTCAAAAACCTTAAGAAGTGAACGAAAATTTACGAAAGGAAACTCCTGTCACATTTAATTCTTCTCAAAATATTGAGTGTGATTTCTCTTGCGCCATCAGCCAAATTTGCACAAACAAAAGCCAAAACGATTATTTCCATCCCTCGGTTGCTATAGTGTTTTGGAGCGGAAATTTCTCGTTCCGGTGGCATTTTTAGTTTTTGTTGGCGGTAATTTGGAGAGTTTGAGAGCGTGGGAACGCTAGCTAATCGAGCTCGCCAGAATTTGTTTTCGAACGAGCTGCTGCGGGCGGAAGACGTGAGCTTCAGGGCCCATCTCTGTTGTTGAGATGTGTTACCCCTTGAGCAGAACAGATTGAAAAACTCGTGACTTAATCCAATGTTATCTTTCTCCAAGGCTATATCTCTGAACATACGGGAGTTCGTCAAACGAGCGAGCTAATTTGTTTGGCGACAGTTGTTAATTCTTCATCGGGACATGTTCGACTTCATCGGGAGAACTTCCCACCAGGTCCAAAGTGAATACGAGGTGTGTTCAAAACATAACGAGAATTTTTTCATTTCGAGGGCTTGGAGAGTCCGATTGTCAAACTTTTTTTCATTATGTTGGTATACATGCCCCTGAAGTATGATAAAAATGTCAGCCTGTTTTCATTGTGGACTTTGTCTGTGACAGCCACTAAGGTTAGACGTGTTTTATGAGTTAGGCGATTTTCGTTTGTTAAAAGAAATGAATCAAAGAATTTGTATCAAATTTTGCGTCTAACAAGGTCTATGGTGACTCTGTTATGAGTAAATCAAGTGTTATCGAGTGGTATAAGCGTTTTCAAGAAGGCCGTGAAAACCTTGAAAATGACGAACGCCCTGGACGCCCCAGCACATCAAAAATCGATGGAAACGTGGAAAAAGTGAGAGAAATGGTTATGAACGCTCGCCAAATCACAATTAGAGAGGTCGCTGATAATGTTGGCATGTCGATTGGATCATGTCATGATATTTTTTCCAATTTTTTGGGAATGAAACGCGTGGCAGCAAAATTCGTTCCACAATTGTTGAATTTTAAACAAAAACAGCGGCGAATGAAAGTTGCTCAGGAGTCACTAAATGAAGTAAACGACGATACAGAATTATTGAAAGGTATTATAACAGGTGACGAAACATGGGTTTATGGATATGACGTTGAAACTAAGGCTCAATTATCCCAGTGGAGGCATCCTGGCTCGCCAAGACCGAAAAAGGCTCAACAAGTGCGGTCGAACGTGAGGCTCACTGTGTTCTTCGATTTAAATGGCATAGTGCATCATGAATTCCTGCCGCCAAGTTAAACGGTCAATAAGAAGTACTACCTACTAGTTGAACGCCGTTTGCATGAAGCAATCCGAAAAAAACGCCCGGATCTGTGGAAAAACAATTCATGGCTTTTGCACCACGATAATGCACCAGCTCACACTTCATTGCTTGTTCCTGAATTTTTGGCCAAAAACAATACTGTAACGATGCCCCAGCCTCCATATTCGCCAGATATGGCTCCGTGTGACTTTTTCCTATTTCCAAAAAATGAAGAGAACCTTGAAGGGCCGTTGTTTTACAGCTGTAGATGACATTAAAAGCACATTGCTGAAAGAACTAAAGACTATCTCAAAGATAGAGTTTGAGAAGTGTTTCGGGTTTGGAAAAAGCGCTGGCACAAGTGCATAATCTCCAATGGGGACTACTTTGAAGGTAATAGCATCAAGGTATAAGGATAAATAAATATTATTGTCCGAAAAATTAAAATTCTCATTATTTTTTAATACACCTCGTATGTCGTTATTTGGACGGAGACTGTATTGGTGTGTTTCTCGAAGATCCAAGTGTACTTATACATGCGATGTGGAGACACATCTGTTTGATTGTAAGGCGGCTGTATTAGCTGGTAGTCAAACTGTTTGGACCGGGTATTTGACTGTCAGTGGAAAATATATCCTACTTGACGTTGTTGATTTCTGAAGCTGGCTACCGAAGTAGTTCTAATTGCCTTATGAAAAGGCTCAAGCCTCGAAAATAGTCCCGTTCTACTTCTGCAGTAATGACTCTTAAGTGTTGATTTTGTACTTATACCCACACATGATCGCATGCAAGCCATCGCTAGGGTGTGTTGCAGGGGGTTGTTCAGCACCAGACATGCAACATCAAACAAATTTTTTCTTAACTTTTGGTTAAAATATGCAACTTTGAAATACTTCATATAATTTAGATCTTGATAATTACAGGTACGTGTACTATGGTATCTACGTGAGATATGCTTCTCTACGTATACTAGGTTATTGGGGAAATTTGACGAGAAGGTTAAAGAGCAAAGTTATATTTCGCTATTTAAGCCCCATTTAGAAATAATAGTTTATGAGATCCTCGTAAAGTTGGATTGATAGCCAAATAAGATTGCTTGCAGCAAAGAGGAACTAGATTTGTAAAATGTTGTTATGCTAAACCGACTAGCGTATCAAAATTTTCAGAGTAACCAGTTCGGAAACCATTCACGGGTCAAAGGTCTCATTACAAGTTAAAGCTCTGGCGTATATCGAAAGGAGGTATCTTTGGTGAGGATACTGGAATTGTATTATTAGCCCCTTCGTACTACGGTGGGAGAGATCATGTAAATAAAATTATAAAGATTAAGCGTAGAACAGATTGATTAAAGATGTTGTTTTCCCGCGAACGATAAGAGATCAGAATAACCTTGTCAAAAGTAGTCCGGTGTATAATCAGCCCCTGCCACAAAGCCTAGGGGTTGCCCGGGGGGTACCATGTGGAGGATAAAGGTGCTGTTTGTGCACTGAATGGTTGAGGCCTTAACTTTGTAGAAATCCATGTTTAACTTCAGAAATTAAATATTATCTTTGCTTTCTACAGAAATAAAACTTTATTTGTCGACTAATTTCTTTCCACTCACCCCTCCTGGACATTCCTATTCTACACCCGAAAACCCCATAACACAGACCCACGCTCTTCCCTCCCTCTTCCCCCCCCTTTTTTCTCCTTAATTACACCCTCCCATCCGCTACCTCTACTCGACCGAGCATATAACTCAGACAAAATGTACATTGTACCACTAGTCCTGAGGATGTTACAGTGTAAACGAAACTAGTCGACAAATAAAGTTTTATTTCTGTAGAAAGCAAAGATAATATTTAATTTCTGAAGTTAGCGCTGTTTGTGATAAGAATCAGTCGCATCTCATGCAAATTTGACCTTCTCTTACAGTCGTAGGGCATTTAGTCCTTAATTCAAAGGTAGTTGAATGCAGGCCTCAGTTCTCTCCGATTCCATGCGAATTCCTACTTCGCACAGTGACTCATATTTCGCATAGTGACTCATAATACAAATTAATTTCCTCAATTTATTTGAGTTTTCATTTGAATACTTAATTTTTATTTTTCCTTTCATTATGTTTTCCATTCTTATGCTCGATTATGGCTCGATTTTATGATAGCGTTAAAATATACCTTATCGCCACGGTTGACCGACTCTTAATTAGTTCCATCAGAGAAGTTATGTACAATCTTTCATGTCATCTTTTAGACGAGTGACGCTTTTATCTCTGCGCGAAAGATACGCAGGGCACTTAGAAGAGAGACCTTCTGGTGCTAATTACATCCTCACCAAATTTAAACTCAAATTTAGTCGATTATTTTTGTGTTAAATTGTTTTACGACTTCTTTTGAGTGGGAAGTACCATTTCACAGTTGTAAGCCATTACCCTAAATATAGATAGGAAATGGCTATTTATTTTCGATCGTGTAAACAAATAAGACATGTTGCAATAAAATGTACCAAAATGCAAATTTTTATAACATTTATCATTTGGTATTGTAAATGGAACACGTGCTTATACGGTCGACTAGGATATTAAACGAATTCCAAAAATCGTATTCTAAAGACTAGATTTGGGTGGGGACAGATATTTTGTACCAAAAAATGCGATTAATTACGTTTATCATTAATGGTTATTTGGCCCATAAACTTTTTTAATTAAGAGATTAATGTTAGGCCTAAGGTTGGCCGCTTGGAATTTTTTTGACGGGATATTAAACAAGTCGTTCGCCGTTGCTGGTGAAACTCTCTCATCGCTCAAAGAAAGAAAATGTAACACAAACAAACGATCATAACATGAGATTCACTCGTATCACCTCGGAACTTGCAAATGTATTAAAAAGTCTGAATCACAGCGCTTAAGTAAAGTCTTTTTAAACAGTAATACAGTTATTTAGTGCTAAATTATGCCATTTTGGAATTACTTAATGGCGTATGGATAAATAACTCATTATATAACGCATTTTTTCTAATAGTAATCATAAGAAACCATAAACACAGTAATCAACCCGAAGGTCGGTTTAGTAGGTGATGGTAGAGTTCACCCATGTACTAAGCACGACGGCGTGTGAATATTCACACATCAGGGTAGGGGGATCAGTTCCTTTCCCAGTGCCGGTTATGGTTTCCCAGGAAGATGTGGTACCCGAAAAATCACATAGCTTGGATGGAGCTGCAGGTGCCCAGAGTGCCTAGTAATCATAATAAAGATATGAAAAGGTAGTGTAATATCCAAATTATGCCTCATTGTAGATCTGTGCGCTAGCGAACGCGATTGCGTGTGCTCTGGTATGCGTTCGTCTGCATAACGTATGTACCTATAATGCCGGGCATTTGATATAAAACGTTCATGGTGCCAGTAGTCGATAAATAAATAAATGATTACGTTGCGTTAGAAGGGAATCCAAAATATTGATTTTTTAAAAATATTTTAGGCCTTAGCGTCAAGAAAGATGCCTTTTTATTTGATGGTCCTCAATTCTACATGAGTATACATTTATGAATGGAAGAAGATGGTCTTGGTTTTTCATTGTTCCCTGCAATGGCACATATGAGGCCATACCGTGTATATACAAAAATATATATCAGAAAATAGGAGTGGATTGGAGGGACAGGAGACTGATCCGCAACCTGTGTATGTTTCAGATGGCTCAGGTGCGAGTGGGGAACGGAGAGTCCGGATGGACAGTGTTAGGAAGAGGTGTAAGGCAGGGTTGCCCATTATCACCGGTGCTGTTCAACGTATATGTGGAGGAAATGATTAAAGAGGCATGAGAAGAACTGGAGGTAGGAATGAAAGTCGGAGGGGAATTCGTAAAATCGGTTAGGTTTGCTGATGACCAAGCATTAGTTGCTCAGTCAGCCAAGGGGTTGCAAGCATTGCTGAGTGAATTGGAGGTTCAGTGCGATAGATATGGGATGAGAATCAATATTAATAAAACAAAGGTAATGCGATTTTCCAGAAAGAAAAAGTCTAACCTAAACATTAAAATAGGAGGGGAAAAATAGAGCAGGTAGAACAGTTTACATACCTCGGACCAATACGGTCAAAGTAGTAGGAACGTAAGGAGAAGAATTGCGCTAGGCAAGGAGGCTTTCTCAAGGAGGAGGGAGTTGATGACGGGGACGTTGAGCAGGGAGGTTAAGAAAAGACTCGTAAAAACTCTGATATGGAGCGTAGCGTACGGCGCGGAAACGTGGTCACTGAAGCAGGAGGATAGACGTAGATTGGAGGCTTTTGAAATGTGGTTGTGGAGAAGAATGGTGTGAAGTGGACCGAAAGGAAAACAAATGAGGAAGTACTGGTGATGGTGGGTGAGGAGAGGGTTTTCTTGAGAGAAATCCTATAGAGGCAGGAAAAATGGATGAAAGGCGTATTGAGCGGTAGTGGAATGTTGAAGAAGGTAATAGAGGGGAGAATGTTGGGCAAGCGAGGGAAGGGCAGGAACAGGATAGGGATGTTGGACGGGATGAAGGGAGTAAGGAAGTACGAGGAGATGAAGAGAGACCTGATGTAGAGTAGGTTGCTTGATTGGGTTTTGTTTGGAGTTACAAAATATTTATTTGATAGTAGTGTCCATCCAAAAACCTACCTTAACCGGTAGATTACATAATATATATATAGTCACAGCAAACACAGAAACCAAAACACACAAAAGAGGGACTCACTAGTTTTCGAATTTTCGGTGGTGCAACCACCTTTCTCAAGAGGAATTAGGAACAGAAGTTCATTAGTTTTGTTCCTAATTCCTCTTGAGAAAGGTGGTTGCACCACCGAAAATTCGAGAACGAGTGAGTCCCTCTTTTGTGTGTTTTGGTTTCTGTGTTAGCTGTGACTATTTAGTGAGTTTCATTGTGCACGTTCGTGGCTTTTCCGGGAAAGTGAATGTATATATACACATATATATATATATATATACATATATATATATATATGTATAATATATACATATATATATATATATTTATATGTATAAATATTTTATGGAATACACTCTTGCGCACCCATTCGCGCATACAGACTGTACATGTGTGATTGAATTGCATTGACTTTCACATGAATAGACAATTTTAATCATAAGAACTAATATAGCTAATATTTTGGCCACTTGAACACGGCAAGTCAACGATAATGTATAAGTTTATTTTCGAGGTGTATCGGTAGAGATGTGAGAAATAAGATAGTCATTAATATGTGTATTTGGTCTACGAATCAGAAATGTATCATGTTAATGGCAGTTAGCTCCTCTATAGTAATCGTCAATAATAGCCTATCGCTGCGTGTGCTTTATGAACCAAAGCTCTGAATGGATAATTCCACAAAGTAAGCATTACAGATCGATAGCTTTTTGAGCCAAGTTTTGAATGTAGATTTCCATGAAAATCGAACCAATACATTTTGATTGAATATTTCATAGCCGTGATTATGAAGTCGATTACATTGAAGTTCCTGGATATTTTCGTAAACTGCAAGTCACCGCTAAGGTGTGTGATATAGGGGTGAATACACACCCCTACCACACACCCTAGCGGTTTGCGGTAGGGGTGAATACACACCCCTACCACACACCCTAGCGGTTTGCAGAGTACTATAAAATACAAACTAGTGGGCTCATTACTGCAATAGCATCACGTGTGAATCTCCTATTTCTGAACCCAAACTGATCATCCCCTAGGTAATAATTTTCCCTCCACTCCATTCTTTTGTTGATGATTCTGAGAACCACTATTTCTGCGTGCGCAATCAAACGTATTGTCTGTTGTACTCACATGATATAGCCTTTAGCTATTTTGAAATAATAAAGAAGAAATGGAATTTGTAGACTTGATTAAATACGAGCGTACCTAGGCCTCATTAAATATGCCTCGTGCCTAGGCGTTACCCTCACTTACGACTTCTCCTGGGTACGGGGAATATGTGGACTTGCTAACAAAAAATTTGGATTTATTGTAAGAGTACTTGGTAAATGTGATGAGAGTGTCAAAGAGAAATCTTTCATTGGTTTGACCTCATTTAGAATATGTTGCTAGCTCACGAAGTTGCATTGAGTTCCGAATCGGATCGAGTGCATCTTAGAGGAGATAACAGATTTGTGAAACGTGGTTATGATAAACTTAGTAGCGTATGGAAAATATTAGCGGAGCTAGGCTGGGAATAACTCATGTGACGAAGAATAAATTACAGATTGGATCTCTTTCATAAATTATAAGGATGTCTCTTTAGCAATCATGTTGAAAGTGTATTATTACCCCATCGTACAACGGTAGGCGAGATAATTTTTATATAATTACATATATAAATATATTATATTTATTATTATTAATATTTTTAATATTATATATCAATTATATTATGTCTTATATATTATATATACGATATATTATATATTATTATATTTTAATATATTATATTAATAATATATTAAAACTTTCACCACGTGATAGTAAAAAACGAATAGCCGTAATAATGAGCTCGTAAATCACAGGTGGTACTTACAGCTTTTCAGAATTGCACTCAACTCTAAATTCGCCTTTGTTGAAAATTGAAAAACCTGTACATTAAATGCCGCATTGTCCCGACGGAGACTTAAAAAAAACCTTGGAACCAGCTCAGTATACCGAAATCGGTCTAAGAAAGACTCAATATGGACATTCGGATCGGAAGTTCAGAGGGCGTTTCGACATTATTCTCGAAACAGTTAATTCCATGCAGAATTTTCCCCAGCGGAATGATTCAGCACACCGACTGCGTGCGCGTCGCTTCGGACATCGATGCGACGAGATTTCACGTGGAGCCTCGGTGGCGTGCGGTTCGAAAACATGTTGACGAGGAAACAAGACGTGATTTTAGCTGAATCCCTAATAATCTCATTGAATTCGTTCCCTTTTGGTATTCCGCACCGCCCCGCGATGACTACGCCCCTAGTGCGTCATCTAGCACGGTCGCCAGTCGCGCGGCCGTATTGGAGGCGAAGGCGTCTCGGCGCAGGCGCGATCGGTTCCCGCCTTCCTGGCGCCTCGTGGTGAGCGCGAACCTTCCGTGCACCGGCGCCGCCGATTTCCCAGGTGGAATTTAAGATGGGCGGCGATGCTTCATTTGTTATCTCCGAGCGATGCATAAACAAGGATACTCGTCGTCGTCCCACGGTAAAAACAAAAAGTCACACTGTCGCCAGCGATGCCCTTTTTGAGCATGGCTTCCAAGAGGGCTGGGCATTCGCGGAAAGAAGACGCATATCCTCGCGCAGTTCGACTCAAATCTATGGAAAATTCAAAAAGCTTATGAAGAATCATTGGGAAGCGACTGAAGTCCCTAAGGCTCATTTGGACTTGATCACTGAAATTTTACATTACTTTCTTAAAATACACAGTACCCTTGCTTGCCACTGCTATGCTCTCTCCCGAAATAAGAATGTCATGAACAAAATGCGCAAGTTGTGTCTCCCTGTATCTACCCATTCGGAAACTGTGCTGATTTTTCCCTGACTGTAATAAAATCCCACTGCTGATCAATACGCCCTCCATCAATTTTTCCTGCCCCCTTAGGATTTCTCCTAGCAAACCCCTTTTCTTGCCCACCATACCTTGTAATTCCTCATTTGTACAGGGTACCTGTATATATGGGAACGGGGAAGTTAGTAATAAAAATAAATGCTTCTTCGATTTTCTTCCTATTTTTAAAACGGAAAGGAGCATATAAAGGCGATCTCAGGCCCCCGGGGCGTAAAATCAATCGTGCATCTCGTAAATTGCTAAATTTGTGGCTCCATTCGGAAAATGATGTTAAAACGCGAATTCTCGGTACTTTTTGTTATGTGCGTCTTCACTCTTTCGAGTTCATTTTTTCCTCCATTTACAGCGGAAGTACTAAAATGTTGCCGTCGTATTAAAATCTTAATAGCTCTCAAAACTTCATTTGCACGTATTTATTTTAGACCGTTAATTTTAAATGTGTTTATATTGTTTATGGTCTGTACGTTTCTATTTTATTAGGGAGGAGAACGAATTCACTCTTTTTATGCCTTACTAAATGCTAAAAAAATCTTGGAAAGAATTCGAACGCCATAATTGTGAGCAATCATTTGAATGTATAAAATAAAAATGTGGAGAATTAGTGGACTCTTCTAATTAGGATTTTCATGTGGCAGTTTCAATGATTTACAGTCTGTAATTATTTACATAGTGTAAATTCGCGTGTAGTAGAATACAGGAATACCTGTATACTAGAATATGCTGCTAGCAATGACTATTATTAACTTGGGTATGCTGCTAGTAAGCGTAAAGGAGCCAGATTTGTAAAACTTATTATAATAATTTAATAAAATTTATTATGATAAACTGAGTAGCGTCTCAATATTATCAGAGGTAGACTGGCATCTCGGCTGGGAATCACTCACGGAACGAAGGTTAAATTACAGGTTAAGTCTCTTGCATAAATTGGAAGGATATCCCTTTAGCAGTAATGTTGAAAATGTATTATTTCCTACGTAGGTGAGAGTATGCCTATAAAATTAGAGATATCAAGGGTAGAACAGGTAGTTTTAAGATTAATTTTTTTCCACGAACGAAAAGGGATCAGAATAAAGTTATCTGACCGCGGTATGGGTAAAAATATTGGGTCAAAATTAGTCTGGTGTGTATTCAACCCCTGCCATATACCCCTGCGTTGACTTGCAGGATAAAAAAAATATTTCAAATTAGATTTTTGGGGTACTAATATTCAGGATTAAGATATTTTATCGCCTCTTAATTCTC